>OU823257.1:22501944-23053764 GCA_917490735.1 Dryobotodes eremita
TACATCTATTAACTGTCTTATCTTCCTAACAGCATAAGCGGCCGAACTTAACCGCCCCGCAAGAGATGTTATATGGGGTCCTCATTGTAATTTCTCGTCTAGCGTGATTCCCAGAAAAACCGTCTGATTAATAAATTCTAGTTTTTCTCCATTCAATATGATGTCACATTCGCAACTTCTAACATTATGCATTCGGTTTTTTTTTTTTCATTCAGTACCAAATTATTTACCATAAACCTATCTTGGACCTGAAGAATAGAGTTATTCACGTCGTTAACATTTTGTGACCGTCGGTCTACTTTAAAGATCAATGATGTGTCATCTGCAAATAACACCATCTTCGGTTGATTCTGCAGTAATTGGGGTAAATCATTAGTGTAAACTAAAAAGAAGAATGGACCCAATATCGAACCTTGAGGAACGTCCATTGTCATTTCAGACCCTAAAGGGTTCATGCCGTTTACTTGAACTTTAACCTTTCTATCTTTCAGGTATGATCTTAGTAGATCAAAAGCTGTATTCCTTATCCCATAGTGCTCTAGTTTCAGCTGAAGTGTCTCATGGTTTACGCAATTGAACGCCTTAGAGAGGTCGCAAAAGATTCCAATGGCATCTTGTGCTTCTTCTCAGGCGTTAAAAATGTTCTTTATTAGGGTGACACCAGCGTCAGTGGTACAACGCCCTTTGGTGAAACCGTACTGTTGTTCATGAAAGATGGATTTTTTATTAAAGTGACGTAACATTTGATTAAGCATTAACTTTTCAAACACCTTACTGAGAACTGGCAGAATTGACACAGGCCTATAATTGTTGGGTTCTTTACTATCACCGGATTTGAACAACGGAACTACTTTACTGTGTTTCAAAAGATCCGGAAAAACTCCTTGGTCTACACTGGTGTTAAATATGAAAGCTAAATAGGGAGCAATGGTTTCGATGAGAGATCTACAGACTTACAGACATTCCCCAGAGATCCTCTGTTGATTTAATTTTAACATCTTTAAAAGCTTTTATAACAGCTTGGAGGTTTGTATGCTGAAACCTTAACTCCAAAGGGCATGCCTTTACATTCTTTGTAAGTAAGGCAGCTGAAAGCGCGGGTGAGGAATTTAAAGCTTCAGTAGTTTTAAGGGGAATATTAGTAAAAAAGTTTTCAAATTCCTGAGCTATTTCTACATCAGAGTTGATGAGGCCATGTGCAGTCTCTAAATTAAATTCTGTATTACGCTGTTTTTTCCTGTCTGTTTCATTATTTATTATTTGCCAGGTAGTTTTTATTTTATCATCAGCTGATTCTATTTGATTGCTAACATAAAGAGCTTTTGCTACTTTGCACACACTTTTAAGTTTTCGAATATTTTGCAATATACTGATGAAATCTTGTATTATTCATGTTGCTTTAGACCATAAAGTTCAAATAGATTTTCCCTGCTTTTACGAATACCTGGAGTCGCCCAATCACTAAATAAAAACTTTGTGTGTCATTAAATTGCGTGTTTAGTAGTGAAAAGAACTAAGTTGGCGTAAAACTCATTTGGGTCGCCTATATTATTAAAACTTTTATCACATAATGTACTGGCTAAAGAATTATTTAATTTCTCTAATTTTTTACATGTAATTGTCCTAAACCTTATTTGAATTTTTTGTAAAGGCATGTAGGAACAAAATGTTATTGTTTGGCCACTGTGATCAGATGGCAACTTATTTACAATTTGTTTGTGTAAATAATCACAATTACAAAAAATATTATCTACACAAGTGGCAGAAGAAGCTGTCACTCGGGTTGATTCAATAAAAACATTTGACAAATCAAATGACCCGACAAGATTTAATAATGTAACAGTATTCGAATTATTTTCCAATAAATTAATATTAAAATCTCCACATATGACTATTGACTTACTACTAGTACTAAGTTTCTTTAACACATCTTCAATTACAGAATCAAACACAGAATGATTCTGGTAACTTGGAGGTCTGTATACACGTACTATAACATGCTTATCAAGCTCAACACTGGAGAATTCAATGGTGTGCTCGACAGACAGTCCGATGATGTCTTTTCGTTCTTTCGATTTAATTGAATTTTTAACTAATATTAATGACCCGCCATGTATCATACGTTTTCGGCTGTAATGGCTAACTATAAAATAATTTTCATAATTAATTAACATTACTTGATGATCTTTTCACCAATGTTCTGTTAAACAAATGACATCAAACTTAGTATTTACCAAAACCAATTCTATTACCAGTAATATGGAAGTGCAACCTGGGATATTTTGATTAAATAATTTTAAAATATGTTGCACTCCCTTTGGTATTTTATTATTATGAGTTATATTGCCAGAAGATACCTTTTTATGATTCTCTAATACAGCCCTTTAACAGACCGAAGAGCCTTACCCAAAGGGGTCCGTCGCTCGGCACCCTTTGGGTACGGAACCATAAACAAAAACATTTCATGTAAAGTAGGTTTCCAAGACTTACATAATGCTGTCATGGTTAAAAAGTTATCGCATCTAATGAGCCAGGCCCCTAACTCTACGAGGCCTTACATCTTGGCCAAAATTAATGGCTAGGCTGAACAGCCAAGCCATTCACTTTCAAGTTTAATGGAACCATTAAACTATTGCATGAAACAACATTAAAGACCTGTGACTTAATTTCTTACCGTAAGCCCGTAGGAGCGTCTTTGGGACAAATTCATACATAATGCATACAAATTTCTTATTTTGTTATTGTTTTTGTGCAAGTCATAGCCTGCATAAGAAATTTCAGCTTTCTAGGACATCGGAAAGTACCTTTGAGGTTTTATTTTATTACAGACCTGCACCCCCCATTTCTAGGGTTGGATGGTAAAAATTACAAATTTATAATGTTTTTGTAGTTTTTGTGCAAATCCTAGCCCGCATACCTTCAGCTTTCTAGGACTTCGGAAAGTACCCTAGACGTTTTATTTTATTACAGATCTGCATCCCTCATTTTGAGGGTTGGAGGGTAAAAGTTACAAATTTATTCATTTTCTTGTTGTATTTGGGAAAATCCTAGCCTGCATACCAAATTTCAGTTTTCTAGGACTTCGGAAAGTACCCTAGAGGTTTAATTTTATATACAGACCTGCACCTCCCATTCGCGGGTTGGAAGGTAAAAGAAAAAAATATATTTTTCTTTGTTTGCAAATCCTAGCGTACATACCAAATTTCAGCTTTCTAGGACTTTAGGAAAATGCCCTAGAGGTTTTGATGAGCGAGCGAGTGAGTCAGTCAGTCAGTGACGAAATCGACGTTTTTTTGAGTATTAATAAAATCCAAAGCATAAAACCTACATATATTAAACTTATCGTATTTTATAAGTCTGCTAACTACGTTTTATCAAAATTTTACGTTTTATTTGAATTTTACCCTGAGAATTTGAGATTTTTGACATTATCCAGGCCGAAGCTAAGAGGGTATGAGAATAACGACGAAAGGCTTCGAGAAAAGGTAGGTAGTGCCCCTGCTGTTTGTTTCTGGCTCGTCTTGGCGGGGGTACTACCATGTCCCTAGATCCCAAGAACAAACTTGACATTGTAGTTATAAAACATGTTCCCCCATACATTCCAACTGTAAGTTTGTACACACAATATTGAAAGATTTACCATGTTATTTTAAGACCCTAGACTACTTATAGGTTTTCCTGTAATCTGTTACTAAAGAACGAATTACTGCATTTTTTCAAAATTTTAGGCTCTGTAGTTTCGGAGATAAGGGGGGAATGGTCAATTTTCTTAAATAAATTCAAAGTGTTTATTTTAAAATTATACATAAAATATATTTGAGACCCTCACAATAAGTCCCTTCATTTGACATGTCACACGGTACTTACAGTTTGCACAACTTTTTTTTTAAATTTTCTTGATTGCCCCCAAAAAGTAGTATAAAAAAAAAAACATTTATTTATTTTATACTTCCATATTTGGGTCACAGAAATTCATATGTGTAGCAAATAGTTAATCAGTCCAGTAGATTCGGAACAAATTGGCTATGACAGACGGACAGATGGACCAACAGACACACCAGTGATCCTATAAGGGTTGTTTTTAATTAAGACGTATGGAACCCTAATTAACTAAACTTGAACTAAAGACTGTCCAAATCATGTTTACTACTGTAATGCCCGACTGAAATAAAATCAGCCAACCAAATCATTAAATAATATAATCATGTTTATTTCAATAAAATTTCACAATGTTTCAAATGTTTATAGACATAGACCACCATGGATTAGACATGTGATGAGGTCATGTGTAATAATCACATTTAGACATACCAAGGTTGGGCTCCATGACTAAAAATCCATCAACACCTTTCAAACCCTTTAGTAGCTTCACCCAAACATCATAAAAAAACTTACCTCAGCAGGCTTCATATTCAAGACCTTGGTGATCCGGCCCTGCATGATGAGGAAGTGAGGGTTATTCACGTTGAGTTGTACAGAGCAGAACAGGTCCGACACTCTCTTGTTCTGAACATTGATGCCGTTGATCATGTACTTATTCTTGCCTCCCATTACAACCTGTTGAGTTTTGGGAATATCATCTCAATAAATCATGCTGCTTTCAAACAACTGAATTGTAATTTGGTTTGAAGCCATGAATGTTTACTTTTTGTGTTGGTGCAATTTAGAAACAGACAGCATTACAATGGAAATTATTGATTCAATCAACACTTTGATTAATTCAACAAACAAAAAAATTACTGCAGCACAAAAGTAGTTTTAAAGCCAAGTGGGTTTTAGATATATAAGACAAGTAGATAGATGTGTGCTTAGGTTGTGTATCTAAGCAAGTGGTCATTACACGTAGATATATTATAGTGTATTTAACATACACCAGCTGCAACAAAATATAAAGTTCATGAAAATACCTGTCTCGTAACTGTAATCTCATCTTGGTTCTCATAGCCGATGGGGCACTGCCTCCTGTCTCGGTTGTCAAATGTGATGCTCACAGTGGCCTTGGTGATACCGGCCTGGCCATGCTTGTATATCAGCTCTTGCAAACTCCCCGCTCGCACCTAAGACATTGTCAATCATTAATTTGTCATCAAGAAATCTGGTATATTCTAGCCTACACCCACCTTTGATCAGTTCAGATATCAGCGCGCGCGCGCGTTATTAGCGTGACTATGTAGATATAAGAAAATAGGTCTAGGCAGCTAACCAAGAATACACATTGTGACATAAAGTTTATTCTTTATATGTGACAATGAATTTAAGAGATTTTCATTATTAAACTGTTACTTGTTACAGTTACTGTGTCTACCATGAATAGCGGCCTGCAAAAACCACAATATCGGAACAAAGAAATGCATAGGCGGGAAAAATCTTAACTAACGCAATGTCTACAAACAAATGCATGAAACGAGTACTTACGTTTGACAAATTCGTGATTCCTAAGACAAAACATATCGAATCTAATATGTTCGATTTCCCTGTGCCGTTCAGCCCGGTGATGGCATTGAATTCAGCATCGAACCCAGTGATCTCGACACGGTTTCCATACGATTTAAAACCGTCCAACAGTATAGACTTTATATGCATCGTGAAGATGATCCATTCATCGAGGAATAGGGCACGCACTATTGCACCAACTAACTAAAAGTAACAAAAAAAACTGTAGAAAATCTCGTAAAGCAGGAGCCGGGAGCCGTTGAAAAATACAATTTCTTGACAATCTTGACATTATTTTTTATTCAACTGTCAAGTGTCAACCGCAGCTTCGCGGTACTTTGTGCTTTACGTTCCATTATCAAGATGTATATCTAACGTTACAATTGGTTTTAATTTTCTTTATTTAAATAAATATCGTAAATGCAATCACAAAACATAACATTTTATTCTTCTAATATTTACACAGGGAATTTATGTAATTTTTAAAGTTTTTTCCATAAAAGTTTGTGTAACATTTGCATGACTTTTAACGTTCGTCCATTGGAACGAAATTTATTGATCTTTTTGTTTGACGTTTTATGTTTTAAATTAATTTGTGCTGTTTCGGTTATTTTGCGTATATTTTAGTTTTAATCAAAATGGATTATAGTAGCACAGGTGCGATGAGGAGTCCGTTCTCTCCTCGAGTGAGACAGTCCATCACAGGACGAAGGCCTGTTGGGCTCTCGTCAGCCAAAAAGAACCAAAGGTGTGTACCTACATAACCTATTCTGCCTAATTTGAATATAAAATGTGAGAAAAATAATCAATGCATGATATTTTCTACAGTAAGTTTATGCAGTCTGCGGGTGAACAAACTGGTGATGTTGTGTACAAGACTCCAGTAACCACTATAGAAACTTATGGAATGCCCCTCCCTGTGATGGTCACAGAAGCCCTTACATTTGGTAAGCACAACTGACGTACTTATCAGTATCATTCGAGAGCACTTACCCTGACACAAGGAAAACCTAACAGTCATTCATTCAGTTTGCAGAGAACACTTGGGTTTATTATATTGGGTTAGTAACTAAATCAATAAACAAGGTACAATTCTTGCAGCCAGTGGTGAGGTGAGCGTGCGTCTATCTGCCTGTGGGTGGTGCTGGGTGGTGTCAGGGCGACGCATCATATCCTGGCCTCGCAATTCCACCATATCCAGCACTACCTCAGCTGCTCCCACCAGCACTGTCGCTCGGGAACTTTCACTGCCACAGACCGATCTTGCACATAAGGCTGATCTGGTTGTACTGTTCTATATGGAAGGGGCACAGGTAAGATGATATGATACACCATTACTACAATTAAGTTTAAAATGTAATTTCTTTGCTGAAAAATTACATGCATAGACAGTAAGTTTTAAACAAATCAATTTTTAAAAAGAAGGAAATCTTTCTGGACAAATAAGTTATTTCAACCGAGGACGAATCTCACATTTACAAGTAAGAACAGCTATATTATGTATGTGCATAAAATTGTACAACAAAGCACCAAATTCCATAGAAAAATGTTACCATTTTCTAGATTTACAAATAGTTTGATGAGGTTCTTAATTGAAAAATGCTTTTATAGTGTACATGAGTTTTTAGATTATAAATTGTAAGTTTTTGTAAATTGCATGATCATTTTAAATTATTATTGTGGCAAATCTCTCCCATTATTTAGATGATTATTATTGACATTTATGATTTATTTTCATATATATATTTTTTTAAATTATATAGAACATTTATTTTCTCTACACAAGTTATTTACTTACAGCTAATATTCGAAAATAGTGCATGAACGAGGAGCTAACTTTGTGAGAGACTGGTGCCTGAAGTAGGTCTATACAAAAACCTGTATTACAGGTCACCAGGGCCCTCCCGCGGCTAGATGCCTGTGATTTGGACCATTATAGCAATGCAGTAATACTTAACAAAGCTTGAATTAAGAAACAAACAAATAAAAAGTGAAAAAATGTTGTGGAAATACTAGACTGTGTGTTAGTAACTAGAGAAAGTGAGTAAGAGAGATGTGAGAGTGAATGTGAGAGGTTGCTTGCGTGAGTGTGGTGCGCGTATGGTTGACGATTGATCATTCATATATTATCATAATTAATAGATTAACATTCATTTTTAATTCAGTAATACCATTTTAATGGGATTATCTGTTTAATGACTGTATGATTATTGTCAACAAATTAATTTGAATAAAATATGTGATGTTATTTTATATTTGCACGCCAAATTTAAGGGCAGAATAAGCAAACAATTTTGTACATTTTACCAACCTCCTGTACCTTATTTATACAAATAAATGATTTTGATTTGAACCTCTCTGCACTATTAAATCCAACAAGTCTGCTCACAGTCCAGGGACTGACCGCAAAAGAAGAAAAAAAAAACAACTACTTTCCAAAAGTAGGTATGACCTGAGGGTAAAATTCTTCATTCTTCTTCTTTAGGGGTTTTGGTTTCCCCACTTAGTCCTTATGATCCCTTATGCGTGGGCCATGGCGGCCGTCGGTGGTTATTCCAACAAGCCCACCTTCCTCCAGAAGTTGATTATGTCTCCTGATTAATCTGCTGAGAGCATCTGTGTAGGATCTGGGTGCCCTGAGGGTTTCAGTCCTAATCTGGGTGAAGCCTGTGCATTCAAAGAGCACATGCGCAACGGTTTCCTCAGCCTCCATGCAAGCCCTGCATAGAGGACTGTTTTTTATGCCAATTGTGTGGAAGTGCTTGTTTAGCAAATTCTTCATTTCTGAATCTCCCACAGATGCCATCCTGTATTGGAGTGTCCCCTGAAGGCACGGTTCGCTACTGGCCGTCCGTGGGGCAGGAGGGCGTGTACATAGACGTCTCGTGTGAGCTGGCTGGCCAGGAGTGTGAGAAGCTTGGAGACTACTCTCTGGAAGGACTGGTGTTGGCCACCACTACATGCACAGTTGTACTCCTCAACCCTACTGTTGTTGGTAAGTTATCAATCATTTACATTATACTTATTACAATAAGACCTGTGACGCACAAAGTAAAAGATCTTTCCAGCGTTTGACAGGTACAGTCAACTGCACATCAGTGGTAACAATTTGACATTGACTGTGCCTTTATATCATAGCAATAAGGGCGCTTTTCGTAGTGCAAGTGTTACCACTGATTGGCTGTTTACTGCACCACATGAAATGCACAAACACAATGTTGTGCTACATGTTACTCCTTAGATTATTACTTTGATTTTCAAGTCATTAACAATGATAGTTTAATGAGTAGCCAGTATAAAGTTTTAATTATTTATTTGGAAACTGCTTCTAATGTTGACTTGTTAACTAGTGATGTTCGATCCGCTTTATATTAAAGCCGTGGCACATAAAAAATAATAAATATCTAATATATAAAATTCTCGTGTCACAGTTTTCGTTGCCATACTCCTCCGAAACGGCTTAACCGATTTTGATGAAATTTTTTGTGCTTATCCGGTATCTATGAGAATCGGCCAACATCTTTTTTTTTTTTTTTTTTTTTGGTAGGTAGGGTAGGGAGTTAGGGAGGTAGGTAGGTAGGTAGGGTAGGTAGGTAGGTAGGTAGGGTAGGTAGGTAGGTAGGGTAGGTAGGTAGGTAGGTAGGTAGAGTAGGTAGGTAGGTAGGGTAGGTAGGGTAGGTAGGTAGGGTAGGTAGGGTAGGTAGGTAGGGTAGGTAGGTAGGTGGGGTAGGTAGGTACGGTAGGTAGGTAGGGTAGGTAGGTAGGTAGGGTAGGTAGGTAGGGTACGCCGTAGATAAGTACCGCAACCCGTGCGAAGCCGGGGCGGGCAGCTAGTATATATATATATATATAACGCGTTTAGCGTATAAAAATAAGCTATCGTTATGGTCCATCCAAAACTAGTTGATCTGACAAAACAAGTCCCAATTTTTTTTTTTTCGAATTGGTACAAACATCGCGAGTAGGGGCAACTGTCAAATCGTGTTGTCATTCATTCTTCGTTCGGGTTCCAAAATAATCTTATGTCCGTAGGCGATACGGAGTAGGAAACGCCTGTAACTTTGGCTGAACCTACGGGTTTCGTGCTTAGGGAGTAGACCCCCTGGTTACTGATATATTTTGAATGGTGGTTGGATGCAGATGGGCGCGCGACGGTGACGTGTCGCACTCTGCGGCCGCCGAGTGGCTGGCTCGGTGGCATCGGGCGACGTGTCTCACTGCTGTTCTTCGGATCCATGCCGGCTCATGCAGACACGGTGAGAAATTCTTTATAATAAGCATAAAAATCATAAATAATTGTATAGTATCCTATTTTGCTAATGCTTTTTTATGAACGCGGAAATAGCGCATTATCTCAGCATTCATAAAAAACAAAGCAGCAAATCAACATATAGACTTTTGAACAAATCGGTGACGGAAAGTATCGTCGCAATGAAATTTACATTGTGCACTCTGCTGCAGTGCCATGATTACCGCCGTTTTTCTAACGCTAAACAACTCTAGACATACATACATAAACTCACGCCTTACATACCCCTTTTGCATAATTTAGGTCCATACATCTGGTCATACACGTACGCTGGTTGTAAGTCAACATAAAAAATAAGCATGCATTTGCTGAATGCTTATTGTATTTTTTCAGAAACTAGTAGGCGTGGTAGTGCTCCCAGGCGACGAGCAGTCCGAGAGCACCATAGCGCTGGTGTCGGGCGGGCCGGCGCTGCAGCTGTGGCGCGGCGCCGAGCTGCACGAGCACTCGCTGCGCCGCGCGCTCACCGAGGCACACGCGCGCACGCACCTTGCGCCGCACGGTGAGTAACTAGTAGCTGTAGAAGTGCTCCCAGGCGACGAGCAGTCCGAGAGCACCATAGCGCTGATGTCGGGCGGGCCGACACCAGCGCTATGAGCGCTATGAGCACGCAACAATTCGTGTGTACATCATATTCTTTTTATAATGCATACCTTGTAAGTCCCTCATGTACTACCAAATACCTTTATGTACCTAAATAAATTATTATTATTTATTATCTTGCAATGGGCAGGTGACCTGAACAGCCTAGAGATCATGGCGCTGGACGTGCGCGCGAGTGGTGACAACGCCCTGCTGCTGCTCATAGCCACCGTCAACGTAGCGCGCTCGCCCGAGATGAGATATGCCATCGGTAAGTACGCCACACTGTAATCAGACTCAAAGCATTTATTTTAATCAAAACAATTTAAAGGCTCTTTTGGATTGTTAAGGAGTCGGTCAGTCAAAAATATGAAGCAAGTTGCCAATTCAAGTTGCCAGGGCGGCGTCCTCCCGCACGATAAGGTGTAGAGGCGGCAGCCCCAGCATTACCTCTAGAGCCGCAGTGGGTGTAGTCCTCATACAGCTACACATGCTAACCACTGCAGTTTTTCGAGATCTCTTTGGGCTGTGCTCAGGTCTGTCCTGGGCCACCAGACTAGTGAGCCGTATGTGATAATATTCACATACAAGTCGCCTCAGAGCACCGATCGAAGGGCTCAGCAACACCGTATCGTCAACATAACTCATACTGTTAATGCACACACCGTCAATATGACATCCGACATTGGTGCTGCTGAGCTCAAGGATCAGCTGGTTCATGTATAGGTTGAAGAGCCGGGGTGAGCTGAGCCCCCCCCCCCCTGCCTCACCCCACACTCCAACCGATACACGTCCGAGTGCGAGCCTACCCACTTCACGCTATTGCTTTGACTACTATACCAGTACTTAAATATTGATACTATTTCAGGTGCTAACGTAGTTTCACATTCTAGTTTACGCCACAAAACAAAAAAGTAAATTAAAAAAATAATATATTATAATGCTAATATTATAAATGTGAAAGTTTGTGAGGATGGATGGATGGATGGATGGATGTTTATTTATTACTCTTACACGCAAATCTACTGAACGGATTTGGATGGAATTTGGAACACAGATAGTTTATAACCTGGATTAACACGTAGGATACTTTTTATCCCGGTAGTACGTTCCCGTGGGATAATAACCAACATCCACGCGGGAGAAGCCGTGGCCAAAAGCTAGTTTTAAATAAATATGCATCTGAATAGTTATGCAATCCAAGAATCCAATTTTTTATTAACTTTAGGTAAATCTGCATTCGAATATCTGATCTATGATTATAAGTTTACTAGCGACCCGCCCCGGCTTCGCCCGGGTAGCAAAGCATAATATAATATAGCCTATGTCACCCAGAGATAGTGTAGGTTCCCAAAAGTGAAAGAATTTTTGAAATCGGTTCAGTAGTTTCGAAGCCTATTCAATACAAACAATGATATATTTTCTCTTTATAATATTATTTCACTGTATTTCGTTTATTACAAAATAAATTTAGGTTATACCTTAGCCTCAGCAACACGTGGTGGTTATGCTATTAAATTGTAGCTTATATGAAGCCTTTGTATTTTTAACATAGCGCCATCTATTGAATACTTACTCAATCCAGTCAACAGATATCGCCATCTGTTATAATCGTTTGGAGCTAACAGATAATTGTGACTGCCAAATAATAGTCAAATAATTTGCAATAAAATAATATTGCGACGATAAATTGAGATGTAAACTATCCCATCTTTCATGTTGGATCAAATTGCACACGGTGTGCAAATCAAATTTAAAATCGGTTCAGGGAGTCCATCGCAGACAAACAACGTGACACGTAATTTTTATATACATAAAGATTGATGTACTTGCGTACATCTATTTTATTTATAATTGACATGTTATTTTATTAACATTTTTTAAATATTATTTATCCGATCTTGTCACCACCCTTCGTCGACTGGTAGAGACGACGCCTTTATACCTTAATGTGTGCGGAAATAAATACAATGTGCGTTTTGAGATGCGCAGCCGTACCCGGTCTCACGGATTGCTGCTCTTCTGAGTAATATTGAGTGGTTTCTGGATTAATGTAAAAACATTTGGACATTGTGACGTAAACGATGAGTTCCACAGCACACATTTGCGTGGAGGACCCCAGCAAGCCGCGCGTGACGTCGGTGGTGGCGGCGCGCGGCTGGGCGGGCGACGCGGACGAGCCGCCGCGCTTCCTGCCGCTCGCCAGCCGCGCCATCCTCTACACCAGCAAGTACATCGCCGTCGTGTCCAGTAAGTCATTTATCGATCCTAGCAAGGATAACAGGCGTGAGGGTGATTTATGTTATATTTTTGACATTATATTAGTTTGCGGCCACTATTGTGACATGTCTTCAACTTACATTCGTATTGTCCAGCAACAGTTTCCAACGACAAGGTGGACTACATCGACGTGTCGGCCGAGGGCGACAAGCTGCTGGGCGCCGAGCTGTGCGGCGGGGTGCCGCTGCTGTTCAGTCACAAGCACGGCGTGCTGGCGCTGAGCCAGCCCGACGTGCACACCACGCCGTGAGTATACACATACAGATGAAGGATCTTATGGCGTGTGGCAAAATCCGGTACTAACACCGCTGTCAAGTGTTTTCAATACATTTCACAAGACAATTGCACACATGTTTACCAAAAGCGCCCCCCTGACAACGTCATTCGAACGCCAAAAGTTCCTTGTAGCAATGTAATCACAAAACACTACTCGTGGGACTAAGAAAGACTATGATCCTCTCAAAAAGCATGGTACAGTGGACCTCGTAATTGCTTTACCTCCCTAAGGTTGAATGTCGCTTGCACGTCGTAAAATGTCAAGGTTAAGTCTAATATAACAGTTAGATAGTTTCTACTTTAGTGAAGTGTAATTTTCTAGGAGTTTTTGTCAATAGTGATAAAGCCATTACGAGATCAACTTTACAAACATACATGAAAATAAAAAATACTCGTAAACCGTTAAACCAGTAAAGCCCCGTATTCATGGAAATCAAACGTTGCACATCATTGTTTCAGGAACATGATTTTGCGTTATCCTACTAATATTATAAATGTGAAAGTGTGGATGTTTGGATGTTTGTTACTCAATCACGCTAAAACGGCTGAACGGATTTGGATAAAATTTGGCACATGGGTAGACTATGACCTGGATTAGGCCACAGGATACTTTTTATCCCGATATTCCCACGGGATCGAGATTTCTGCGGGTGAAACCGCGGGGCGCAGCTAGTTAGCCATAATTATTTCATACGTCCAGACTGAATATGTAACATATTGCGCATCTCAACTTTTTGTTTACCATGATTGGGTAACACCTACCTCACTGTATATTTCAGATATGTTAAGGCAATGTATATGAAGAAGCAGGCTTTGTGGCTTCTGGATGAGATAAAGGTAACTTGACATATGACTCTATTAAAATCTTTGTGCTTTTGTTACCAGGTCCATGTGCGAGAGTCCGATGGGGTCGCCTTGCCCGTCTGACATGTACGACGGAAACCTATCGCTCTATGAAATTGATCCTCATGAGGTAAGTCGTGTAATAATAACTAATTGCATGAGCAATTAGCGCCAGACACACGCGACATTCCGTCGTCATTTATGAGAATATCCAAGAAAGTGTTGGAAACTTACGATATTTTGCTCTCAACTCACACTAAACATTTCGTCATGTGTCAGACATTCATGGCAAACTCCCACCAAGCGTCGCGTCGGTCAAAACTGTGTCAGATTCAGAACATCTCAATTATGATTTTGTACAACCTGTATTGTCCCAATGCTGTGCAAAGTGAATACTCAAGTAGGCCGCTGCAGACACAATTTGGCGAAGTGGGGGGATTACTGACTCATCCATCACCCAGTGCGAGTGCGGTGCCTCTGATCAGACCATGCCCCACTTGATGAAGTGTCCTAAGTGCCCGCTCACCTGCACCTTGGATGATCTAAAGAACGCCACTGATGCCGCAATCAACGTGGCCACCTACTGGGCTCAATTACTATAAAAACATCAAAGAAGAGTACCATCGACACGAAAAGGAGAAGACGCTGTGCAAAGATCTACCCCATGGCTTTCCATTGTTCCATGTGTGTTGCCTGCTCCGGCCAGTCTCCCATAAACGCCTCTAAGTCACCACGCCAGCGTTTCCTATGCCTACCTCGGGGACTACACCCTTCTTCTGCCACCCACTACGTGACGACTTTAGTCCATCTATCCCGATTCATCCTATACATGCATCATATACATGGCCCGCCAAATTCCAGTTTACCCTGGCAGACTTATCCCCCGCATTGCCTTATGTATCAAAATATATAGTTTAAAAAAAAACACGCTTGTATCACGCTCTAAAAATTCTAAAATTATTAAATTGGCTTGTATCAGTTACGATGTAAGAACTAAGAACCTATGTATGCATTTTACCCGTGCCAATATTTTAAATTAATTGTAGAGTAAACGCAAACAACTTTTTTTTTTACAATACCGTGTAGTGGATGACAGATAGGTACCCTAGGTAGTTATTAGTAAGCTTTTTATCCAATGATTAAATTTAAAAAGCGTGGAGTTCTTTTTGGTTGTGTAGTCTTAATAAATTTAAACAAAGTGCTCACTCTACAATGAAGTTAAAATATTAGCACGAGTAAAATGCATAGTGTCTTACATCATAACTAATACAGGTGAATTAATTTTTTTTATTTTTTATTGCGTGATAAAAGCGTGTTTTTAGTTTCTTTTTAAACTACATATTTTAATGTTTACTTTTTAGTCTTAAAATAACTTTAACACATTTATTACTGGTACAGAATGCATTTAACCCTTTCACGAGCGTTGGCAAAATATTTGCCACAGCGGTATTTTGAATCTAGCGCGTTATCGATTTGGTAGAATAATATTTTTAATCTACGTACATAAAAATTACAAAACAAATATATTGCCACCCCCCATAAAAGTAAATATGGATATCTAAGGCAAAGAATTGTTCAGAAATGTTGCGTAGGGGGCCTCTAACTACGTCAACACTCAAAACTACGTACTTCGTACTGCCCGTTAAAGGGTTAAAGTATACCCAAACTCGAGTCGTTTACTAGCAGTCACTGAAGTGTTCCCGTATCCACCTCCTGGCTTTTTCATCAGACCCTCAACACAAAGTCCAATCCATTGAACTCAACAAAACAAATCATTTGAGCCCAAACTCGAGGGGTTTATTAGTAGCCACTGAAGACTTCCACTATCCACCTCCTGGCTCCACCATCAGATCAGCTCCAAGATACCAAATTATAGTATTGTCATCCGAACTACATATACATACAAAATTTCATTTCGATACGACAGTTAGAAGTAGGTTAAAATTGACTTCCAAGATTTTATTACAAGGTTGGTTTGTTACGAGTGAAAGTAATAAAAGAGTCTTAAAAAAAAAAGTGAACCGATTGATTATGATTATATGTCGTCTCTGAATGCAGCAAGTAAGTTCCACAACAAAACTCATTTGCCCTTAGAAATCTGTACTGAATGATAATTGATCACCTCACCAGGTGAGCATGGTAACAAGCGACGCGTGCGGCAAGCTGAAGACCGCGTTCCTGTTCCACGTGCGGCGCGACGTGGCCGCGTGCCGCGCGCTCGTGCTGGAGCTGTTCCCGCGCGCGCGCGAGCACGACGAGCGCGACGTGGACAGCGTGCTCGACCGCAGCGTGCTCCGCATCGCCACCGAGATGCTCGACGACATCCCCGCCGGGGACCCCAGGTCAGTGGCTATTGAGGCTTATAGTGACACAGGACTGTGATTTGTTTGCCGCCAGATGGATAGACTTAATTTCGTACATATTTGAGATTTTGTGAGATGATGGACGAAAGAAGTATTTTTGTGTCACATTTTATTGTTTCTTTTTTTTTTGTTATTTCTTCGTTATTGTAAATATGTCTGTTGTTATTAAAATTTAACTGTGCATAACTTAGATTTATGTGTGTAATTCTGTGCATGTTTTTCCCAAATAAATATAGCTCTAGCTGCGTCTCGTGGTTTCACCCGCATGAAGATCCCCTCAGAAACCGCACCCTTTTTGGCATCAACAATACCCTATGTCACTGAAATAATCTAACACTCAATCAGGGAAATAATTTCTGCAATCAATTCATTATTTTCCTAGAATACCCTTAACGAACATACAAACTCATTAATCTATCTACATATATTAATAAAAATGTAATGCAGTTCCTTAGTAAGCGCATCACTTAAGAATAGCTGGACCATTTGTTTTTTTTTTTTACTTGAAAAGTTGAACGTCCTATTTACTATGGGATTTTTGTATGAACTATTGAAATTTGGACAGGACAACGTCTGTCGGGTCAGCTAGTAAATAATAATAATAAAGCTTATTTATTTCGTAATCAACAGGCTTTAACAAATAAGTTGTAGAGGCCTTCCTTTAAGTATGGAGATACCTGCAACAGAAGACTTCCCTCTTCCATATCTATGTGTACACGTAAAAAACCTGTTAGTAACAAAATTATTAACGAAGTGGGTACTTACAATAACAAAACTGAAGAAGAAAATTAAAAAGAAGTATATATTAATTAGTTATTTACTTGAATTCGTTATCTCAGATAATTTACATTTCATTCCTACTTAGTCAACTGTCTACTTCAGCATTTTTTTTTTGTACCACTATGTTTTTTTTAAACTCGATAATACTTTTACCTCTACATTAAATTAGTTTACCTATCGATTTCACCTTGGGGTTTTTGAAAACTATTTACACCTGGCTTCGGAAAGCTTAAGTTTTTGAATATTTAAATTCGCAATTCATTGATTTAACTGTAGAAACAGCAGTTGACCTTCGTAAAATCTGTTACGGCTGTGCCGCTGTGTAGTGTGTATGGAAGGCTTCGAATAAATAAACCGACGTAGGCTGGTACCATGTTATATTGAAAATACTTTAACAAAGACCGATCTGAGTTTTTCTGATGAATGAGCGACGTCTGCGATCGTAGGACGACGTCTAGCCTCCTGGCGGCGCGAAGTGGAAGTGCGGGTGCGACCGGCCCAGCGCACAGTGGAACGAATGTATGGGAAAGGTTGGACATATGCATTTCCGAGAAAAAAAAGTCTGATTTTGAAAAACGAATGATGCCATCGTATTTATTTATCAAATGCCTTCAAAACTTGTGCTGACAAATGTCTTTCTATCTCTCGTATTTCTGGACATAATTGAGAAAATGTGAAATTTTACTATGAAAATGACTGTATCGAGCTCTCTGCCGCCTGAATCCGGCCCCGTTTCCAGTTGTGGTCTTTCCTATCATAATACACATACCAAGAGCTGCATTTAGTGTCAAGACACATGGTGCGCAAAACGAGAGAGAGGTGGTGGTGGTGGTGGTGGTGGTGGTGGTGGTGGTAGAGTTCGCCACTTACCACGCTGAGTCTCGCAGAAAATCAATGTAAAGTGGGCTATAGATAGTTGATTTTGACAATCTGCAGTCTCTGGCTACTCCTATGCGAATATGAGCGTGAGTATATGTATGTATTTATATCGTCAGGTAAACCCAAGTCGAACATATCTTAAAGAAAAAAAAAATCACCATTGATTCAAAACAAATAGCAATATCACACATTTAGCCATCGAATCTTATAGTGAAATATTTACAGAATGATATCATTAAATATCACAAAAATTCTGAGTTACATCCTGTATCTGTTCGCTCTGGATTTTGTTTTTCATCCTTGATGAGTATTCTCCTTTGTCAGAACAAGTTTTGAAGGCATTTGATAACTAATTACGAGGGATTATTCGTTTTTGACAATTAGCCTTTTTTTTTTTCTCAGAAATGCCCAAGCCCTAACTCTCCCATACATTTGTTTCATTGTTCGGTGGCATGGCTCCGCGGCACGGAGTCGCAAGTTCCGCCGTAGTGGGCCTTCTGGTGACGGCGGGCCGCAATAGTATCAGCCTGATGCGCTTTGTCCTGCAGATGGAAGCAGCGCGGAGGCGCGGCCACGAACATCTGCCTGGGCAGCTCAGCGGCGCTGCAGGTGGCTGCACAGCTGCGCGACAAGCAGCGCGCCTTCTCACTGTTCTGCGACTTCTTGCGCGCGGTGGGGCTGTGGCAGCGCCTCGGGCTCGTCACTAGAGGTACGTCACACTGAACCAGTATTTCATAGATGTTCGGCAGCGCTGCAGGTGGTTGCACAGCTGCGCGACAAGCAGCGAGCTTTCCCGCTGTTCTGCGACTTTCTGCGCGCGGTGGGGTTGTGGCAGTACCTCGGGCTTGTCACTAGAGGTACGATTTAACTGATTTAGTGACTGCCCGTTTAGTATACTTCAGTTATTTTCATAGTGTGATGTCATAAGGTATTCTGTTGTGGGGAAATGCCGCCAATATTCAGACAATTTTTGTTTTACAAAACCAGAAAACCAGACACCCAGACACTCCCTCGGACACAAATATTAAGAGATTAATATACTGAATGACTGTGCCTTCTCATTATATATATGAAAAAATAAATTGTATGCACTTAAAAAAAATATTAAGCTGTTTAAAAAATACAGTGATATCCATAATACAAATACTCGGAACAAACACAAATTTGTTGTTCCTCCAACCAGCACCCTAATTGCGTAAAACTGTAAATCAGAATTTGAATCATTTTGAAGGATATTGCTAATCCATTGCTTCATGTGTTCGAAAAATATATCTGCTCAACATCGTAAATAATGCAATTAATGTTATTAGTGTGTTACGCAATTAATTACCCCGCAGGCTCATGAAAATAGGTAGCTCGTTTAGATGTCATATATACGTTTTTATGATAAACTTCCTAGCCACATTCTAGATCTAAGGTTTAATAAATTAAAATCTTTTGTAAAGCGGAAACTATGTCAGAAAACCTATTATACTGTCAAAGACTATGCTGTTCCAATAAAACACAGTGAATGTTGATTGTTTTATTTTATTTTGCTAGTTTACTTCTTTTTTTGTTTTTCGATACCTATACCTTTTTAACCGACTTCAAAAAAGGAGGAGGTTCTCAATTCGACTGTGTTTTTTTAAAAAAAAAATTATTTATGTTAGCTCAGAACTTTTTTCTGGGTGAACTGATTTGGATGATTCTTTTTTATTTGAAAGCTGGTGCTTCACATGTGGTCCCATTTAAATTTGATCAAGCTCTGACCAGTAGTTTTTGAGTTATCCTTAATACTGCGTATTTTTTCCACTTAGTTTATATTGATGATGTTATAATAATTTCCTGTCACTGCTATTTACATATCAAGTAGTGGTATAAGAATTTGTGTGGGGTAGGGTACCACAACAAAAAAGTGAAAAATAAAAACATTTTTTTTTTTTTTTTTTGTAAGAACTTTTTTTTACCTATACAATAACATGAATATTTAGAGTAAAAAGTATTGTATTATTTTAATTATTGTGAATGTGAGGTATATGTGGGTCATTGTTTCAGTTTTAATCAAGGTCTGGCAGTTTAAGTAGTTTATGCGGCCTAGCCAAATGTCCTTTCTATCGTACGTCGGTATTGTTCGTCGAACCGTTGAGCTCCTTAAGTTCTGAGTTGAGCTGCACGGTTACTGACAAATGCGGGCACTGACTGGACAGGTCCACTCAATCTGTGTGGTTCTTTCTTCAAAAAATCATTTCAGACACCAATCTAGATGATCTGACTAAGATTATGTCTGGACTTTAAAAGAGCCTGTGCTTTCTGAGTTTGTTTCGGCCTTTCTTCTCAGAGTAGTCAGACGCCGACCTCATGTAGTTTAAAAAAATATGATTGACGTGTAAAAGTGCTTCTACAAACCTACTTACAGAAATAAAATCGTTTATCATTTTGATCATTTGCTGCATTTCTATAGTTACTTTGAGGTTCGTCAAAACTTGGCAGTTAGAGCATGCCCTTATAGCATTCTCATTCATGACACTATTATATTATTATTATTCCCATTTTTTTTATATCGATACCTATGACGTTTGTTAAGTTTTGTCAGCTAATTTAATTTGACCCAGTATAGCAATTCCTGCCCATTCTGTGTCAAAATTAATTTTGTAGTGATTTGGGAGCTGATGATAAATGATGATTTTTCTAGTGGTTGGCTAATGTGGTATGTTCAGAGAGTGGCGGCGGCGTGGTGAGCACGGAGGTGGCGCTGGGCGCGCTGGCCGAGCAGCTGGCCGTGGCCGTGGCGCTGCGCCGCCTGCAGCAGGGGCCCGACGCGCAGCTCATTGACGCCGCTATATACCAGGTCAGCTACTACTGCAGAGACGGCGTTAAGGCCCACTGGCACCACAAATCAGTTAATGCAGCTAAAGCTAAACGTGTTTAAAACATCATTCTGTCTCCGTCATCATCAAACGATTCACAAAAATAAAACGATGACTTAAATTAGATTAATGCTAAATTCACTTAGTGATTTGTGGTGCAAAAAGGCCTAAGTGTTTGTTACGTACATATAGTTGCCAGAGGCGTTTCTTGCTGAAAACTTCGTTGCGCTGAGTATTTTGACTCGTCGTGGATTCCGTCTACTGAATACTCAATAGTTTTTCATTCAAGATGACTTGTATAAGTATTGGACTCTGCGCCCTCTCGCGGTGAAGCTCGGAAGCAAGGCAACTGATTGAGGGATATTGTAAATAAAAATCTGTTTCTTTTGTTTCTATACGTAATATTTCACAGAAAATGTATCTTTTAGAAGTTGTATCTTAAGGAAACATACCAGAGTTGCAACAGCTTGAGCCTACATGCAGTCATTTTATTTATTTTATTTTTGATGTATTTATATTTTTCTATATTTTATTTCTATTGTATTGGAAAAATAGAATTTATATTTCAGTTTACATCAGTGAGTCTTTGCCAAGTTAAAATATAAAGAACTAACATTTTCCCGCGGCTTCGGCCGCGTGGATGTCGGAAATTATCCCACGGGAACGTACTATCGGGATAAAAGTATCCTACGTGTTAATCCAGGTTTATAAACTATCTGTGTTCCAAATTTCATCCAGTAGTTTTTGCGTGAAAGAGTAACAAACATCAATCCATCCATCCATCCTCACAAACTTTCACATTTATAATGTTATATAAAGATTTTTTTTTTGTGTTTTTATATCATCACTTTTTTGTATTTCACATTTGTCTATTGAATTTTTTCGTAACTAATGAAGTAGGGTTTGCTGTGTTCTCCTGTATCTAATTGACGGAGTGCGCTAGACAAAAACTTAATATCTGTATAAATTGTGATTTATTTGTTTACATCTTCTGTTGGAGGTTCTTAATAAATAGATGTCTCAGGTGGTGTGCGGCGACAACCCGGAGGTAGAAGAGGAGCCAGAAGTGGAAGCAGCGTTATCATCAGGAGCACTGTCCCCG
This sequence comes from Dryobotodes eremita, assembly GCA_917490735.1. Lineage (NCBI taxonomy): Eukaryota > Metazoa > Arthropoda > Insecta > Lepidoptera > Noctuidae > Dryobotodes > Dryobotodes eremita. Next base: position 22,523,638 of record OU823257.1, read on the forward strand.
GGCGACGTGTGCTACCGGCGCGTGTCGCGCGTGCGCCGCGTGCTGCGAGCACTCGCGCGCGCGCCCGCGCCTGCGCACGACGCGCGCGCTGCGGCCAGCCATGCTGCCGCTACCATCAATATACTTACTGTGAGTTATCTATACACTGTCCCCGATTATTATTATCAATATTTTGATTTTACTGATGTTGAAAAAAAAAACTCAACAAATTCGTCAGTGTGACGCGTAGCTCGCATGTGGCGATGTAGACGCCGCCACAAGTTTATTGATGACTAACCAATCGTCGCACACCCTAGAACGTGCTCGGCTGCGTGCACAAGACGCGCGCCGCGTGGGCGGCGAGCACGCGCGCGGCGGGCACGCGCGCGGCGGGCGCGCGCGCGCCGGGCCCGCGCGCGCTGCTGGGCGCGCTGGTGGAGCTGCTGCGCCGCGCCGTGGCGCACGCGCACGCCTGCCCCGAGCCCTCGCTGCGCGCGCACGTGCACGACGCGGCGCAGGCCCTGGCCGACCTCATACTGACCGATGCCGAACGTCTCAACAGCGACTCGCACACGCAGCATGTTTACGAACGGATCCGGCGAGAGACCATACAGCCCTTCGGTCAGTATACCTTCCACTCGATTAACATCGAATCAATAAAAAGCAGCCTGAATGCGTAACGCACTTCAATAATTTTTATAAATTAACAATCCTCGCCTCACATGTACATTATGAGTTCAAATCTGTTTTTTTTATCTTTTATTTAATACTGGGGATTTAAATATAAAATTGCCGTTTTGTACAGCAAATTTCAAACAATATGTTTTCTAATGTAGAATATATTTATTTTATCAAGGTATTTACCTCATTGTCTATACATTTCTGCCATCTCATGGAAAGGTCATTTATGCCTTTGCGGTAGAACTCTGTGGACCTGGACTCAACAAAATGTGTGAAGGCATTTGTATTAAATCCTGGGAAAACATTTTTTTTGTATCGCAGAATAAATCGTAGTCGGTTGGGGCCTGGTCCGACGAGTACGGAGGATGACGAATGGTTTCTAACCGGAGGTCCTGTAGTGTTAAAACGGTTTCTCAAGCAGTGCAAAGTCTTGCATTATCATGGAGCAATAGTGGTGAAGATCGGTTGACAAGTCGGGGCTGTCTCGCTGCGAGTTTCGCCATCATTGTTCGAAGTTCTGTACAGTAGATATCTGCTGTTATTGCTCGACTGGATCTGAGGAAGCCATAGTGAATTACACCATGAAGTGACCACCAAACAGTTACCATCACTTTTCTAGGGGATAAGCTTCGCTTTAGGACATTGTTTCGGCTTCTGACTTGCGAGTCAGTCATTGCATTGTTCGTTTGCTATTATCATAAAGAATCCACTTTTCATCACACGTCACAATTCGCCCCAAAATCCCTTCTATTTCTGTACCGGTTGAAATAGGTAAGGCAAGCTTCAACGCGCGCTTCTCTCCGCAGATCAGTCCTCCACCCATTTTACAAACTTTTTTTACCTTACCGATTTGATGCAAATGGGTCAATATTATGGGTATGTTAACATCAAATCATGGCGCTAGTTCCTTGGTAGTTAGATACGGATCGGTTTCCACCATCGCATTCAATTCATCGTTATTTACCTTAGTGGCTGGTCTTCCTCGGGGTTCATTCTTCAAGTAAAAGTTTTCACTACGAAAGCGATTAAACCAAAAACGCACGGTGCGTTCATTAACCGTATCCTCTCCAAATACAGCTTTAATATTGCGAGATGTTTCTGTTGCGTTAGATCCGAATCAGAACACGTATTTAAAAAATCTCTAATTTTCAATGTATCCATCTTTACTTCAAAAGCTGAATGAAAAAACAATTGAAAGTCAAACAATCGAATGTTGCACATTTTTCAAGAATGTTATAGTTATCATGTGAAAAAAGTTTTACTCTGGAATCTCACAACGTGCAGGCTTAATTTTAATTTAAAGTGGCCAGTACGTTAGAACGGCAATTTCATATTTAAACCCCTATTATTATTTTAGTACCACTTTGTACACTTTCTGATTTTTTCAAATTCATATGATGTACATTACTGACATTGGTGATTTAAAAACACCGACAGAAATCTTGGATTTGGTATAAGTCTGAATCGCTAACCCGTCTGGAGCAAGCGTGGTGATCAATGCTGGTGCCTTTTCTGTAAGATAAGAAGTCTTTGCCCTGCAGTGGAACAATAATAGGTTGACATTATTGCGTTAGTTACTTCGTCAAACAACATTTATCAAACATTTATGGATTTACGAATCTCCTTCAAAATCCTTTCTATAGTGATTGTAAACGGGGCACATAATTTGGGTGCTATAATAAATTATTTTTGCCTTTTTGAGTATTATCATTAAATCAAGATGAAAATTGACACAGTTTAGAACGGTGTAAGCTGTATTTTAAAAGCATATTTATTTTAACGTGACTTTGTTTATTTCAGTCGACGAAGGCCAAACGGAGCGTGCGGCGGCTCTTGCTGAGAAATTCAAAGATTTTGAGTTGTTGATAGAGATGTGTGTCAAGAATAATGACATGGACAAACTATTTTCGTATATCGACAAGTATTCCAACGAGGTGTGTATATCATTGTATTGTTGTTTTTAACTACTGAATCGCTTTTATGTGACATGAAGCGTTGAATGTGAACTTAAGCGGTAAACGATGAAAGGTAGTTGGTATTAGTTGTAAAGATATTACAACTGTATCAGGGTGATTAATTAACGAGTTAGTACAGTCACCAAAAGAGATAAGTAACCAGGGTCGTCGGATATGGTTGACGTTTAGAAAGCAACCGATGGATGTTTTCAAATGAAATTTAATTTGTTAAATGAACTGCTTGTTTTCTATTAATCAAGTTAAATTTTATTCAAAATATCTATCCGTTTCTTATTAAACTCCAACTATATTCGACGACCCTGGTTACTTATCACTGTTGGTGACTGTACGTATCGTGTTAATGTGACATGATGTGTGAGTGAGATAGACGGAACATCGAGTGGGTGGGCATGTGGTTAGGATTATGAAAGTATGTCTTGTGATCTGCTGAGAAAGAAAGTGTTACCATGGTAACGATATAAAGTGCAGTGTAGCATTTTTCGTTGTTTTTTTGTTCGGTTTAAACATAGTAGTGTAGTATAGCTTGTTGTTGATTAGTTATCTGTAGGTCTAGTATGGACGCAGTTATGTAAATGTATTCGATTGTTTAATAGAAAACAAGTTTTTTATAGGATGTTGGTTTAGATTTATTTGATAAGTTAAATTTATATCAGTCACAGTAGTTTTTTTTACGTTTTTGATTTGGAGATTTAGTCGTATTAATGTTAAGTTTAATTTATGCGTTCGTCGTAAGTTAAAGGTCAGGTACTAAATAACTTTACAAGAGTTTTGGCGCGTTGCAAAAATCGAAGTGAACGCCGCCATTTTGGGTTTTTCATACAATGTTGTAAAATGTGTCTTTACCGAGGACACTCGTTTGTTAAGACTCCCGAGCTCCTAGAGAGCTCGGGAGCAGTGCTGACGCCGGCTGGGTCGCAGGGCATGGCGGAGCTGACGTTCGCGCGCCTGGCGGAGCGCGGCGGGCGCAGCGCGGTGCAGCTGCTGCGGCGCGGCGGCGCGCGCCACGCGGCCGCGCTGCGCGCCTGGCTGCGCGCCGCGCCCGCGCGCGCGCCGCTGCTGGCGCTGCACGAGCTGTGCGCGCAGCACTACGCGCGCGCCGCGGAGGCGCTGCTGCTCATGGCCGACGAAGAGATGGACTCCGTCAATAGGCTAACGGTACACATACTTATCATTATAATTTGAATGCGCGACTGAAAATCCAACGGCACTCACTTTCAAGTTTAGTCAAATAATGCTTCCACTAACAACACTCGTTCTTTACTATAACACATATACGAGGTAGATTTTTGAGATAAAACAAAAACAGCAATTCTTCATTTCTAACCAGTCTTCATTGTAACAACCGATCCATCCATCTACACTTTAAACTAATAACAAAACTGACAATTTCATAAAATTATTTCAATACACTAATCTCTACTACTACCAGTCGGATTTCTAAAAATATTTTTGCTTCAGTAAAGCTATAAAATACTTAAAATCACGCTAGGACCCTCAGGCGCCCAACAAAATAAAAATAACCTCAAACCGATAACGCATGCACACGATACGACAATGTAAGTCGACAAGCAACAATTTTCACATAAATGACAATCACGACCAGAAACTAATCATAAATAAATAATTTGAAAATCACATTCCTTAAGAAATATATAAAAAATTCTTTTTTTGTGATTTCTAACTTTTCTAATACTCTAAACCTCAGTTCATCCAATAAAGTGTTTTGATCCATAATAATAAATAATTTAAATATTTCAAATTCATCCTACAATTACATCCATATTTGTTAATACAATTGCGATTTCATATAAGAAATAGCATCGATTAGCATCTAAAAAAAACTTTTGTGAAAATTGCACATTTTTTTTGCCAATTGTAAAAAAATTCAGTATCTGTGATTATAATACGGATAAAATGGATTAAAAATTTATCAAAAACTTAAGGACAGGCTCCTAAGACCGTATACTTGTCACTACAACGGTTAAGGTACCTACCGATACTGCCCCGTCTCAAATATCCACGCTGTATTATAGTGCTACAAAGTTGTTTCGGCGCGCGGCCTAAATCGGAACTAACGCCACCATCTGGTGTTTTTTTTTTTTTCAATGCACATCGAATGAGATTTCACAAAACAACGCCCGCCTGCCAACGTCATTCGAGCGGCCCAGGATCCTTGTAGCTGTGTAGGTGATAGAAAAGACAACGCTAATTCTCAAACTCGATATGCCAGATTCGGTCACGTTCTGTACTTAAAATCACAAGATATATTTATTCATAAAATCCGCAGACGACAGCGTCCCTCGCCAAGCTGTGCCTGGCGGCGTCTGCCGAGCCGGGCCGGCCGGCGCCGGGCGCGTGGCTGCGCCTGGAGGCGCGCCTGGCGCTGGCGGAGCAGCACGCCGCGCTGCCGCGCGCGCTGCGCCTGCACTACGGGCTGGACACGCCCGACACCGAGGTGCTGCCGCCCGAACACCTCGTGCAGGTACTGAACGTCGTCATGAGCCGGGCCGGCCGGCGCCGGGCGCGTGGCTGCGCCTGGAGGCGCGCCTGGCGCTGGCGGAGCAGCACGCCGCGCTGCCGCGCGCGCTGCGCCTGCACTACGGGCTGGACACGCCCGACACCGAAGTGCTGCCGCCCGAACACCTCGTGCAGGTACTGAACGTCGTCATGAGCCGGGCCGGCCGGCGCCGGGCGCGTGGCTGCGCCTGGAGGCGCGCCTGGCGCTGGCGGAGCAGCACGCCGCGCTGCCGCGCGCGCTGCGCCTGCACTACGGGCTGGACACGCCCGACACCGAGGTGCTGCCGCCCGAACACCTCGTGCAGGTACTGAACGTCGTCATGAGCCGGGCCGGCCGGCGCCGGGCGCGTGGCTGCGCCTGGAGGCGCGCCTGGCGCTGGCGGAGCAGCACGCCGCGCTGCCGCGCGCGCTGCGCCTGCACTACGGGCTGGACACGCCCGACACCGAGGTGCTGCCGCCCGAACACCTCGTGCAGGTACTGAACGTCGTCATGAGCCGGGCCGGCCGGCGCCGGGCGCGTGGCTGCGCCTGGAGGCGCGCCTGGCGCTGGCGGAGCAGCACGCCGCGCTGCCGCGCGCGCTGCGCCTGCACTACGGGCTGGACACGCCCGACACCGAAGTGCTGCCGCCCGAACACCTCGTGCAGGTACTGAACGTCGTCATGAGCCGGGCCGGCCGGCGCCGGGCGCGTGGCTGCGCCTGGAGGCGCGCCTGGCGCTGGCGGAGCAGCACGCCGCGCTGCCGCGCGCGCTGCGCCTGCACTACGGGCTGGACACGCCCGACACCGAGGTGCTGCCGCCCGAACACCTCGTGCAGGTACTGAACGTCGTCATGAGCCGGGCCGGCCGGCGCCGGGCGCGTGGCTGCGCCTGGAGGCGCGCCTGGCGCTGGCGGAGCAGCACGCCGCGCTGCCGCGCGCGCTGCGCCTGCACTACGGGCTGGACACGCCCGACACCGAAGTGCTGCCGCCCGAACACCTCGTGCAGGTACTGAACGTCGTCATGAGCCGGGCCGGCCGGCGCCGGGCGCGTGGCTGCGCCTGGAGGCGCGCCTGGCGCTGGCGGAGCAGCACGCCGCGCTGCCGCGCGCGCTGCGCCTGCACTACGGGCTGGACACGCCCGACACCGAGGTGCTGCCGCCCGAACACCTCGTGCAGGTACTGAACGTCGTCATGAGCCGGGCCGGCCGGCGCCGGGCGCGTGGCTGCGCCTGGAGGCGCGCCTGGCGCTGGCGGAGCAGCACGCCGCGCTGCCGCGCGCGCTGCGCCTGCACTACGGGCTGGACACGCCCGACACCGAAGTGCTGCCGCCCGAACACCTCGTGCAGGTACTGAACGTCGTCATGAGCCGGGCCGGCCGGCGCCGGGCGCGTGGCTGCGCCTGGAGGCGCGCCTGGCGCTGGCGGAGCAGCACGCCGCGCTGCCGCGCGCGCTGCGCCTGCACTACGGGCTGGACACGCCCGACACCGAGGTGCTGCCGCCCGAACACCTCGTGCAGGTACTGAACGTCGTCATGAGCCGGGCCGGCCGGCGCCGGGCGCGTGGCTGCGCCTGGAGGCGCGCCTGGCGCTGGCGGAGCAGCACGCCGCGCTGCCGCGCGCGCTGCGCCTGCACTACGGGCTGGACACGCCCGACACCGAAGTGCTGCCGCCCGAACACCTCGTGCAGGTACTGAACGTCGTCATGAGCCGGGCCGGCCGGCGCCGGGCGCGTGGCTGCGCCTGGAGGCGCGCCTGGCGCTGGCGGAGCAGCACGCCGCGCTGCCGCGCGCGCTGCGCCTGCACTACGGGCTGGACACGCCCGACACCGAGGTGCTGCCGCCCGAACACCTCGTGCAGGTACTGAACGTCGTCATGAGCCGGGCCGGCCGGCGCCGGGCGCGTGGCTGCGCCTGGAGGCGCGCCTGGCGCTGGCGGAGCAGCACGCCGCGCTGCCGCGCGCGCTGCGCCTGCACTACGGGCTGGACACGCCCGACACCGAGGTGCTGCCGCCCGAACACCTCGTGCAGGTACTGAACGTCGTCATGTGCCGAGCCTTTTCCTGACTGGGCTCAGTTCGGCTTCGAATACATCCGGATGCAACTATAGCTCGACAACTTCATCGGTGACGAGCCGTGCTCATTTACACCAATATTTCGGCGTGTTTTCGCTTCGGTAGCCCATGAATAAAGGAATGTTTTTTCTCTCAGATGTACGTCGAGTCGGAGAGCAAGGCGCTGACGGAGTACGACTACAAGAAGGCGCTCGACCTCACCGACTACATACAGGACATGGAGCGACGAGACGATCTGCGCCTCAGGGTAACATAAACTATTATATTAATTAGTATAAACTTAGATGTCTATAGTGTATAGGTTAAATATTTATATGAATAATTGTCAGTGGAAGTTTCTAATCTATATAAACGGTGTAATATTACTTGAAGTAATATTTGATGTTATAATATATTAACCTAGTTACAAGTTAACTTGCTGCGCCCTCACAGGGACATGTGCTCATTAGTTAAGCCTTGGCTAAGGTATGTCACTTTGTGTACATTGTGCAATAATTAAATAGATATGTGTTCACAAAAGTATTAGAGCAAGTTGTTCACGAAATATGATTGGTTTAGCTTTATACTAAAATAGAATATCATTTTCAGTAAGGAATTTTACTAATTTTACCTTTTCAATAGTACTTATCATTCTGAAAACAGGTTTATTTATACTGGCATGAAATTGATATTTCTTTATGAGCAATAAACACCAATTGGAAACAGGGATTTGAAAAATGGAATAAATACGTGCGCAGTCGATTCTTTCGTCGCGGGAAGGTGTGCGAGGCCTTCAGTAAGTTCTGCTAGTTCGGCGCGGACAAATGGGCCTTTATTGTGACCATAATATCGTTTCAACTCGACAGTAAGGAATTTATTAGAATAAAACCAACTGTCAGGCACTTTTGATTAGTCAATTAGGAGTCTATCAGTCAGAGAGATGAAGCTTGTTTCTCATTCGAACGTATAGTAGGTTCTGTAAGAGCTCAGAAAAACAAGGTGAAAGATTAATAAAATATTTAATTAAAAATACACTTAAGTAGTACAACAAAAGGTTAGGTAGTTGTTAAGCCGTCGGTGTCCGCCAGACAAGAGAACGAAACCCCCGGTGCATTACGCCAGCTAGGCGCGCCGCCCGCTCGTTGCTATCTTCGCAGTTGTCAGCTTCATGACGGTTCTCGAGCGCCATCTAACGCCTTATAGTTCCTATGGAGCAGAGCGAGCAAGACATTCCGTGGACACTCTTTTAATGAAAGTCGTGTCCCGCAGGTGTGGTGCGCGTGCCTGCGCCGCGACGCCTGCGCCGCGTCGCGCGCAGAGCTGCGCGACACAGAGCTGCGCGACACGGAGCTGCGCGACACGGAGCTGCGCGACACAGAGCTGCGTGACACAGAGCTGCGCGACAACATGTTCTTCAGGCTCATCGACCTCGTGCACGTCATGGGTGAGTACAGCAGTCTTCATCTTCGTCGGTTTTCAAATTCTTTACTTTATCAAGTCAGGGCACATAATACTGCGGAACTGGTACATGAAGCAGGAGAGTCGCGTGCGCTGGCCAGGACAGCTCTCGGAACCAAGTAGGCTAGAGTGTGGTGTGAGGCAGGCTGGCCTGACCTTAGTTGTTTGATTTGCACGTGAATGCACTGAGCGAGCGGCTCAGCACACGTGTCGGTAGCTGTATTGCTGCAGTCTGTTTCAATAATGTAAGCTATGCAGACGACATGGTGCGGCTGGGGCCTCGTTCGGTGCGCTCCGTAAGCTATTCAATATTTGCGAGCCGTATGCTATTTCTCATGGCCTTGTATACAACGAAGGCAAGTCAAAAAGATGGTCTTCAAGTCCGATACCGAGTGTCCCTCCACCGTCCCTCCTGTGTTACTGAACGGTGTAGAATTGCACAGGGTGTACTCTTAATTACCTGGGTCACTTGGAGACGGAAGATTTGAAAGACAACGCAGATATGGAGAGGGAGCGCAGAGCATTGTCGGTTCGAGCTAATATGCTGGCCCGCCGGTTCTTCCGATGTACGGCGCGGTCAAAATAACGTTGTCCAAAGCATATTGCATGTCACTGTGCTCGGGGCGCCTGTGGTTCAGCTACACCCAAAAGGCCCACAATGCTCTGCGGATCTGCGGATCTCTCGGTTCTGTAGCGCGTCATCTATGTTCGCTGAGGCACGTACCGACGGCTTCAATGCTGTACGGCGTAAGAGAGCGGCCTCGCTGCTACACAGACTCAGTGGCAGCCCCAATAACATACTGCGCGCTATAGCCGGGAGACATGACAGCCCGATGGTGAGGTCACTTGTCACCTGTACTCTATTTGTGTTATTAGTTAAGTACTAACATAGGTTTACACTATTGTTACTAACCCAATAGATCTTTGTTATCTGAAATAACTGAATTATTATTATTAATACCTTTTGAAGCTACAGCACTGAGCAGAGTATTGCATAGAAAACTATATTTAACTACAAGTAATTAAAAATAAAGATGATGAAGATGTATGTTATTATGATCAGTTCAAGAGCACAGAGCACAATAACATACATCTTCGACCAATGTCCTTAACCCTTAAACCTAGCCATTTTTTTAAAATGTATTTAATTAATATTTGTCAGAGTGTGAAGTGTCACATTTTTTATTCAGACTGTGCATGTAAAGAAGATGGTTGAAGTTTATTCTGTGGAAGACTTTACGACGCAATATATAATGCTGAGTCGTTTAAGCAGAATCCATCGAGCACCCTTAATTTGCCGAACATATTTTGGTGTTGACTGTACTTGCTATTTACAGTGCTGTCCCCTTCCCCTGACCTAAGAAAACAAATGCTAAATTATCAACTCGGCCTATTGCTGCTAATCGCTTGACATAAGCATCTACCAAGGTGCACCACAAAACTCGCTTCTGCGCTTTACGTAAATATGATTCTCAAAATGTCATACATTACATTACAAATGTCGTACATTGAATCTTTATAAACTTTGACCTTAGATCTACGCGATACACAATATAAAGGTTGTTCTTAAATAGCGGCATGAGCGGTAACTGTATGTCATAGCTTGACTCGCGCAAACTCAAGTCACATGTCAATGTTTTTTGTTTTAATTATGTTACTTGTCATGTTCAACAACGAAATGACAGTCTATCATAAACTTTAACAGCCTTACTAATAAAAATATTTAAAACACTCGTTTAACAACTGTTTACTTATACAAGCTATGGATAAGAGTTACACACTCCCTTTACCAATAATGGGTGTGTAAGCATTGTATAGTTATAAATTCGTTATAACAAAAGTCACTGGCAACATTCTTCGGAAACGTTTTGAAACTTGATAACCAAATTGTAGAGACATTTAGAAAACCTTGTAAACAGGATAAAAAATGTTTATTTTTAATAAATACTACAAATTTATTTATTTATTATTTATTTATTTATTTATCATCATACATCTACCAAAAAAAAAAAATTGTGGCCAAAATGTTGTTTCGAAATGTATTTAAAAATAATTGTTCCTTTTTTTTACGGTAAAATGAAAGAAAAAATGAAACATACTTTGTTTGTGATTTAAGAACGCATCTTTCAAATGTCAAACTAGTGTCCCAATTTAAATATGTGTGCAATCGATCGTGTGGGTGTGTGTGGTGTGTTTTTTTTTTTTTATAGCACCAAGCACATTTCTGAAGCCTCAAATATTTCTAAATCCAGAAACTACTTGTTCTTGCTCTTCAAATGTCCCAGACATGCGTATAAATTGTGCCGCTTTATTGGCCGAAGCGTTAGCCAGTCTTCGAAATACATTCGTATATTGACTGTTGGTTAAAAGTCTGTCTCATTAAAAGTAAATGGATCGAAACGATTTTTGTAACATTTTCGTTTTCTTGGTAGTTCTTCACGATCCATTTCATCAAAAATAACGAAATAATGCAAATAACCCATCATTGAGACTGAGATTTGAATGCGAACGTTCTTAATAGTTAGTACAATAGCCCGCCAGATGTCCGGCTACTACGGTTACACGCTCACTAAACAAGGGTTGAGGACTGAATAACAGTTGTGTAATTTCTCATACAATAAAAACTCCCGGTATACCAGATGTGTACAACTGAACTGTCAAATATCTTTTATGGGTAGAGTAAACGTTATAACTCCGGTATACGTCGTGTGTAAATCTTTATTAGTAAGGCTGTAAGTCGTAACACTGTGAATGTCTCCTCCAGGCGGAGACCTGGAGCTCCTGCTGCCTCCCGTGGAGGACATCCTGACGGCTCCGGAGCTGGCCGAGCTGGTCTCCGACCCGCGGTTCCACTTTATCATCAAGTACGGCTACGAGTGCGTCGACACCACGCGCAACGACTCCATGCAAGAGGGGTAAATTTAACTTATTTCTGTAAGTACGGTCCCCTTACGAAAACGTTGACCACTGTTGGACTCTGTGACATTAAACTTGTTCATTGACGCAAAATCAAACATCGTTTAATCAAATGAGGCTTAAATGACAAAATTACATACGGCAGTCCCCGGCACGCCCGCGCTGCCCCACTTCCGAGTGCTCTAGCTAGAAAGAAGTAGCGCAACAAACTTCCCAGAAACGCGTATTCAAGCAAGTAAACAAGGTTCTAAATATAGTTAAAGTTTTCGTAAGTCGACCGTACAATCAACCGCACGTCAGTAGGAAAACTTGAAATGCGAAAACTGCCCTCAACGTTACACATTAAATGCGCTGTGAAAGTGTAATTGTTACGTTGGACGTGCGGTAAACTGTACGCTTAGTGAGAAATATTATAATTTTGTGTGAGTACATTTATTTATAAAGGCTATTGTTTTATACAGGTTGTTGATTTACTCACCTGCATCCGTTAATGTGATTTTATCTTTGTATATAAAAATAAATAGACAACATGGATGCGTGTATGCAGAGTATAACGGAAGCATGTGAAATTAACAGCCTATATAACTGTTAGGACTTGAAGCGTTATTCCTTTAAAAATCTTAGATTGTACTGATTAAACCTTAGGATTGTTAGAGATTTCATAGTGACAGTCGCAGGCAAACATGTAAGTTGCAACAGTAAGTCGACTCAGAGATATCAACCAATCACGTGGAAGTGGCTGTTGCTTACCAAACTGTCATAGTGCTATTACATGGCGTTTACAAAATTTTGGTAAACGTATTCAAAATTATTGCTACTCAAGGTTTTACAAATCAACATGAATAAAATCAACCAACTTGTAAATAAAATACACAAAGTTTTATTATGTGGTTCAAACTGGTCAACTTAAGTACAATATAAAAGCTAACACTGAAATATACAATGTCTAATTGTTGTTATGCACATTATGAAAGTAGTTTGTTCAGAATCGTTTACTGAATCGATATCTATTATTTTTAATATAAGTCATTTAGAATCCCAGAAATTATTAAAACTACGTAAATTACAGTCACATTTCCGATGTACAGTCAAAACAAACCAAAATGGACGAAGTACCTACTGCGCTAGACCCTCACACGTGTGCTACTGTGTGCGTGCGTAGATTTGTAATGTGACCACAATTTTCTCCCACACTCAGTGTAACTAATTTAATAAATAAACAATGTTTTATACACGATAGTAAAAAACCAGTGTATGTATTATGATCGTGACATTATATTCTAATTGGGGTGTTTACTGGTATGCGTTAATCCTGGGACATGTTGTATAAATATACAGCTGGCAGGACATCGACGCGCCGCCTGTTTCCATGGATTCAGTACATGATTCTGAACCCACCTTTTTTTTTTTTTTGGCTGGGAAATCATCAAATGACGTCTCCCGCTCTGGGCGGAGCGGAAGGGCGTGTCAGACTCTTACTGACTAAAACCCACCCGTGTTCCTTCAGTTGCCTGTGCGCCAGGGCCACGGTAACTCTTTCGAACAATCCGCAGCCCCGGCAGGAATCCGCAGCCCCGGCAGGATTCTGAACCCACCTGAGTTGAAATTTTAGACGGTATATATATATATATATATTTAAATTTCTTTTTAATACATGTTGTCCGCGTAGTTATTGCACTTCTCTATGAAGCAGCAGATATTTTTTTTTGATAACCGACAAAAACTTACGCTAGGATGTCGAGCTAGAATCACGTGCTGAATTCATGGTTGCAGTTAGTGCACCGATGTCTCTGCTCCCTGTATATTATGTACAAGTACATTAAAAAAGGGAAAGTACACAAATATTTTATAAAATAATAATGTCAGTACATAAACGAACCCCTGTAATAAATACATTGTCGTGAAAGACTTATTGAAGTCTGATAATTTAGATCTTAGGATAGATTCTAAAAGCTTAGTAAAATTTAAGTAATTAGTAGCAAGGCTTGTGAATCAAATAGCTTCTCTGCCCTTCTTGTTATCTCTTTTAATTTTAGCCAAAAAGATTATAAGCAGTACGCGACCGTAAAAATGGCACATTTAGTTTTAGAAAAGTTTTGTTTTGTAGAGCGTTGTCTCTGACACTCCCTCTGTTTGTATCTCTTTCTAAAGCCCGATGTGTATTTTTAAACCCGAGTACAATAGAATAAGTAATTTTTAATTAATAGTATTTTTAAAGTCGTCTTTCGCTATCCGATTTAAAATATCAAAGTTCTAATCTCAAGTATTTTACCGTTGGAGACTGTCAAGTTGTTAATTAACTTTAACATGTAACAAAAAGTGTTCACAAAACAAACGTATCTAGAGTGACAGTTTGCCCCTTTAACTAGATTTCCATAGTCACGAAATAAAATAGCCCTAGATATAGAAGAAAATGTTTAATAACTTTAGAGTTGTAGTTCTAACTGTAGCGTATACAAAACAACTGAAAAGTTGCGAATCTCAACTTCACTACAGTCCAATAGCAGTTATCTTACCTCTGATTTCGCATCTCAGTTAAACCCAAAATGATCTTTATTGTCGTTACAGTAAGGTAGCTGTTGGGTTGCTGCTGTCAGAGGTAAACTAACTGTAAAAGGACTGCATACAGAAAAGTCACAATGAAACTTCTTCTCTGGTTTCTAAAAGCCTGCTCTGTGAATGTGCTGTCACTTTTAACGTTAACAGTTAAATTGCGATTAGCGCAACAACATTCAAACCAATTCAACAAAAACTACGTTTGATGGTCTGACATAAAATTTACGTACACATGGTGTTGTCATAATTATGTTAAATCATTAAAGACGCTCATCTAAAGTTGGAGTTGAACAGTCAGTCATGCGCATGGACATGCGACTTGACAACAGATTAAATTGTATTTCAAGTTTTAAGTATATCCAGCACCGCAGAATAGTGAGAGATGTTATTAATAGATATTATTATTATTATACTAGTTACGTAAGTGCTTATGATGTAAGTTAGATAATTCCCGCCACGGCTGGGTTATCGAACCGCGTACGAATGACATTCTCGACTCACACCCAAGTTCTCAAGCGACACTAAACTTAAAGAGGATCTTACAAATGTCTGTAGCTACAACACACATTAAACAACAGACAACAACAACATTAAAGTTACAAGTGGCGGCTAAAGACTTAACTTATATTTGAGTTGCGTTTGAGAATGTGGCCGTCATTCTTACTAACAACGTCATTAGGGATTATATATAAATTGTTTAAAGTTAAGAGACTTTTAAACGTCCTAATAGAATGGTTAAGCAGACGTTAATCATTACTTAACTTTAAGCAACGTAACAAAATTTTTAAACAAAAGATGTACCTGTTACAACAAGTCCAACAACTAGAAACGCAGCGTGTTCCTAAAGTGATCCCGTTAAAACATAAGAAAAAAGTTGATAAATGTACAGCCGAGAGTGTCAGTCGAATTGCAAACATAACTCACCATTCGATGATGTGCTGTCAGACTGATTTAGATGTAACTACATTAGTGTTCGGAACATAGCTACAGATAACGAAACTTTATAGTACAAGTACCGCCAGGGAAATGTATAGTTTAGCAGATTTATGCACTACATAACTAGACCGTGTGTAATTATGTTTATAGTCAATAGGGAACTTTACGCAAAACTCTGCGTTAGGGCGACACTAACACAAACCGCCATGATGCATCATGTCATATTTATTCGTAACAAATAATTAGAGAAAACGTGTTAAATTGTAATATATATTACACGAATAATTATTATTATTCGTGTAATAAAAAACCTGTACTGTAATATTATGGCATCCTACGGACATTTAAAAAACTGTTTACGGTTTGTGCTAGTGCTGCACCCTGGCGGCAGAACATTGCAGTAATACTCCCTGTTCATGAGACTGATAAAGAATGACAGTTAACATTTGAATATAGGTACGGACAATTTGAATTGATAGTCCATTACATGAACCATCCGTTTCCCTGATTGTGCTAATATCGTGTGGTTTTCAAATTAGCCATATTGATTTTTAACAATTCGGGGATTTTAATGCCTACCAATATGGTTGAGGGGTCGGTAGTGGTTTAATAAGAAGCAACGACAATTACTAAAATAAAAATGGTCACAGAAACAATTAATAATAACTTTAAAAAAATTCTTAGAATAAAACACAGACGAGGAATCGCCATATCGGCAGCGGCTAGAGACGGCAGTACTAATTAAATTCATGGCGCCGAAAGTGTGCTGAGCGCACAACTTCTGTCACGGACCGCCTTCGAAGCCGTCAGTTTCTAGCCGTCATTTGTGTCGTAGTACGAGTAAACGCTGACATTTTAGTTTGTGTGGAAAGTGTTGCCAATGCCATCTAGTAGCGGCCGCTGCGGCGTCTCCGTGCTCTGTGGTTTATTCGAACAATCACAAAAAAAAAGAAAAAAAGCTTGGGGGGATGAAGAAAATGGCGGGAATAACACGACGGAAACTAAAACAAAAATAAAAAAATATTGAAAATAATGGAAATCGTTGTCAAAAAATATGGAAAATAAGTACCTAGCTAAGTATTCTTTGTTCTTTGTATCAAGTTTGTACCTGGAAAAGTGGAAACCTAAATTATCAAGCCCAAACCAAAGATTGATTTTAGCGAGTGAATTAAGTGAATTGGGTAGTGAAAGTGTTGTGCTAAATAATACCTCCCGCCGCTTGACAGAATTATTAAAAAATAAGACTTGTTATCGAGCAATATATAAATATATTAAAAACACTTTCGAAGAAATTTAGTGAAGGAAATTAAATAAACTAAAGACTTGGCTAAAAGGTCTTAGCAACCAGGCCATAAAAAATAAAATAATATTTTGACTTGTTTCTGCGACGGCCTCGGTAACCTAGTGGTTGGTAGTTTGTCAGTACGACAGACTGTCCAGTGTTCCGGTCCCTACATTATTCTTTATGTGTAGTTATGATTCGAACTTGTAATTTTAAATTTTAGGGCACACGCGTGTTCCGTGTAACGCGCGTCGACGCGGTTTGCGTTTGAAGCGCGTAAACGCCCGTCGATGTCGCGTAAAAAAACGCCGTGTGTTTAGGCCCTTACTGTACTGAGAGCCAAGACAAGAAATACTAGGTTTATCGGCAGCATAGTTGGCTATTATAAACGTGTTCGGGAAAATACCCCTCCTTAGGGTTTTAATTCTTATAAAGATATGTACTTTTAAGGCCTTAAGCCTAATTCTTTAGAACTGAATATAAGAGTGAACTATCTAAAATTCTGATGTGGCTCTCATAGTATTTAGAAAGAATACAATGTCCAATTTCTGCTCAGATTATTGGATCCATCTTGGTACAATATTGGTAGAAAAAACGTGTTGATAGAGAGTTTGGTGTTTATTTACTACTACTACTACTACAGCCGATCTATTCAGTAAAAACCTCACCGTGATAACCTGGGTGAAGTGAGCTTAAAGTGAGCTGTCATTAGTGTCAATCCCTAGCATCAAATGAATGACGACTCACTTCACTTTAGATCTCACGGTGACAATTTTACAGAATAGACCGGCAGTTCACCAGTCTACTGAATGTACTGAGAATGCACATGTTGGGCAAATCTAAACCAATAAAAATATGGTACCTGTGTTTGACCTAAATTGGACATTGTTCTCCTTATTGTAAAATTATCGTATTAATAACTCGTAATGTCAGTGGCGGATCTAGAAGGACCTCTTGAGCCCTTCTAAAGATTAAAATTAATTCTGAACTATGAATTGTAGAACTTAATATTCGCATAAAAAGGAAATTCTGTATGCTGATCCACCACGGATTTAACGGGCCAGTAATAGTGTACCAAGAAATGCGTAGTATGTACCTAATAATCGGTAGGCGAAAATTATAGAGAGCAATAAAATTTGAAGACTGTTCATTTTACTTAAATTAAAATTTCAGCAATAGGATAAGTTATTTTTTTATTAAAAGGCATGTTATAACTTTATAAGTCTGAATGTTTATTGATCAAATTAAAAAAGATAACTTATATGTATACTACTATAGAGATCAAAACTATTCGGATGTGGGTACAAAAGTAAACGAAATACAAATACCTTGCCTTCAAGCTTTTCCTTCATAATTAATTAATATATTTTATGTATTCATCTTATTACTAATTATTGTCTTAATAAACTATAACCTTGCTCTAGTTGTAATTAAATTAACACTACCTACATAAAGTGAGTTTACTGTTTGTTAGCTATTGATTTTGATTTTGTTGAAAACTATAATAATTTGTGAATAACCTTGTGTCATTATTTTGTTATAAAATTATGGTATTTTCGGGTCTGATTATTTTTAAATAAAATTCGTTAAAAAAGATGTGTTGTTGTAATTCCGCCCGCGTCCCGCCGCCGCCGCGCTCCGGTCGCGGCCGACGGCGCCGCAGTGTCGCGGCGCGAGGCGGCGCGCGTGCGTGCTGCGTCCACTGCGAACCTTTTGTTTACATATTTTCCACACGACAGTTATCGCAGCCGCGTTTTGGGAATCGTGAATAATAATTGACTTGGTTTTGGATTAAAACCCTGGGAATATATTATTGAGTGAATTTATATCAGTGCATGTTGGAAATAAATACGTTATCTGTGCTCTAAACTTGGGATAGTAAAAGGGGACTGATTTTCTGGTCTACGTCGCCGGCTCAGCCGTGTAAGTATTTATTAGAAACTTGTTTATATTAATTTATTACTGAAGCAGCTAAGTATTAATTAAATACAATTAGAATTACTAACATTGTATTCTCCACAACGATTGCCTACAACACATACCTACAACCCTAAAAATCTGAGTTTTATCTTGAACATTGCGAAACTTAGCTCTATATTTTTCATCCAGATATCATATAATTCTATTATCACATTAAGATCAGTGAGGGACTTGGTTGAGACGTCAATATCCTACTAGATTCTTGTTAGAATCAAGCAACCATCCGTGACACTACTTACTTGAACATAATCAGCTGAATGTCTATAAACAATATAACCATCTTTACCTTTTAAATTAATTGGCACTAAAACTAGGAATGTCTCATTGACCCATATTGTTCAATGTTTTGGTCACATATAAGTACCTACTTACACAAATTCGTATCTATAGCATAGAAGGTGCAATTACCGAACACTGTCAAAAAACCGTTTATTACAAATAAAAAAATAAAATATAAATGATCATAGTTATTGATGTAACTTAAGTCAAACTAGGTACTCGAATGGCTTTTAAGTAACCATTAGGGTGCTAGGCACTACATCCCTTTTATGAATTTCATGGCTATAGAGCTGAACACCTTGGCGTTGTACCTATCAATATTCTGTAACTTGTTATGCACTGCTGACTTAAATTGTGCAATGATCTCATGATCAACTCTATGAAAGGATTATATTCAGATGTAGGATTCGCTACCTATAGGTAGGTAACTAGTTACTTAAGTATGTGACAGTTTTAGCTCTTAAGTACCATGCTTCCTGCGGCTAAGGGGTGAGTAGGTACCCGTCACTTGGTCGCGTGTCGTCGTTAATTCAGCGCTGTTTCCCAGTTAGGCAAGCCAACCAGCCATAATTGGAACAATTCTCCACACGCTCCGTGCGGTTTAAACTGTAGTTCTACTTGTACTAATTTATTTAGCAACAATTCACAATGACTTCATAGGAGCTCGCGATCTGAGTCCAAATCACTAAGTCCTAACAGGGATAGTCCACCATCTATCCAATGGTCAATCTTACTAATTCTAAGCTGTTGTTAAATTAGTACCAAGGTATGCTCCTATCAATTCACTCTTCATGTCACCACCACCAGATTCTGTTTGCTTGGAGATAATGGAAAGCTACAATCAGCACAGACGGAGAATATTGGTACAAAGAAGTTCCTTAAATAGCTTAGTAGGCACACTAGGTAGGTATCTGGTGTATGAAGATAGTGATGAAATGAACGATTTGAGTTTCCGGATTAAGTTCCAATTTAGATTGCAATGCAGCAGCTGTCATTACTTTCGAGGATAGTTTGCCTAGATTTGAAAAAAATGCAGAGACGACAGTGTAGGTACCTAGCTACCTTCCTTTAATCCGAAATTGATCTTATGATCACACTGACCAAAGGGGGTCAAGGCAATGTGGTATCTGAATTGTATTAGGTACCCAGGATAAAGTCCCATGAGTCGAAAGTCCATTTATTCATTCTATTACCTCCTTCAACATCAGTTTCATGAAGACCGCCATCGTCTGATCAGTGATGACCGCTTAGATTATCGACACGCCACGCCAGTTAACCGCCATTACCAGCCAACCACCTTGAAACGACCATACTGTTTTATATCTGATACCGACACGAAACCAAGCCAGATGGATTTCAGCGAAATTATAATTAGGCACGAAAGAATAACCTAAATGTTTGTCAAGGGCAGAGAAACACTTCAAGTAACTTAAGTAAGTACCTATCAACTTAATTGGCAGACCGAAATCCATACCTACTTATCTTATTATATCATAATCAATGTGTTATAGGTATTGAAGCAGGTCGTGGTTAAAAATATATCATACCTACCCAATGACAGCACCCAAGTCTTGACCATTCCTTTCCCCTCTGTCACGAAGCACCGACATCAAGCCAACTGCAGGTACAATTACTGCGTGCTGGCTGCAGTAATGTTCACAAGCTGTTATCAAGCTCAATGTATGAAACCCTTCTCTGTATCAATCTTCATAATTGCATAGTGTTAGATACCTATTGTTCCTTCCAACGGTTAGGAAGAGATAAAACATCATGAAAAATACAAATTTCAAGTTACGAATTTTTCAAACTCGGCTTATTATTTTACTCATTCTTATTAGTAACATCATGTAGCGGTTAAGTTTTTAGCCTTTGTCGCAAAAATAACGAACTAATTTCCATTTCAGTAACATTAATTAACAACGACACCAATAAATTACGTTCGATACAGGCAGGCTTATCATTAATTGCGAATTTCACGGACATGCAATTCTATATTCTACTTCTATATCTACATCACACACTAATATTTATTGTAACTGAAAGGGCGCCATTTTATAGCCTGTGACTTCATCTAGAGCACATTACACACGTCATAGGAGGGGGTGCCTATCGAATGGCCATCCGAGAATATTTGCGGCCTACGGGATAGATGCCATGACGTCAACTGAAATTATAACTAACAATGAATTGCTTTCACTATTAATAGTATCTAGTAGGTATGCTCTACATTAGTCTACATAGACCTAGATACTTACGAGTACTTATTTGGAATTTGCAAATTAATTTATTTGTCAAGACGTATCTTACAAAATGAAAGTGTCACAAAGTTAGCGCACGTTTAGGTAGCTGCACTTAGCTACTGTAGCTAGTGTTACTTATGAGCCCTTTTTATTAGCTCTCTACAAAATACTAATTAAACAGCGGCTAAGCTAAATTAGGAGTACCCACCTACTTAGGTACCTTATCGTACATCGACATTTACCTAAAAACTTTCACAAAAGTAAAACGGCTACGTTCTTTTGTTTCCAATGACTCGTTATTATTTTACTTATGAAACTTCAGAAGTGTTTCTACCCCGAATAGTTAACCGGGTAAATGAGTCAAGTCGAGTCGAAACTGTTGCTTTGTAATTACCATAGAAACTGACTTTCACGTCTAGTGACTATTGCATGTTGGTGACCAGAACGGAGTTACTCATTGACCACACAAACACATTAAATTAAATAAGGAAATCTATCCATTTATTTCAATTTAATCACCCATTCAAAATACTTTTTGTTAGGTACAACGACCCTTACTATCTAAATAATATTAGAGTTATTTCTGCCCTGTAAGTTAGCTGCGGATGCTTCCTACTGGCTATGAGTGTGACAATCCCAGCGACTATTTTCTCTTGTATTTTCAAAAAACAAAGTCGTATGTCGCATCTTATTACAACGTTGATGTTTCTATTACAATTCAGCAATAATCAATTCAAAACTCACACCGAACTGATCATTAACCGATAGCTTGAACGTAATAGGGCAGACCAAGTTAACAATTAAGTAACCACAATGCTTAGTACCTGCTACAACAGGCTCGTGAGAAAGTTGTATAGTCAATCATGGCAGCTACTGTGGCGCCCGCGCAGTTGCCCCACAGCTCAAACGCCAGTTTTTCTTCGCCTATTGTGTGCTAATTAGGTGGCGTCTCGTCATACTGATATCAATAGCGCGATAGTTGCTAATAGCTGATGTTAGTTTTAAAAATAATATAGGTATATACTTAGTGCTAATTGTATTTTTAATATTAATATGTATTAGGTACTGTCGTAGCCCTATGACTGGCCTTAATTTTACTTTTCATCTTTCTTTATTTATACGGAGAAGAAAAGATTCCCGATAGTCACGGTAGGCCTGTTCACTACGCATTGGTGATAGTCACGGAGCCTGTTCACTACGCGTTGGTGATTGTGACGGGGCCTATTGACTACGCGGTGGCGATAGTCACGGCAGTTCGGATAGAATTTGAAACTTTGTTGTGAACAGACGTGTCGAAGATTTTATTAAAATAAATAAATAAACACTTGCTGAATCGTGACCTAGTTTTACCAAATAGCCGGTAGTAAAGCAAACTGTGTCATACGTAGGCATGATACGTGTAAATCGTTTATGTGAAAATGTGTATAAGTGATATAAAGTAAATATCTTGTATCACAATGGAAACCAGTCCATTCAGCCGGGGTGGCAGATGTGTTCGGAGCCCACCTCCTACACCTGTGCCTTGTGCCTCACCCGCACCTGCAGGTGCACCTGCACCCGAGCCCGCACCCGCACGTGATCCTCAATCGCCCAGCAAAAGAGAAGAGGGTAAGATGGAAGTCATACCAAAAACCCAAAAACGCCGGAAATCCAGAACTGGATGTCGTCCATTGAGCAGTGCCTTAATGAAGTGTGCTCTATTTCATCAGAGGGCAAATTAAACATGGAGCAAAAACTGCGTATTAGTACCCTATGCCGGAAAGTTAGTCACGGCACATCCCAGATGGCCGTTCATTATCAGTCTCTTAAGATGAGAGCCCTCCAGACCCACTCCACCGTCCAAACACTCGAAGACCAAATTGATCTGTCGCAGCAACTGCAAGACCTTAGGCTGTCAATCAGAGCTTCAGTTCAACCAGTTACGGGAACTTCCTTTTCTGACATGGTTAAAAAAGGTACCAACAATTTTATACAGCCGATAAATTTAAGCTCAGTGGCCATATACCCTAACGACAAATTGAAGTCGAGTGAGGAGACAAAAACACTTGTCCAAAAAATTATATGCCCTGAGCAAATGAAACTTCAGGTAAGAGGACTTCGTAAGACAAAAAATGGCGGTGTCATTATCAGCACTGAAACAAAGGACGATATTGAGAAGGTGAAAAAATCGATGCAGCTATCAAATTCAGGCCTTACAGTAGACGAGCCCCCAAAAAGGAAGCCTAGAGTAGTAGTTATCGGAGTGCCCTCATCCATGCAAGAGATGGAAGTTTTCACTTGTTTGTTTCACCAGAATCTAGCCGAGACCCTTCAGGGTTGCAGCCTCGAGACCTTTTTGAGCTCCATTAAGTTAAGCCATAAGTCAGGTAAGAAGGACGCTGAAACTTGCAATTATATAATAGAAGTATCTGCAGACGTACGTAAAGCCCTGATATCTAAAGACAGAGTGTTTGTAAATTGGTCGTCATGCCCTGTGAGAGACTTTACTCTAGTCACACGCTGTTATAAGTGCCAGCAGTACGGACATGCGGCCAAATCTTGTCGGGAGACTACCTATACCTGTGGCCACTGTGGTGATCAGGGTCATTCCATCAAGGAATGCACAAAGAAGGCTGAGGAACCAAAATGCGCTACTTGCTTGCACTTTAAAAAGCCGAGCAATCATAAGACAAGCGCTGCTGACTGTCCAGCGAAAATAATGGCTGAAAAGAGGTACATAAATTCTGTTGATTATGGAGGCGCCTAAGAGCGCCGCTAATTACGTATTTTTCTGGTCCTTGTTATTGTTTTTATAGTTATAATTATGATTAATAATTTAATTAATGACATAGATAATTTCTCTGTATCTGAATCCCATATTTGTGACGTTGAACACTGTAAGCAATATCTCTCCTCACACACTAGTCCACTAACCATACTAACACAAAATATTCGCAGTATTTTTAAGAATTTCGACAATTTTTCCATTTTTCTACGTCTAGACATAAACTGTGACGTTATCGTCTTAACAGAATGTTGGCTTTCCAAACAGTATAACATACCACTAATTCCGGGATATAATATGTATAAAAGTAATATAAACTACAATCAGAACGATGGGGTGATAGTTTATGCAAGAAATCATCTAAATGTGTCTGTCGAGGAACCTAATATGCTCGACTGCAATAGATTGTTAATTAAAATTGGGTCAGATTTAGGGATACTAGCCTTATATCGACCCCCCTCTTTTAGAAATATAAACAATTTCACAGACTCACTAAACGACACCTTGCAGAACCTATCATCTTTCAAAAATATCATTTTAATTGGAGATATTAACATCAATATTATTCCAGAAAGCGCTGACGCATCCGCTGAGGAATACCTTAACTTATGCGCCTTCCATGGTTTGCTTCCCGCGCACACGCTTCCTACACATCAAAGTGGCTCCTGTTTGGACCATATAATATTCAAGTCGAATTTCCCTGGACTAGCCCTTGTAACCAATTCAACAATAACCGATCACAGTGCTACCCTACTTATTTTAAATTGTAAATTACCAAAAGTAGTCACTCGCACCATTTCTAGTCTAAATGTAAATAAACTTGAAGAAGACTTACGTAATATCGACTTTGACCCAGTCTATTTTTCCGCTGATACGCAGTTTTGTATGTTGAACCTAATAAAAAATGTACAACATGCAATTCAGAAGAACACGGTCGTATCTCGGCTAAATAACAAAAACTACAACATAAAACCATGGATCACGACAGGACTCATTCGCTGTATGAGAAATAGAGATAAATTGCATATGAAAGCCAAATCTAATCCAGATAATTTAATTTTGCAACAGTCGTATAAACGATATCGTAACTTTTGTAATGATCTTCTAAAAAAAGTAAAAAGAAACTACGATAAAATTGCGCTAGAAGAGGCTGGTACTAATAGTAAAAAAATATGGAATTTTATTAAAAGTGTAACGTATAACTCGAAACAAAATCAGTCATCTTCAGGTTTATTACAAGCACACTTATCACAGTTAACATCAGCCAATATTGTAAATAATTTTTTTGTTAATATTGGGAAGTGTTTAGCTGAAAAAGTTCAAGGCCAATCACAATATCTAACAAGCACACCATTTACGTGTAGCACTATTTTATCTTCCTTTGCGTTGCTGGACACTGACGAGACTGAAGTAGACACAATAATTATGACTTTAAAGGACGACTGTGCGGTTGGCTGGGATAACATTTCAAGTAAAATTATTAAACAGTTCAGGCACATTTTGGTACCGCCATTAACTTATATTTTCCAAAAATGTTTATCTAAAGGTATTTTTCCCGAGTGCCTAAAAAAAGCTGTTATTGTCCCTGTTTATAAATCAGGCAGTAAAGATCAAGTGACAAATTATAGACCTATTTCCTTACTGCCTTCTATGTCTAAAATATTAGAAAAAATTATAAATAAAAGACTTTACAAATACTTGGAAGATAAATTAATCTTATCTAAACGGCAGTTTGGATTTAGGCCTAAAATGTCAACAGACGCTGCCGTCCACCATCTGACTGACTATCTAGCACAAGAACTTGATAAAGGTAACCACACAGTAGGAATCTTTCTGGACCTTGCCAAAGCTTTTGACACGGTTTCTATTCCTATTCTGTTGCACAAGCTTGAAGCCATAGGTATCAGAGGCATCCAGCTGAAACTATTTAAGAGCTATCTAGAGGACCGTACCCAATGTGTAAGGATTGGTAATGTTCTCAGCGATGATGAAAAAAACACGTCCTTCGGAGTTCCCCAAGGAAGTATTTTAGGGCCTACACTATTTTTGATATATATAAACGATCTTTGTAATGTAAATCTAAATCATGGACAAATTGTTTCATATGCTGACGACACTGCCCTTCTTTTTTCGGCTGACTCAGAAAAAAATGTCTACAAGTTTGCGCAACACGGATTTAATGTTGTTAACAAATGGCTTCAAAGTAACTTACTAACATTAAATGCAGACAAGACAAATTACATTAAGTTTTCGATGCGCAAGCAAACATCAACTAGTACCACAACATTATATGCTCATGACTGCTCAATGCCTACAGGTAACCAATGTGTTTGTCCCAAAATTAAAATGGCAAATATAACAAAATACCTTGGTATCATAATAGATGAAACACTTTCGTTCAAACAACATATAGAAGCTTTAAATAATAGAATTCGCAAGTTGATATTTGTTTTTAAAAAGTTACGCTATATTGCTGACCCAAAAATAGTTAGACAAGTTTACTTTGCACTATGTCAATCGATATTATCTTACTGTATTACTACATGGGGTGGAGCGGGTAAAACAAGGTTACTAACCATCGAGAGAGCTCAGAGGGCGATTCTCAAAGTGTCTACTTTCCGCCCTTTCCTTTTTCCTACCAACCTCCTATACAAATCTTGTGAAGTATTAACAGTTCGGCAACTATTTATAATGGGCATTGTATTAAAACAACACACAGCTCTACCCTACAGCACTGAACATTCTAAAAAAAGACGTAAAGATATAGTCTGCCCGCAAAATACAACAAAACATGCTTTTATATCCAAATTTTACCTGTACCTCGGTCCTCTTCTCTATAATAGACTAAACGCAAAAGCAAACATTTACTCCCTGAACTACACAAATTGTAAGAGAATTCTCAAGGAGGCTCTCCAAAAAATGTCTTACGAAGATACAGAGAATTTATTAACTGTGTTAAAGTAAATATTACGTATACTCACCTACGATAAGTATATATCAAATTTAGAAACTAAGAGTTAAGCTATTCAACATTAGTATAATTTATTTGTCTATTGTCAACTTTTACATTATTTTATTTATTTTATGACTATTTTGGCACTTTTCGCCTGAAACACAGGATTACCTAGTTCAGGCACGTAAATCTTAGGAATATAATTTACATTTAAGCAAAACTGTGAAATTTTTAATACCTTGTAATTTTATGAATAAATATTATTATTATTATTATATAGTCCTGTTCACTACGCGTTGGCGATTTCAAACCACTTTTCCTTGAGTGTTTTCCTCGAAAATTCGATTCTTGTGAACTTATCAGCGAGTTTGCTTCCGTCTGCTCTATTGCTCACTGTCTCCATATAAATCACGACTTCTATTTAGGATTCCTGCAATAACTTCATATTAAATCATATTTAATTCACTTCACGTCAATCTAACAATGCGTTTCCTATCAAACTGGAAGTCTGGAAGGCTAAAATTATTCTTTATAACTATTTTCTAAGAATGCATGGCGAATAGTACCTACATACTTATGAAATACCTGATCACTTTGTACGATACCTATCAGTCGTCTGTAGTTTTACAATCAGCATGAATGGATTTTTGGTGGTCAAACAGTCTCATCACTACCGGCTAATGAGTTCGAGTACCTAACAGCTATTTGTACCTACGCCTACAGCTATATGGTTTGTAAGGCAGCGGGGTTACATAAATAATTCCAAGTAGGTAGGTACAGAAAGAAACCACATTAAATGCCACTTTAGGTAATACAGCTCATTCCAGTAAGGAGGATTTCCTCCATTGTCTGAAATCATCAGCTAATGCAATGATCTGTCGCCAGCATCTCTGATAGCTGTGACCTCCACAATAGATGATTAACTAATCATCTTCCAGTGTTAATGCAACATCATCCACCCACTTGTACATTTTAGTATTCAACATCTGCCCCCGGTTGGAACCGCACCTGCAAACTGTCTTGTCCTCAGAATATTATGTAAGTGAACAAATACCAAATTTATTTAGACCAGATGCTCCGACAATCCAATCCAATTACTTAGTGTACCTATTACCAGATAGATCAATGCTTAATAAGGTGTAATTATTCAATTAGCTAGCAGTTACTGCTGCATCAAATATTTTACGATACTCTCTAATGTGTCACGTAGCAATAAAACTCTTAAGACAAGTATTCTCGTATAATTTCTGGACAGCGGCACTCACACGACACAGCGTAATAATAACTATTAAACCGAGGTGATTTAGGTAGGCACATTCATTCGGAACGAAGGCTCCCACAGACAGGCGCGATACGACAGCGCGACGCGACTCTTGTAGCACAATTTCCATGAAGTTTCATAGAAATTGTTCTACTAGAGTCGCGTCGCGCTTGTTTGCGGGAGACTAGGAGGCCCATGTCTAGTAGAGCACGACTTTCAGCTGAATGATGATGAATATAATATTTTGTATTAGTTACCTTTTCTATTTATTAGGACACACCACACTCACACAAATCTCTCCCCCGAACTTCTACAATTGGTTCCAGTATTGGTGCGTATCGGCGCGCGGTGCGCAAGCGCATCCTACTGCATAATTCATTGGCTTTGTTTCGAGCCGCGCCCGCGGTTCCGCGTAACATGCACGAACATGCGATTTATTAGTTCATTCATATCGATTTGAACTCATGATGATGCTTTTTTGTCGACTTAAAGTAAATAATAAAAATCACATAATATAACATCACGCATGTATTCCCCGAAGGGTTAGGCAGAGGAGTGCCTATACCTGGTACACCTATATAACATGGGGCGAGTCTATTGCCATTAACCGTGCACAAACCCAGACTGTGGGCTGCTACTAAGAAATTCCCGGTGGCAAAACCCAATAACACCTTGCCCGACCTGGGAATAGAACCCTCACGCCCAGCAGTAGTGCTTGCGACCACTAGACGAACGAGGAATGACGAATAATAAAAATAATAACAATAAAAACCGGAAATGTTGTAACGCATAATCAATTAGACACATTCATGGATCCCCAAAAAGGTCTCGACTCCAATGTTATTTAAAATTCAGTGTGAATTCGTGTTTCATTAATAAGCGAAGTATCGCCAAATCTTGAGAACGTGTCCGTACCGTGCTAGGACTGCTGGCACAGCATTTAAATGTTCAATGAATTGAATTGCTAATAGCTATAAGAATAGTCGCTTTACGTGATAATGGAACCGGCAGTACATACATGAAGATGTCGTAATTTTCTTTTAAGTATATTATGTAATTCGTCAAGGTCAGTTTTTTTTTTCAGTTATAGTCGTGAGTTCTATGACCTTGTTATGTGCGTTTGTAAATTAGTTACGAAAATAATGGATTAGTTACCTTTACAAAAAACTTTACATTTTCTCTACAGTTTTTCATTAACAATCTCGCGTTTCAATAGAACTTCTGAACACCTACTTACTAACGAATGTATTTTTCAATTTTCCGCTATCAATTTATTCGTGACCATAGCGATAGCGAGTTGCGACACAAACCACACCGACGTTTCTGCGAGTAAACTTCGCAAACATGCCATCGTATCACAAAATAAATAAAAGTTTGCAAGCCCACACCTATGTGATCTGTTTGCCATAGCCTGCTCCATAGAGTCTATAGGTACCTACTAGTATGGTCGGAGATATTGTGTGTTCAGATATAATGGTGTTGAATGAGGCATTATATCCCTGCGAGCAGCTGTGAGCAGGCCGGACGCGGCTATTCAGCTGGGAGCGACGTCGCGCCGTGCAATGTAAAGGGGTTCTATATAAAAATGTATGGCGTCCGCATAGGCACGTCTTTTGTGATGGACATGACTACAATAGCGATAAAGTTTGCACCTGTTGTGTTCCCGCTGCTGACGTAACCGGTATGCATATCTGACGGATGAATAAGCTGTTTGAGAATCGAAAGAAATACTGTTGGTAGAAAAGTGTGATGTATTTTCTTTGACGCAGTTCGTGGGAACTGTAGGAAGATAGTTAGAAGATTGGAACTACATATTGGGCGGACTTTTTCATTGGTTTAAGGAATGGAGACATAACAACCGAATAGAATAGAAGGAATATATTTATTGTAAAACATGAGTAGGTATAGGTCATGGCAGTTGAGACTATGTCATGCTCACTTAAATGTCTCACTGTTGGTGGCGCGTGTGTTTGATCATTCGGTTCTCTACAAAATGGTTGAGCTGGATGGTGCTGATCCACGCGTCATGTTCGTGAACGGGCGCCGTCAGTTGAGACTGGTCATCTCTTAACTGCCACGGCTTATTTTTATTATTAATCTTATATTTTGAATTGTTTCTTTATATTTTTTTTTCATTGTTCTCGCATATAGAAGCAACAATAATAATGTACCCAGGATTTTGTAATATCTTGATTTAAAAAGAGTGTCCTTGGAGTTTCTTGCCCGTTCTTCTCCATAGAGATCTACGTTTTGGAATGGGCAACTAGCTTCAACTTTCTGACTAACTGACCGACTCTTTGACAATTCAAAAGTGCCTATAAATGGTTTAATTGAAATAAATGCTTTGAGTTTGAGTTTCAAATAATATGTGCAAGGTCTTAAAATAACAGGTAGATCTGCATGTTTTGCCGACTACCAAAAAAAACACTACAAAGTGAAAAGTAACTTTCCTATTTGGTTTTGTATTTTCGTATTTTGCCACCGACTTCTGAAATTTAAGTTATTTTCACTTGGTAGTGTTTTTTTTTGGTAGTCGGTAATTCTTTTTTCTAACCGACTTCAAAAAAAGGAGAAGGTTCTTAATTCGACAGTATATTTTTTTTTAATGTGTTTTAGCTCAGACCATTTTTCTGGCTGAACCGATTTGGATGGTTCTTTTTTTATTTGAAAGCGGATGCTTCACATGTGTTCTCATTTTAATTTGATCATGTTCTGACCAGTGGTTTTACGTTATCCTTAATACCGCGTACTTTTTCAACTTAGTTTATATTGATGATGTTTTAATAATTTCCTTTCACGTTTATTTACATATCAAGTGGTGGTATACGAATGTGTTTGGGGTACCACAACTAAAAAGTGAAAAATAAAAACATTTTTACAAAAAAACAAACGACTTCCAAAAAATACACAATAAACGTGAAAAATAACTTTAATTTCGGAAGTCGGTGTCTTTGGTTTTGTATTTTCGTTTTTGGCCACCGACTTCCGAAATTAAAATAATTTTTCACGTTTTTTAGTGTATTTTTAGGAAGTCGTTTGATTTTTTGGATTTGTTTTTTTTTGTAAAAATGTTTCTTTCTTTCACTTTTTTGATCAGGTACCTACCTACCCTACATAAAATCGTATAAGTACCATTACTTGCTATGTAAATAACAGTTACAGGAAGTTATTGTAACATCATCATTAAACACTAAGTGGAAAAAATACGTATTATTGACATTAACTCAAAAACTACCCAAGCAAAGATAATAAAATTTGTATGGGAGCACCGCGCAAACTTCCTCTACCGAATAAAAAATCCGGTTCAGAATGGACTAAAATATCGATTAAATAATAAAACAATATAAAATACAGATGAATCTGAACCTCCTCCTTTTCTAAGAAGTCGATTAAAAAAGACTGTTAGTGCTAAGCTTTTTGAATGAGTTTTTTGAGACAGTAAACAGCGATATTGAATAATCAGCCTATAATGTTCCCACTGCTGAGACAGAGCTTCCTCTCTTCGAGAGGGAGTGGGCCTTATCGACCACGCGGGCCCAGTGAGGGTTGGTAGATGTCACGTGTCTGCGAACTTTGGTTCTAGGCCATGCCGGTTTCCTCACGATGTTTTTCTTCACCGTTTTGCAAGCAGTGGCTAAACAGCGATTATTAGAGGTAAATAACGTAACGGTATCTACGTCTTTTTTTACATCGTTCTCAAATATAATTATAAGTTCAACATTAATGATGTAACTAATATTTTTGTAACAATATAATTTAAATTAAAAAAAACCGTCCAAGTGCGACTCGGATTCGCGCACGAAGGGTTCCGTACCATTATCTATAAAAACTGCAAAAAAAATCATGTCTGTTGTATGGGAGCCCCCTTAAATATTTATTTTATTCTGTGTTTTTGTATTTTTTGTTATAGCGGCAACAGAAATACATCATCTGTGAAAATTTCAACTGTCTAACTATCACGGTTCATAAGATACAGCCTGGTGACAGACGGAGAGACAGGCGGACGGACAGCGGAGTCTTAGTAATAGGGTCCCGTTTTACCCTTTGGGTACGGAACCCTAAAAAATGTGTCCATGGAGTTTCTCGCCCTTCTCCATCCGTACCTATTACGCTTTGAAATAGGCAAATAGCTTCATATTTGTGACTGACTGACTCCTTAACAGTTCAAAAGTGCCTGTACTTGTGGTTTAATTGAAATAAATGCTTTAAGTTTGAGTTTGAATAAGATTATCCCTGTTTACCTCGTGTCGTTCGCAAAACTGAAATACGAATTCTTTTACGATTTATTTATGTTGTTAATAATATCAAACCAAGTTCTTAACGGCTGTCTCAGTCAGACACCCCGGTGACCTAGTTTCCAAACTTGGGGTCCCACCTGCCCCGACGCGCGACCCTCCGCAAAGGGTGGCTGGGTTCGACAACCTCTCGTCTGAAGGTCAACGTACCCCATGTTTTGGGTTCCTTCTTATACTTACTTAAATTCAAATAAGTAGTCCGTTACAGAAGGTTTTTTTTTAAAGTATTTAAGTGAGTAACATTTTCAGTTATTCTGCAATGTAAACAATTTGCATTTGTAGAAGCTTAACCACGCCATAGCCAACAAACGAAGGCGATAAAATAGTTACTTCAGCAAAAACTGTGAAGTCGTGAACCTGGAAAACATAAAGGCTGCAGAAGTACAGAACCGCATGGTTTTGAATCGCCAACGATCGACATTAAGGCACACCTCTCCACCATTCCCGTGTTGCCGATCCCGTAGCTTTGTTTTAATTCCGTGTTATAATGACAGATGATCATATCATATCGTGTTGAACCCAATCAAAGACACGGTTGGAAAGCCCTGCATGATTCATTGGCATACCTTCTGCCTGTATCTTGAGTCAATATTATTATGGATTATGAAACGCAGAGTAATAAGAGAATGAAGTGTTAGGTAGTGTGGGCTGTATCGGTCCTGCGCGCTGATCGTTGTTTGCAGCGTATGTCTACCACAAACGCGCGGCAGTCGTCGTCCTCTCGTCAAACCATACACATGAGCAACACGTGCTACTGCATCTGTGTCTAAGTCTATTCTATACCAACTGGTTAGTGATCATCTAGTTTTCAGTGTCGGAAATTTTCTCCCTGCCGCACATTTACAAATTGGGTGAGTTCAATTACTGCTCCATTCGTTCCCTACACCGGGCTGTTCAGTCACGGTCCATGGGTTCCGCCGAACGGTGCCGACAGCCGAATGACCGCTGCGCCTTCGAGCCCACTGGAGCATGCCAGTGCCGGCACCACTTGTTGGTGACGGTAATAGCTGCTGACTGTCGATATCCGTGGTCGATACTCTGATAGACATATTACTTTCGCGTGCTACGTACGTGACGTGGGTGTTTAAAGGACTAAATTATAGGAAACCACAAAGCGTAAATTGCGTTTTTCTGTAAGATCCCGATGTTTGGGATTGGAATAAATGAGCGTTAAAATGGCTTTAAAGAACATATCAATACTAGCTGCCTTCCTTTCAAATATTGAAAGTGCAATCGGGAAAATGTATCAAACAAACAAACGGAAAGCTCACATTCGCATATTTGTGTGAAGTTATCGCGAACGTTACCGATTTGTAAATAGCTGTCTCTAGCGATGCGGAACGATTTAAAAAATTACATACTTAGGTACACCTGATATCTAACATATGGAGGAGTGCGTCGTGGGAGCAAATTATGGTGATTAATATGGGTCATATATTATGGGCCATATATTATGGTTGAATGGGCCAGGTGTAAATGAGAGCTACTTATGTTGCGAGCATTTGATACGCTAGGTACGCTGCGTAGGCAGGCACATGCCGTGCTGATTCATAGCGGACGTCATTGTTCTTCGTCACGTCGTCATTCGAAGACTTATTTATTACGGAGCAGCTTTTCTATGGGATCATATTATTCTAAAAACGAATGCGTAATATATTTTCCAGAAAATTCCTAAACCATTAGGTACGTCATAGGTTTGAAAAAGATTGTTTGTTCAACAACGTAAATAACGCAAATAGGTAGGTACGCAATGAATTAATGTGAAAATAAAAGGCATTGCCTTTGTAATACTCCGCAGATTGTCCTCCGAACAATAATATGAAGAGGCAACCCCGGCCTAGGACATAAAATATCTACTTCATAGGTATATTTCTAATTCTGACCTAATACCTATGCACTGCGCCCGGCAACCGACGATTAACATTAGTTTCAGTCCACATTTTTTATCTAAAACGTGAGTACATTAACGGTCGGTAAACTATAAGATCGAACAAAAAGTTTAATAAACCCAAGTGGGCTTCTTACCGTTAGGTCAGTACTGCAAATAAATCAGACCACAATCCGCCATCGTTCAGTGTTGCAATTTTTATTGCTTTTTCTGAGAAAGACTGTGTTATAGAACCAAGTCTTTTTTTCTGTAGTACACACGGCTAAATATCAAGCTATTCATTTCCAGATTTAGCTGACCTTGCATTGTATAGGCTTTTCGTACAATGAGAAGTCAGCTTATACTGTAAATGTAAGTATAGCTTGATATGTAGTCGTGCGTACGATAACCGTTTACCGTTGACCAAATGATAACTCTTTCCTACCCATTGCAACAACGTGCAACGTGCATAGTTTTACTTTATCTAAGCCAAAAGTAGCCAGTAGGTACCTACTACCTACCTCTATTTCTTACTGACTAAAACCACACGGTGTTCTGCTGCTACCTTTAGCCGGGCGGTGGAGTGCTAAAAAAAAACATTTTAATCTTTTTTTCGAAGAGTTTTAAAATGAAAAAAATCACAATGAAAATGTTAAATCTCAACATTCTCAACCCAGATGAAAGGTCTGAACTCTATCCTACACTGCTGGTAAACAATGCTTTTTTACGTAGGTATGTGTACGACACATAGGTCATTCAGGTATTTTATAGAAAATGCATTAACCCAAAACAAGCTTATAATAAAATTCTACCTCTCGTCTACGTAATTTCGTAAACTATTTTTTAAAACCACTCAAGCCTCGTTTAAGTTGTCATCGACACTCCTACTATTCTGTTATAATTACCGCAACATCGTATAAATCCTAAGCTTATCACCGTTCAAGTCACCGTGCTCGTACGAAACCGCACCGGCGCGCGGCGGCGGCGGCGGCGGCGGCGCAAGGCTTGTCGAGATAAGATAGCGAGTGTCACTAAACTGTAGCACTGGACGCTTTTACATGTGAACGTGCATAAAGTTGTCGACTCTTATGTAATAAGAGGTAAAGTTTTCATTACTCCTTGTGTCAGTTGCTAAACAGTAGCTTCTACTTAGGTAGGTAGGTACTCATTACATTAGGTACGGGTATTTTCCTACCTAAGGAAAACCCAGATAATGGTGCCGAATCTCTTGTATACCGAAGTAAACTAACTAAACTATCACTAAAATTCCTTACTATTTATTTATTAAAACAAATAAACAAACTTATTAAACACATTTTTAAATATTTTTATAAAAACATTAAAGAAAACATTTAAAAATATAAAAAATAGTGGTCCGCCGGTATCGGGAGCAGGGTCCAAGCTACCGGTGGTTAGGACTCCACAGATAGGAACCTCCTCACAATGCGAGCCGTATCGAGGAGTACTGCCTTCTGAATCAGGCCCTTGATCCAACTGCCTAACGAGAGCCTCGAGAGATGCTGGTCTAGGCTTTCGGCCATCAGGCCATTGGCCGATACGACAATCGGCACAATGATAGCCGAGCTCACATTCCACATGCCAACAACCTCATGTGCTAAGTCGAGATATTTAATTTGTTTCTCTTTCTCAGCTTTCACGAGGTTTTCGTCATGCGGAATGGTAATATCGACAATCATTGTGCGGCGCGCTAATCGATCTATCACCACTATATCAGG
Organism: Dryobotodes eremita; assembly: GCA_917490735.1. Lineage (NCBI taxonomy): Eukaryota > Metazoa > Arthropoda > Insecta > Lepidoptera > Noctuidae > Dryobotodes > Dryobotodes eremita. The sequence continues at coordinate 22,559,342 of OU823257.1, forward strand.
TTTATTGGCGACAATAGTCCAGTCAGTACTGATAGACCGATCCCAGTACAACGTGATATGGTCATTTTCGAGAACTGGGTCGGGCACATACTTGTATTACGGTACCTCAGAATCCACTAGTTTATATTTCAAAGCAAGTTGCTGATGAATAATCCTGGCTACTTGGTTATACCTGTGCAAGTACTCGCCGTTAGCTAGACGAGAACAACCAGAGATAATATGTTTGATGGTCTCACCCGGACGATGGCATGCCCGACACATGTCAACCGTCCCATCTTTCATAATATGTCTCCGGTAGTTATTCGTCAAGATAACTTCGTCCATAATTGCACAGACGAAACCTTCAGTTTCCCCGAAAAGGTCACCAAAACGTAGCCAGGATACGGACGCTAAGAAATCTACACCGAGGTCATGAAAAGCCCGATAGAAGCGTCCGTGAAGCTCCTTGCTTTGCCATACCACAGGTTTGCGCCAATTCTCTTTAGCCATGGAGAGCGGGGTGAGTCCCTTGTCCACTGCTACCACATCACGGTGCATACCCACCTCGGTTTTAAAAAAATATTCCCTGAGACTGCACATTTCGCGGTTGTGGAAGGTCTTTGCATTTAAAAAGCCTCGACCCCCGCACTTCCGCGGTATGTACAGTCTCATCACCGATGATCGTGGGTGATGCATCCGGTCTGCGGTCAGCAGTGTACGGACCCTCCTATCTAGGGCGTCGAGTTCAGTCAGAGTCCATTTGAGTATGCCGAAAGAGTACATCAAAACCGGCATGACCCAACCGTTGAAGGCCCGCACCTTGTTTCCGCCTGAAAGAAGACTAATTAATACTTTCTTCAATCGACCAAAGAAGCGCTCCTTCAATGATTGCTTCATGTCAGCAACGTTGATGCCTAACGCTTCTGACATACCCAAATACTTATAGCTTTCGGATGAGGAGAGGGATCTAAGGTGTAAGGAATCCGAAAGTTGAATTCCCTCGGATTCCATAATCTCAACTCGCTTTACATGCATGACCGCACATTTGTCCACACCAAATTCCATCCTGATGGCGTTACTGAAAGTTTCAGTTACCTTCAGTAGATCCATCAGTTGCAATTTGTTGGGGGCAAAGAGTTTCAAGTCATCCATGTAGAGGAGATGAGATATGACCTGGCCACCTCTCCTCAACCGATAGCCTAGACCTGAATCCTCAAGTAGTGTGCTTAAAGGATTCAGGGCTAAGCAGAACCAAAGTGGACTCAAACTGTCGCCCTGAAATATACCCCGTTTAATCCATACAGGCTGCAGCCAGGCATACCCTGGATAGCGAAGAACCGTTCTCCATTGCCCCATACACGACCTAAGGAAGGTGCGTAGAGTTGTATCTATCTTGTACAACTCCAGCACCCTCATGAGCCATGTATGTGGCACCGAATCGTAGGCCTTCTTATAATCTATCCAGCATGTCGACAGATCCTTGCGGGATTGACGAACCTGTTGGCTTATGGCCATATCGATGAGGAGTAGCTCCTTATTACCGTGGGACCCGTTCCTACATCCATTTTGAGAGGCTGACATAATCGAGTTACTTTCAATGTGCGTATTAATTTTCGCTCTCAAAATGGATGTAAGAAGTTTATAGACCGTCGACAAACACGTGATCGGTCTATAATTCTTGGGATCCGTGGGACTACCTGACTTGTGGAGCAGGTGGGTAACGCCTGTTGTTAGAAACAGCGGAAGCGATCCAGACTCTAAAGATGACTGGAACTGAGATGCCAGGCGGGCGTGTGAACTAATAAGCCATTTCAACCAAAAGTTGTACAATCCGTCCGGTCCCGGTGACTTCCAATTCGGTAACGGACGGACTGCTCTGGCGACGTCTAGTGGCGTAATTAGGACTGCTTCCATTTCTGGTACAGTTTCAAGCGCTCGCCCGACATCCCGCATCCAGCCAGCCTCAGCGTGACAGACGGGCACTTACCAGATGTTGCGCCAGAATGTACTCGTGGCGGCATCATCCGGGCGGCACTCGTCCGTCACATTTTGTTCAGGTCGCTCCCAAGCTCTATACACCCATCTCTCATCGCTCTGGAACATGCGATTCTGTGTGTACCGATCAACCCGCCGCTTATACCGCCGAATATCGCTCGCCCATGCACAAACTTTCTGCTTCAGGAAGTCGATGCGCTCTGTGACACGGGACATGTAATCTCGAGGGCTGATTCCAGTCCTCGAGAATGCCCGCCTTACAAAGCGCATCACTCGTGATCGTGTATTGCCCTCCCTGAAGCAGTATAGTTTGCCGATGAATACCCTGGTCTCATCTATACGACGTTCGATCCTGCACTGCCAGGCTGGTACGGTTGGTTTTGGTCGAGTAGCCCCGTCAGAATTTGGAAACTTGACGTTAGCTAAACGACATGCCGCAACAGCCGCGCAATACAGGATCGAATGTGTATCAACGAGATTCTCGCTGCTCTCGAACAAATTCTTAAGCTGCGAGTCCAAGGCATACACCAGCGCCCTATTTTTTTTGTGCATAGGTAGGCGTGGTAATCGAGGTCTAAGTTCGGTCACGGTAACTCTTTCGAACAATCCGCGACCCTGGCAGGCATCGGCCCTAGCGTACCCCGTCAATTGGTGCTGACACCTCTTTGAGGCGCGCGTGGAACACAAGGTACCGTCAACCCAGGCCTGGTCCTTACCGAACGGCGAGCTACTCATTGCTCGCCGTCCGCAAGCCCGTGCCTACGGTGGCCGGGAATCGGCTATCGACTCCCGACGCCCGGGTATCTCTTCCTGCGGCGACTAGGGGTGTAAGAGCGCAACGATTGCCTCTTCCTCACGCGCTCCGCCTCCTCCCTCGCAAGCATTACTGCTTCGCAGAAAGAGGTGACGGCTTCCCATGCCCTCTCGCTCCGTACCATGGCCTGGACCAGGGCTGGACGCGAGAGATTGCCGCCGCCGATTGCCTCCGCGAGGACATGGCGGTGCTCCGCCCAAGCCGGGCAGATCTCCACCGTATGCTCCACAGTGTCCTCCGACCGATCTACACAATGGTAACACCCGGGCGATTCCTCCCGTCTTATCCGGAAGAGGAACCTCCCGAAACAGCCATGTCCAGCGAGGATCTGCGTCAGGCGGCAGGTGAGGACGCTGTGGCGCCTCTCAAAGCACTCCTCAAAGAGGGGACTCACCGACGCAATTGTGGCGTGCCCATACTTGTTTGCCCTACCCCGTGAATGTTTTTAGAGCCGGAGGCGCGCATGTGAGGCAGCCTCGACGTGTTTTATACTTATGGAATTTTTCACTTTTTGTATGGAAAATATGAAAAATATTACCTACATGTAGAGTTTTAGGGGTTTAAGGGTGTCATAAAGAGGGTCGAAATTCATTATTTTTGCGATAGGACACACCATTTTCGAGATATAAGCAAAGTAAAAGAAAAAAGATTAAAAAAAAAAATATGTTTATTATCTTAAATCTAGATACATTTAAGTTGCCAGGGCTTCCCAGAAAGTAATCCGAAGATACTTGTGATGGGATAAACCTCGCTCTTCCTCGATTAGTTCAATTGTTTCGTTGTGCTAATTAGGTATAAGTTACACATTTTTTAATAAAACCAATAAAAATTTAAAACCAATAAGAAAAAAGAAAAAGAAAAATGAAAATGAATTAAATCGTGCTTATGGCATAAAGGTGTAAATGTGTGTTTTATGTGCGTGTGAAAGTATATTTTGTGTGTGTGTTTGAGTGGGTGTGTGGGTGTGTGTGTGCGAGTTAGAGTGTATGTGAGTGTGTGTGAGTGAGTGAGATGGTGTGTGTGTGAGTGTGTGTGTATGCGTGACGTTCACCCCTGTGTAACCAAAATGTCTTCCACGGCATCATAATTAAGTGTGAAGAGCCATTCCTTCAATATCTTCTTACACTCGTACAGCTGCATAGGGTAAATGTTAAGTATGCGATTTACTTTATTAAAAACGCGTGGGGCTTGAGCTACATTTTGCCGACTAGCAAAAATTGAACGTGCTGAGTATGTAGGGCTACTATATCACAGCGTCTTTTTTTAAGTTTGGCATGGCTAAAGAGTAGAATTTTATGGTATCTGAGTACAAGGTATAGGATGTAGAGTTTCCTGACGGACAGCAGCTTAGAGCTTGAGTATAGAGATTCAGTAGGAAACCTGTAGGGCTTACAGTACATGACTTTAATCAAGGATCTCTGTACCTCTCTAGATCAAAAAAATACGTCTTAGCTGCTCCACCCCATACCGAGACACAATAAATAATTACAGACTGGGCCAGTGCGATATAAATTTTATTCTGGAATTCTGTACTCATACGAGTAATGTTTCAGAGATTTAAAAACCCATATGAGTTTTCTTACCCTCCCTATAGTTAGTTCGAGGTGTGGGTACCAACTTAATCTTTGGTCTACTACAATACCTAGGTACTTGATGGAATTTACCTTCTGAATAATAGGGCAACTACAGGTAGATTGGGTTGGGGTAGGACAAGAATGTATTCTAATATTAAAGTCAGGCGCCGGCTGAGAGTTTGTGTATTTAGTGAAGCAGACGTAGTTTGTTTTTTGGGTATTAAGCGTAAGTAGATTTTCATTTAGCCAATTACTAACTCTAGCTAATCCCCTCTCAGCCTCAAGCCTAACTTTGTCCCATGTCTTGGCGGAGAAGATAATAGCGGTATCATCCGCGTAGAACAGTATCCTCGCACCGTCGATAATAAGGTTGCAAAGCTCATTAATATAAATCAAAAAGAGCGTCGGGCCGAGGACACTGCCCTGCGGGACGCCATACGTCACGTTCTCTTCGTCACTAACCTGGTTTTCAATTTTTACCCCCTGTTTTCTATATCGAAGGTAACTGCTGAGAAGGGAGAGAGCAGAACCTCGAAATCCTAAGTTCTCCAGCCTGTGTATAAGCTTAGAAATAGAGACGGTATCAAAGGCTTTCTTGAGGCCAAGAAAGACCACAAGGCACTTGTTACCCTTATCCACTTCCTTAGTTATTACCGTTGCAAGCTCCTCAGTAGCATCCTGGGTCGACATTCCCCTCCTAAAACCATACTGAAAGGAAGATAGGATCTTATACTTAGTCAGGTAGCTAACTATTCTAGAGTTCAAGAGCTTCTCAATGATTTTAGAAATGGAAGTCAACACAGAAATTGGCTGATAGTTGTTAACGTCATCTCTATCTCCACTCTTATACACCGGGATAACAACGGACCGCTTAAGAAGGTAGGGAAAGATACCAGTGTTAAAACATAGGTTGGCCAGGTCGCAGATCAGCGGGACTAAGATCTCCTTGGCCTGTTTTAGGAAAAGGGTAGGAATTCTATCCCAACCTGGTGCACTCCCAGAGTCTAGGGACATCAGGATACTTTCAACTTCCTCCTGCGTGGTGTCTAGGAGAACAAAAGAGGACAAATTAGGGCGGTCTGTGTTATAAGATGTTTGGGGTACGTAGCTATTTAGGATGTTCTGCGCTAGAGTTTGTCCTATGTTAATAAAATAATTATTAACATAGTGAGTCTTGGGGGCATGATTTTATCTTAAGTAGGTCGCCATTGGAGCTCCTGGGTGGTTTATAATTTGTGATGTCATTTATGGTTGACCACAATGCCCGAGGGTTTTTTGCAGATGCTTTGATTTTATCTCTGTTATATTTATTTTTTAGTACTTATCTTTATAAGGTTTCCACAGAAGGTCCGATATCGTCTATATGTTATCACTAGAATCTGATTATGTGGGTTCGATTTAAGTTTAAAATAAATTGAATTCCTTAGTCTAATACACCGTAGGGCACCTGCTGTAATCCAGGGTTTAATAGATCTTTTGCTATTCGTGATAGTTACAGTTTTAGAATTCGAAAGTATAGCTGTCTTGATCATGTGTATAAGCGCAAAGGCGTAAGTATCAGGGTCTTTGAAGATGTTAAAAAAGGAGGTATCAACATTTATTAGATTATTATAAGCATTTTCGTAGTTGACTATTGTTTTGTGCCTATTAGGAATATTATGGCAATATTTAGTCTCGAGAGATAACAAAATCAGGCAGTGGTCTGTTACGGTTGTATTTAAAACCGCTGTAAAAGCTGTGTTTTTTTGTTTATCAAGACTCAGGAAGACGTGATCTAGCCACCCATCCCCCCTCGTGGGAAGGTTGTGAGATGGTAAAAGTCCATGTGTTGATAGCATATTTAAGTAGGTTAGTCTATTATTTATACAATAAGTTGCCCATAGAATTGAAAAGTATTTACAGTGTCAACTTATTTAAAAATAAATTGAGGGCCCATTTATTGAGGAAAGGCTATTATGGTATCAATGAATTCATGGAAGACATTTGACATGGTAATATTATTGTAAAGTTGTATTTGATATAATTTAATTTGACATTTATTATTTATAATCTTATTGTATTTGAATTCTCAATTGACTATTAGTGTTTTTATTTATTGACATTTCTAAATATTTTAATCTGATTTAATTATAATGTTTTATGTTATGTAATTTTAATCTGATTTCACTGTAATTTTTTATATTTTGTTATTATTGTAATTTTAATGTAATTTAATTGCCATTTACTGTTTTATATTTTCAACGTTTTTGATGTATTTTAATGAATTTTGAACCGTATTAATTGTTATTTTTAATTTAATTTCATTGCAATTTGTTATTTTTATATTATTTTCAACACAATGTTTCCATATTGTTATGAAATAAATGACTTATGACTTATGACTTTCAATATTTATTTCAGTAGGGGAAATAATTAGGTCAATATTAATATCCCCTAAGATTAGAACGTTTTTACTAGGAGTCATATTTTCAAGATGATTGTTAAGGGATGTAATGAAGTTGCCTGCGTGTAGAAATGATGGGGAGCGGTAGATACCCAGTATAGTGTAATTCGATATATTTAACTCGAGTCCAGTGGCATTTACAAGGTTAAGTTCTTTAAATTTTACTGACAATTTATTTGTGATGTATACAACTACCCCGTCACTTTGGTTAATATGGTGTTTTGTTTGGAAAGATGTGAAGTTCACTAATTGTGGTATGTTTTTTTTAGGGTTTAGCCAACATTATGTGAGGATAAGAATATCTATTTCGTATTGTAATTGCGATAGGGTGAGTTGCAAGTCATCAAAATTGTTGTATATACTTCTAACGTTTTGTGTTAAAATAATTAAATTGTGTGAAGAATTACCCGTGTTTAATTTTAGTTCCTGTATGTTACACTTTATCGAATCTGATGGTTTAATCTGTTCAATTTCCTTTAGTGTATCGAAATTATCCCTTTAAACATGTCAAGTTAGTACTCTCGGGGTTGCAACTAGGGTAGTTAGATGGTATAAATAATAGATCAGGTTCTAGAAAGTGCAAGTAGGTATACACGGATGAATTCAACATTTTGTTTATGGGTAAACAGGGGGTAACAAATTGTATATTTGACATTCAAGTTATATAGGATTTCTACTAATATAGGTTTAGAACAATTGTGTCTGGGGTTGTAGACAGCGTGTAAGTATGTTGATATGTTTGTATTTTGAGCGTGTTTATGTTTTTTGTTAGAGGTTAAGTGATGTGTATGTGGGATATAAAGTTGGTAGTTGTACTCGTAATTGCGGTATAAAGGTGTGTAGGTATATAAGGGTTTGTAAATAGATTTCTTAGAGCATTCTAGTATATAGTAGACTTTTGATATTACCTTTATCAAACTGGGCAACTCATACCCAGCTTGACAAAGGCCACATGGTGTGTGGACGTGTATAAGTGTGTAGACATGTATAAGTTTGTGTGTAGATTTCTGTGCGTGTATTATTGTATAGTAGACATTTGACATATTATTTAAAAAATTTGGTGTTGGGCTTAGGTAAGTATTTTTCAGTAGGAGAAACAGTTTTGAGATATATATACCCATAGTAAGTCATTGTTCTTGCATTAGTTGTTGCACCTGTGCTTCGTGTTGAATATGGATAGGTTTAGACGTGTCTTCTTTCCGGACCAAAACCTTTCCCATAGAGGTCCAGCAATACTTACATTTTTCAGCCTTTTTAAGGTCTCGAGCCAAGAAAAATAGACGAGCCCCTTTAGAAGTAAGTTGTTCAGCTATAAAAACAGGGGAGTCTTCGTTGCTTGTGAGACCAAGATGTTTAGCCTGTAGTCGTGTCTTGTTTGCAATGTTGAAGTCTTTCACCTTGAGACGAAGATAGAGACAGATAGAGTACTGTTTTGGCACCTGGAGTCGAGGCGTTGTGGTGAAATTTAGTTCATGACACCTAATTTTATACCACACATTTTTAATCGCAATTAAAAATAGCCAGATTTAGTTAGACAACCAAAATTTTTGATTAAAAACGTCAAATTCAAAATAGCTTAATTGCCATTTTCACTAAATTACTAAGTGCCATCTTAGTGCTGTCAAACTAAAATGTAGTTAAGTTGTGTCACTTTAGTCTATTTCAGAATGGAAAATCGTCGTTTGACAGGAATAAACTAAATTTTTGTGATTTTTAGTCTAGTTTAGAGAATTTTGTGACAAGAGAATCGGCACCAATGACGCACCGAATCGAATCGGCACCTTGAGGACGGCACTTTGCTTAGCGCCATTTGTAGGGTGCTAAATTTTTAAGCTAAACCAACATGGTCTTTATTATACTCATACTCAATTGCCACTCTCCCAAGTAAAATTACAAGATCAATTCTCATCTTTCAGCAACAAACATAACATCGACCAATTGCCCTCAGAATCAACCATATTTTATAACATCTTAGTTCCAATAATCAAAGAGACGCATAATTAAAAGTCAGAAGATCAACCACTAAGTGGTATCCAGTAGCCGCGGAGCAGCGCTGTGCATGACAGCGGAAGAGGAACGTCCCGCGGGTGTCGCCTTACAAAGTCGCGGACGTAACATGACATACTTAGATATGTCGGACGCAAGCGCTGCATATCGTGCCGTCTGAAGTCTCCGGGAAACTGGGCCAGTTTCAGTTGTTGCTGGCTTTGACTTGGAACTGTAATAACTGTGTCAAATCCAACAGATTCTTCTCGTCTGTCAGCACTGCGTAGACGTTCTTGTGTAACTATAACAAACATTGTATTCATAAACTGTGTTTGATCCTTTACATGATGCTGTGTCGTAGTGAGGGATACCTTCGAGTAGAAACTGTACAACTGTAAAAATATTACATAAAAGTTTTGAACGTGTGAGGTAGGTATGGGAAGGTCTCGTCGATAGAGTTAGTTCAACTAACATAGAGCCACTTCACGTTATAGAGCCACTTCACCGCTAGATCAAAACTGTACGCTGTTTTATGTGTTGAAATAAAAGATCGATAAAACTTTCAGCAGTCGTCATAATTTCCAACAATTTTCAAATAGTTCTCTCATAAATTCGAAGGTGAACAATATTTTTAGTTTACGACAATCTATCAGCAGCGTTTTATTGATCTTTTTATAGGTGGATGAGTGGATGCTGTGGTTATACGGTGGTCCTTGAAGCTACATTATCTGAGATCATCGGAACACTTCGTCTAGCCACTTTACATTGTCATAAATCGCATTCTCTTAAAAAATTTAAGAGTTATAAATTGGAGTGCTCCTTTTGATTCATAGCTTCACAAGTTCATCTGTGGCTTAAAGCAATAATCTTTACACAAATACCTTAAAGGAGAATTTCCTAAAAATGCTTAAAGGTTAGCATAAGGACAACAGTCCTCGATACAATATTTACGTTACACGACATTTTACTGATGAAATATTCTTCTGAAAAATTTTGCTGTTTTCAAAGTATTCAAACCTATTTTTATCTCTTTTGACCTTCTGAAATAATAACCGATTGCTTGCACAGTCATCGTTCACAATACATTTGATTTATTGAACCATATCTTTCAGTGTGTTTATAAGATCGTTAGAAACACTGTTTACTATAACATTTGCAAAGATTACTGTAATATTTACAACGATTTCACAAAGATCTTTGTGAGCGTAAACATACGCCTGTGGCAAACAATTTGAGTGTAATACAATATTGTAAAATAACTGACAGTATTACGGAGAGTTTTTCTTGATCGGTTTACGTGTTCGGCCGGCAATTTCTGCGGGAAGTCGATCGAAGGCCTTGTTTTTGTCGTCGATTGCTCAACTCTAGTAATTTGTCTCGGATCGATTCTCACAACGAGGATAATAATAATCCAATACTTATTACAACTTTTTCCTGTCTCCCGTAGTGGTTTTCTTTTCACTTGTCATATTTAAAATATAAGTAACTCAAACAGAGAGCTTTATAACTGCAGTGGCAAGATTGAATTACTGCAATAACATTAATAACATGTTTTATTGTAACGTAATGAGTGACTCACAATGTATAAAATTACTTCATTATAATAATATCTGCAGTTATGTAGCTTCATTGATCGTCTGTTCTTGCGTGTTTGAAGAATGAATAAAAGTACAATAGGGTGTTCGATATCGAAGAACTATAGTAAATATCGAAGTGTGAAAGTGACGGTCACAACAAGCAAGGAGTTAGAACTTTATAATGTAAGTAACGGTGTCAAGCTGTCGCATGGTGTAATCCATGCCGTACGTGCTACGAGGCACACGTCGGGCCCTTAGACCACTGACCCAATAAGTTTGACACCAATACACATGGATCCAACTCGTAGGTTGCTATCCATACCCTTTGTTAGTTGGCAGTAAAAACTTTCATTTACTTAGGTGGTGTTATCAGAGAAAAGAGCTGTAGAGTCAGAAAAGGAGAATATGAAAGGAAGGAATAAAAATGAATGACAATAGGAAAACTTACTAATCGTTAACAGTCATTGATGCTGATTGTTGTTGGTGTAGAATCTATACTAATTTATTAAAGCTGAAGACTTTGTTTGTTTGAACGTGCTTATCTCTGGAACTACCAGTCGAATTTGATAGCCCAATTTTGAGAAAGGTTAAACATTACGCTTCGACCCTTAGGAGTAGTGCAAAAAGGTCGGGCGCCGAAAATACACGCGGACGAATTTGCTAGCAGAAGCTAGTTGTACATAAAACCAGCATTCTCTTAACTTTTCTAAAGCGTAGAGATAGTCCTTATGGCGGATTATAATGAGAAACATTGTTTAAATTATCTTTTCGAAATAATACAAACTGGCAAAGAGGTCTTTTCAAAACTTAGAAGATTAGTAAGCAAAACAGCCTCTTTAAAGTAGGACCTAAGCATCAAATATTTGTTTAACAAGAGCGTAGAACAGAACTCCCCCATGATGCCAGTGCTGCAGTGGTTTGACACCGGCCAGCGCGGCGTACTAATCGAGTTACCTTTCAAGTGCTTGGCATGCTTCACTACAGCTAGCCGGAGTCGCACGCGCAGCGCATTCGTAAACATTCCTACTGCATATAGTGCACTGCGGATAATATTGACTGCAGAAGTTTTAGTTCAAACATCAACATCATCATTCTCCTGCCCTTATCCCAATTTATTTGGGGTCGGCGCAACATTATTTTTCTCCCATTTTCTCTCTTAGAAGTTTTACTTCAATAAGACGTCCATTATTTTCCTACCATATGGCAAATTCTGGGGAAGGTGTGTGGTGGGTGTTGGAGGTGTATTCTGTGGGGTTTGACGATTATGACGTAGCCGATACGCATTTTTATGTAAGTATTCCTAACAACCTGACAGCGCGACCGGTCCGGACACACAGGACAGAATTTGTGAATCCGAATCATTCCATCCAAACGGTTGTCTATCAATTTAGCGATTTTTTTCTCATCCCCCCCCCCCCCCCCCTCTTAACTGATCGTTTACCGTAACAGTCATAGAGAGGCCTATCAGTTTGTTCGTTGTTATGGTGACATTTCTTTATTCCAAAATCATTTAAATATAGGTAAGTAGTATCTTAAATCTCTTTGCTTTTCATTTGCTTGTGGGATTTCTGGAACTTCTTATTTAGTTGGCAATTCAAGTTGCTGTAGGACATGATAATATGAGCTCGACAGTACCCGAGTAATGCAGCTATTTGTACGACCTGCAGGCTTTATTAGCCGCACTCATATGCCAAATGATACTTAATGGTAGAAATCGACACTTGATTGCAGTTTGTCAGCAGCGAACAATACGTATGGCTTATAACTTTTGTGCATCTGCGAAGGTGACAGGAATTGCTACTGGCATTGTTGTTGCGACAAAGAAGTTCGCCTAAACACTCAATATTCTTAAGTGGGTCTTTTTCTTCTTCACGAAGAAGTGGGCCTTTACGGGAAGTTTTGTTGGTGGCTCATAAATACCGCACAGTGGCCCCATGGGGTACTTCAATTTATTACTAATGAAATAAATGTCCTATGACGTAGGACAACAACATTACACTGCTGAAGAATGTAAAAACTATATTTGCATTGTATATATTTAATCATAGTATTGTATAATTGCTTATCACATGTGTGCGCACTATGTACCCACTATAAACCTACCATTTACTAGGTTCGTCTTTCATTGACTTGAATGTGCCCTGGCGGCTGAGAGTATGTCATGCTCACTCAAATGTCCCGCTGGTGGTGGCGTGTGTGTTGGATCTTTAAGTGCCCTTCAAAATGGTTGACGTGAATGGGGCTAATCCATGCGTCATGTTTGTGAACGGGCGCCGTCAGTAGGGACTGGTCATCTCTTAGCTGCTACGGCTTATTTTAATTTAATTTAACATTTGAATTGTTTTTGTCTTTTTATTACGGACGCTGTTAACGTTCTACATCGCTCTCACATGCATAGTTTTAACATGAATGATGTAACCAATATTTTGTAAGCATATTTTGATTTAAAAGAGTGTCCGTGGAGTTTTTGCCCGTTCTTCTCCAGAGGTACCTACTACGCTTTGGGATGGGCAACTAGCTTCATCTTTTTGACTGACCGACCCCTTGACAATTCAAAAGTGCCTGTAATTAGTTTATTTGAAATAAATGGTTTGAGTTTGTTAAATATTGAATTTTAATAAGTAGGTTCGCTGATGTCTTCAACGGTGTTAACGGAGATCAAAAATAAGTTTTCAGTAACCCTGAACTTACTTAGCTCTAGAAAAAGTTCGGCACAAACAACAGAGTTTTGCTAACAATCATCATCATCACCATCACCCCCACAGCCCCACTTCACCCACCGCTCGGTATATGCCTCTCTGGTCTTGTGCCAATCCCCACGTTCCTGTACCAGGCTAACAAAGTTATCTTTCACTATTGCAGCATTGAGCTCGCTGTTGCGCAAGCGATGGTATGGTGCCTGCGCGGCAGCGGGAAGCGGTGCGCACGCGGCTTTGCGCCGCCGCCGGCGCAATACTAGCGCTGCTGGCACTGCTGGCCGGCTCGGCCGCCGCCGACGTGATCTTCAGAGTTCCTGAAGTACTGGTGAACCATGTTCTATTCTACCTTTATTATTTACGAACTGATTGCTAATATATAGCTGCTAAGTTAACGTTTTTAGGGTTACAGATTCAGATCAGTTTATGAAGTCAAGTGGTTTATGGCCCTTGCCACAATCACCTTCCTGAAGTACCACTAATGTCTTCATAGTCTTTTATTGTTATCTTACAGTCAGTAATTACATCATTTGTTTTCGTCAACTACCAGCAAGAAAATATTCGCCGTGTTGGTTTACATATTTTCTGACTGATTTAATAAATATGACACCTACCCTATTTCTAACAAACTCTCTCGCGTTACCCGCAGGTCCGTCACGCGGCCGCGTCGAAGCCGGTGGGCACGGGGCGCGCCAACGGCACGCGCAACGACTCGGAGCACGCGGAACACTGGGGGGGCTCCGACGACACGCTGCTGGAGGTGCGCTACGAGGAGTACTTCGTGGAGCACGACGTGTCCACGGCCGCCGCGCGCCGGGCCGCCATACAGCTGAATGTCGACGACAGTAAGTGCACAAATAAAACTTTTTTCTGGGCAGTTGCTGAAGCAGGGCTCTGCTAAAATCTTTGGTAACTGTTCGCAGTCCGTTAACAGCGCAACAATACGAGTAAAAGATGAATAGAATAGCAGCACCTCGTATGGTTAAGTACGTAGAGCTATAGGTAAATTGATCAACGACATGATCAATACAATACTTAACTGCACATGCTTAACGATACCTCGCCGTCCTGTTCATGTGCGACATGTTAATGCTCGCGTCAGTCCTCATGTATCTGCAAAGTCAAAAAGATCTTGTGTTAGTTAAAATTAAATCACTTCTCGATTCCTAAGCCGCAACAGAGTTAGGTTTAGGTCATTAATTCGCACGTAGTAAAGTTTAAATCTACAAATACCATCACAATAATCCTCAAAGTACATTCAAGTCAATGTACTTGTAATTCGATGAGCTCGTAATTCTCCCATAAACCGAGTGAAGTAAATGACGCAACGACAATTGCTTGAGTTACTCCAATTAAACACCATCAGCTCGCGAATTAGAACAACATTCAAGGATGTAGGATTACAACGTGCCCCCAGGCCCCAGCGGTCACAGGGGTCACGTGGCACGAGTGCGGATTTTATTGTGACATTCAATATTCTAAGTCTTCAAGGTTACGTCATTGAGCCACCTAACGACGACGTTGTTAAGGAAAAGTTAAAGGAAAAACTAAAGAAAAGTTAAACTCTTGAAGAAGACGTACAACTGAATTGTGTTGAGTTTCGCATCAAACATTTTCCTTAATGTGAAGAAATTATAAAATATGAGTTTGATAAGGGTCGTATTCAAGAAACGCTAGGAATGACTACATAAAAAATATGCCATGTTGACACTAACTATCCAATTGCTGACTGCGTTATGAAAGCTACTTAATCAAGTTGATACTAAATTTGATCTAGACTTCAGACAACCATAGTCGACTCATATCATCCAATAGCCGCTGAGCAAGCGTGCTTCTAACTACTTCTATCTGGAAGAGAGTCTATTTATAGCCGCGACTTCCTCTAATTGATCCATCTGATATACTCTAATGTTTAATTGATGGTAAACTCGTTGATAAATGAAGTCTATTCAATTCAATTGATCTTTATTTCATTGTTATTTCCTCTCATCATCATTACTATGTTGATATTTTTCAAGAACTTCGATAATTGTTCATAAGTTCACAACCTGACTTTTAAATTAGGCTCTTGGTAAAGTTAAGGATTGTTTAGGAGACGTTGCATTTTCCACACAGTTTGCTAATGCTTTCATTTGTGATTTATTTTGATTTATTTGTTAAAACGTCAAGTCCCAATCCACACATGACCTACTTACCGAGTTATCAACTTACGAAACTGCTTTTGGAACAACTATTTCTGAGTATGTAAACTCTTATCCAATTAACTCCAGAAAAATTTACAATTAATAAGGCTGAGAATCAGCAATTCGCGGACGTACAAAATAGAATAAAAGAGCCCCAAATAGTCCACCCTCCACCGCTTCCCAGTGTTTAACTTGGAAAGAAAAGCGCTGCGCTACAAACTTTCAAGTTACAACAAAATACTGAGCTGGGGAAAATTGAAGATATACTCGTAATACAGAACATAAAACAGCACAACTCGCAGGTGAAGTTAGTTCCCGCCTCGGCGCCAACAGTACGCGATCATTCAGTGGTTGAGTCCATTAACTGACTATGATATGTCGTTAGCAACATCTGATACCCGAGGACATGCACACCTCTGTTATTATGTACTGAGTATATGTTTAGTGCATTCTTTAATGTAATTATATTTCATGGACCAACCTGAAGTAGCTATTATTTAGTTTAAATTATACCTGCGTTGCATTGACCTAAACTTTGATGAAAGCTTGCAACAGTTGCAACTACTCGTAAGAACACAAAATAGTCCTTTATCTTATCAACCAAACGTAGACCCTGTTTGCATAGTCGACCCTCGTATACCAACAACGTGTTCTTTTTCGTACACTTGTTGCATGCTACTTGGGGATGGCAAAAATATTTATCTCTTCCATATCAACAGTCACTCCCTTTTAATTCATAATATCATCCCTCAACCAACAAGCTTTCTTTCATTTCTTTCGTCTTCCTCTCCCTCTCCATCCATCCACATCGTCATTCATGAAATAATTAGCCACGGTAAAGCGATCGGAATGAATTGTATAAAAGATCTCACTGAAAATCCACTGCGTAAGTAACAACTAGAATGAGTAATTGGGATCTGTGTGATATTGTCGCCGACGCGTAATTAGTCGGA
Source organism: Dryobotodes eremita (assembly GCA_917490735.1). Classification (NCBI taxonomy): domain Eukaryota; kingdom Metazoa; phylum Arthropoda; class Insecta; order Lepidoptera; family Noctuidae; genus Dryobotodes; species Dryobotodes eremita. Next base: position 22,575,542 of record OU823257.1, read on the forward strand.
CGACAATTAGTCCAGCGCGGTCCACATGAGATGTTATCACGTAAGCAAGGTTGGCGATTAGGAGTCAAGTGCAGAATCATAGCAAAATGTCACTATTAAACTTGCACAATGAAATAAATTATGAGATTATGTTGTTTCATGGAATAAATCCAACTACTTATAAGTAAAGTAGTAGGTACCACAATGCAGAAGAATTTTCAAAGCAATTATGATGCTTTGTGTTTGTTAGCCAGTGCAGGCTTGAAATAACATCATCTTTGATGAATAGCTTTACATTCTGGCGGCTTTTATTTTTTGCCGTTTGATGTTTATTTAAAACAAAGCATAAAAAGATCTAAACATTCTTGTCGACAATATGCTATCCATTCAAAGTCTAGACAGGCAGCTTCTCTGTCTAGATTGGTCTTTCATCTAATTTTTGGAATTTGTAACGCTATTAAATTTTTCCACTATGAGTGCTTGCTGTTTGTGTAGATATAATTAGATCAAGAATATGCTCGTCATCAACCCAAAACTATTAGTGGTCACAAGTCACACGGCCTTCAGCTGTATCTTATCACTCTATTATTACATCTCCACCGTTTTTACCAGAATTTAATACATCTAATTACCTGTTTTTCCTCCGGCTGACAGCCTCATATGTCATGCACTTCCACATGATGGTACACATTAGCCTGAGCTGAAGGTCGGCAGGCGGGCCGTCTCCGTAATGTGTACCCTGGCAAGGTCTGGGGGCGTGCAGCCGATCTGTCACACAATTGTCCAGCCAGCCATTGTGTGGCCCTGTATGTCAATGTTACGCTAAGTAAATACGGTACGGTTGTATGAGCAGAAAATGGATGCAGGTAGGTAAAAGATACCTACCTGCATCCATTTTGTCAGGTTTTGTTACCATGCTGAACATTTGTTGGTACTTATAGGTAGGTATTCGTTAATTCTGGAGATCTCGTTATAGGCATGTTTTGTGTTGTCCAATAGCTTTCATCTTACTCGACTTCAGCAAGTTTGGAGAGTAAGGCGGGGCTTTTGCTAATATATTACGAAATTGAATTAAGGTGTATTTTGGCTCGTAACTCTAGCGCCGAGCTTGAAACTGATACAGAATGAGCAACAAGTAACATGATTACATGAGTCAGAAGATTTAGAAACCTTACAGAGGTATGAGAAACAGGGTATAAAGTTCACTCATACCTCCATAGAAAAGGGAGGATCCTCCGATCAGACGGGCGATTGTGTCTGGTGGGCAACTGCCCAACGTTTATGCCGGGACGTTGTATACATGCTGGTTGCGCGGTAAACTTGCTTGCGTGACGTCAGTGTGACGCGTAGCTCGTATGTGGCGTTGTAGATACCGCTACACCTTCTGTCCTACGACCGACTGACTAACCGAACTCAGCGCCGCCCAAACGATCTATTGAACATTTAATGTGCCATTATACAGTTCATGATAACATTCCCGATTAACATTCAGGAAGGAAGTATTTTAATATAATTATATAGCCCGTAATCTTAGAGCTATGTAAACATTGCTCGGTGGCCGGTCACAGCCCGCTGGTCACAGCTATTATGGTTTTTTTATTCAGAACCTTCGATTTGTCGCCGCCACGTCACGCCACGACCTTTATGCCTGAGTAAGCGTCTTATTGAAAACTTTGCCTTTTTCGTTATTTCGATAAACTGGAGAGTTGATATTGATACCTGATAGTTTTTTTTTTCATACTATGGAATAGTTTGATGGGTGATAGATAGCAAATTCGTAAAAAAACATACTTCAAAAAGTTGTACGAGCGTATGCGTACCTACATTATATCAGTACGCGGAAAGCTAATTACTTACGCCAAAAGTTTAAAATTACCTGCAAATTAAATCTCAATATGCAAAATTAAATCTCAATACGTAAAATTAAATCTCAATACGCAATTATCGTGCTGTAACCAAGCACTACTCCGCCCCCGTGCAATATCGATCGCTTCCCTCTCCCGGCGCGCGGCGGTCAGCCTGGAAGTAGGCAGTTAGCGGGGAGGAACTAGGTAGGTAGCCTGTTCGTCTAGACCGGCGTGGGTCGTAAATCAATATCAGTCGCCTCTGCACATGCGTCAACATGATGTGTCAACCCCCACCCGGCGCGTGTTCTTCGCCGCTGCAGCGCCCGCCGCGGAGCACGCATCGCAGATACGCAGGTAATTCGTTTACATATTTTATTTTCTAAAAATATTTGGTCAATATTATTGTTTCGAACCAATGTCTGATCATTTCTTTGTGTGTATTAACTACTCGTATTTTGATTTGTTTCGGTTTTTCATATTTCGCTACTGCCCGGGTGGGTGTTCTTTGTGTCGGCGCCGCGCGTCGTCGTCCTGACTCATGACATGACAAGACAAGAAACGCAGAAAGGCGATGGATTACCTACATTGTAATTCACCATTCTGCATTTCTTACAGTTTTGATACCAAGCCTATACTAGCGTGTTACTTTATAATACCTTACATCGGAGGATTACATAACAAAGAAAATATCAGCAGCCATCTTCTTTGAGTGTACAGCTAGGATGGCCTAACTCCTAGGTCAGATAGCGAGCCTTGGACAGGAAGGTCGCGTGACTAATCGAAGTGTTATAAAAATTCATTAACGCATTTGAGCGCACTGGCACGTCCGCGATAGGGTTGAGTCCCACCAAGCTGAATTGCATCGCATATTGCGAAGTGTCACGTCGTCGTTTCTGCCTTACCGTGTCACTCGCCTCACGTCGCACGGTGGATCGAAAATCGGCTGTAGAAGACATAGGATCTCGATTTCTTAAATGTTATTTTTTTTGCTGGAAATGACTTCTGCTGATCATTACTATGTACAAAAATGACACCCGAGTTAATTCTGCCCAAAAACGAAGGAAATATATTTTTTTTACGAAAAATTTGTATGAAGCTAGTACGAAAAATCGAATTATCTCCTAAACGGCATGTTTAACCGTAATATCCTTGGAGGTGGTCATAGTGCTAATTATTTATGATTTTTTGGTTGCCGATTTGACGAAAAATTTAATGCCGTTTTTTTTTAAAAAATCGTCAAAATATTTTTATTTATTTTTACATGTAAAACGATCCCTTTTAGTGTCCAAGTTAAAAAGTTCGATATGTTATTAACCCAAATATTAAGAACACACAAAACAAGAAAAATTAAATAAAAAAATTGCTGTTTTTTGACACATTTTTATTAATTTAAATAAAAAAAGATTATCAAACTCTTATTTAAGTAACATACAAAGTTATATTATATACAAAATAATTTAATTTAAGGAATTAATACTAAGCATTTGTAAAATAAAGTAAAATAAATAAAAAAATAGACAAAACTCTGTCATCGAATACATGATGAAAAATCCTGAAGCAGCCGCTAAATTAAATGAAACGCTTAAGAAACCAGCGAAAACAATCATATTTACGTCAGAAAAGGCGCTTGGATTGCTTCTTTCGCTAAAACTCTCAAAGTGGCAATATATTACGTTGCGAGAGGCTGCCATTCGGGAAGGTGCTAAGGATATTTATCCATCTTACTATAAAGTGCAACAAACTAAGCTTGATTGCTACCCTCCGAAGCAATCAGTGACAGTTACTGATTCATCGGCTAGGATTACACTTCAAGCTTTACTTGATATCACAGTTACAAGAATCCTTCAAAGCCTTTCTAAGGAAGAGCATAACAAGCAGTTGAAGCTGATATCCAAGTGGGGATTTGATGGTGCTTCTAACCAAAGCCGATACAAGCAGAAAATGGAGGGTGAGGAAGATGACTCGAGCATTTTCATGACCTCCTTGGTGCCACTTAAACTGACAGATGGAGACAACATCTTATGGACGAACCCAAAACCATGCTCAGTTTTGTATTGTCGTCCAGTTCAGTTTACTTTTGTAAAGGAGAGTGAAGCAGTTGTCCTTGAGCTGAAAAAACAAATGGATGAAGAAATTGAGGCCCTTATCCCCACAGAGAGCAATAATAATAATAGGGTGACTCATGAACCAATGATGACGATGATCGACGCTAAAGTTTGCACTTACCTTTCTGAAGCTAGATCAAATGCATCGTGCTACCTGTGCTTAGCAAAGCCTACAGAAATGAACCGCTTAGATGCTGTAACATCAAAAATTGTGTGTTCTGACCTGTATGAATTTGGCTTGTCATCCCTACACGCCCGTATAAATTGTATGGAATGTCTGTTACACATTGCATACAGGCTCGACTTCAAACGGTGGGCAGCGAGAAGTGATGAGCACAAAGAAATGCTACAGACAAGGAAGAAAATAATTCAAAATAAATTCAAAGATGAGCTCAATCTGTTGATTGATATAGTAAAACAAGGCTCGGGAACCACCAATGACGGGAATACTGCAAGAAAATTCTTTGAGTTTCCTAATAAAACCGCAGCTATAACCGGTTTGGATGAAGACCTCATCAAAAGATTTGCTGTAATTTTACAAGCAATTACATCTGGAGAGCAGGTCGATATAATAAAATTTAGAGATTATGCCCGCAAAACAGCAGAAAAGTACGTATTATTATACGACTGGTACTACATGTCGTCAACCGTTCATAAATTATTAATCCATGGGGCTGACATAATTGAGAAAAATAATATTGTGCCGATTGGGACTCTCTCGGAAGAAGCCTCAGAGTCTCGAAACAAAGATTTTAGGAGGTTTCGAGAACATCATTCGCGGAAAAGAAGCAGGCAGGATTCCAATCAAGACATTTTAAATATGCTTGTTGTTTCTTCGGATCCTTTGCTAAGTGCACAAAGGCCTAAGTTAGATGCCAAGAAAAAGCAGAGCTTTTTTGCTGAAACTCTCGACTTAATTCAATTTCAGGAAACTGAGTTCGAGTTTTTGTATATATCCAATCTGGATGCTGACTCAGAATTGGAGTCTGACAACGAGAGTGATAAGGAAAATTTGTAAAAAAATTATATATGTACTTATTTGTAAATTTGTATTTGAGTCTGTTTGGGTTTTTTTTTTGTAATATTTAATGATATTTTGTCTTTTTTTTTATTTATTTTACTTTATTTTACAAATGCTTAGTATTAATTCCTTAAATTAAATTATTTTGTATATAATATAACTTTATATGTTACTTAAATAAGAGTTTGATAATCTTTTTTTATTTAAATTAATAAAAATGTGTCATTAAACAGCAATTTTTTATTTAATTTTTCTTGTTTTGTGTGTTCTTAATATTTGGGTTAATAACATATCGAACTTTTTAACTTGGACACTAAAAGGGATCGTTTTACATGTAAAAATAAATAAAAATATTTTGACGATTTTTAAAAAAAAAACGGCATTATATTTTTCGTCAAATCGGCAACCAAAAAATCATAAATAATTAGCACTATGACCACCTCCAAGGATATTACGGTTAAACATGCCGTTTAGGAGATAATTCGATTTTTCATACTAGCTTCATACAAATTTTTCGTAAAAAAAATATATTTCCTTCGTTTTTGGGCAGAATTAACTCGGGTGTCATTTTTGTACATAGTAATGATCAGCAGAAGCCATTTCCAGCAAAAAAAATAACATTTAAGAAATCGAGATCCTATGTCTTCTACAGCCGATTTTCGATCCACCGTGCGTCGTCATGATATCGTGCGGTAAGACGATGCCACTAAACTTTTACTTGCGAACTTGGCTCGATGTACTTGTAGCAAATTTCGCTCTCGTCAATGGTGTTATAAAATCACTAGTATCAGCCCGCGACTTCGTTTGCGTGGAAGTCGTAAGACACCACAATTAACTAAAATAACAGCCACATTTTTACAAAACTTTACTGTATCCGTAGCAAAATAAAAGAAGACAGTCAGGACTGGTGACGCGGGAGCTAGCGACGTACGGGGCCTACCATAAACTCTTAAAGCAGTACAATTTTAGATGAAAAATAACCTGTCGTGCTAGTTTGTACCATGAGCGCACCAACTAGCAGGCGAGCCAGCGACCACGCGACCTAGGCCGATGAGTGACTACGTCGCAGCACTACAGCAGGCTGACCTGCAACTTATCCTTACCATCAAGTCTTTTTCGACCGTACAACATTCAACAATTGAACTGCCCTGCCGTCATAGTTTGCAGCTTTGTGAAACTAACTTATAATGACTTGTTTTAATTCAATCTAAATAGAAAAACTTAAGATATTGTAAAAATGTGCATAAAATATAATTCAAAATTCAATGTATTGTAACACATAGAAAATCCTCTCTAAGCATTATGTTTACCGTTTATTTTAGATGTGTGATGAAGACAAAAATTTTGAGGTACTCGAGGACGACAGTCGTTGCAACAGCGTTAAACAAAATGCTAAAATTCAAAGAAATATTTTGAGAAACTCGATCAAACCATTTGACATGCCGCGCCGGGACAATGCTTTTGTTAAACGTTATGGGCTCACTAAAGAGCTTGCACTTGAGCTCTGTAATGAGCTACAAGCTTTCATGCCACGCCCTACGAAATCGACAGATTTGTCGATTGAGGTCAAGTTTAGTACTAAGTTATATGGTTTAATATGATAATAATAATACTTGATGCTATGCCTACTTGATTAATAAACAGGTAATCGCACAAGTAACAAAATGTTCCACATGTTCGCCGAAAATTTATAAAAATCCCAGCTAGTCCTAGCGAACAGCGAGTAAATGTAATTAGGTAAGAACGGTGAATTTTTTTTGATTACAGTATTTTATTTTTTACTCTGACAACTCTGTTTTACGTAGGTATTTCAGATTTTTGTACATGTTTGGTATGCATGTAACAATAAAACGGCCAACGCATCATGAAGAACATTTTTACTGTAAAAAACAATATCGTTCTTTAAATGTGCAAGTGGTATCTTTAGTATGTAATTACACATTGCAATCATATTCTAATGTAACACACATATAACAGAGAAAAAAAATATAGTTTGAAAAAAAATGACAATAAAATTACAGCTCATTTGCACAACAATGATTCATGTTTTTATTTTGCACTACATACTTGATTCTCACCAAACCCAGATCCAATTATCGTCTTATATTTTTATTTAGAATTGTGTAAACATATTATTATGTGTTAATAATATAAAAACTATCATCCTATTTGACTAGTACCTACTATAAATACCTATTTAAATAGTATAACAGTTGGTCAAATATTAACGTAATAAATTCTGGCAATTACGTTTATAATTTATTAAATTAAGTATAAAACTTACACAGCTGCCCAAGTTTTCCAACCCTTGTAAGCACCACCAAAAACCGAATTTAGATTTTCAGCTCACATTCTTCAGGACATTTCCCGAGCTTGAGGACTTTTATTGTAGCCCATAGCCATATCTCCGTGAGAAAAAATCCCACAAAGTATCCAATTGTTCGTAGAAACTCGTCTTGAAGCCATAGTCACAAAAGTCACTCTTTCTAAATTGCACTTGCTTGTCTTGCACTCACAGACACGGCCCCAAAATAAATGTCTTCACTCTAAGGCTAATCTTTAAACTTTACAAAAACGAATCCACATCAATTTCAAAATCACCTCGTACGTTGATATAAGTTGGTACTTAATGCGTTCGAAAATTAAAATGTGAAGTGTCAAATTTTATAACTTGTTACAAGTTATTATGCGGATGGAAGGGCGTTCGCTCTCTTATAATGTTAAATTCCTGTTTTGCCACGGAACAATGTTTCTTTCATCACTTATAAAAACATATTCACCAACAAAATGTTAACAACTATGGTCAAGAAATAAACATTTTTGTTTTCTTTTTTTTTGTATATTTCATTTCTATCAAAACCGTAAAACCGATAAAGTATTTTGGAACGTCTGTTTTTTAAATCTTATTTAATGTATGCTACAAGCTTACTGACCAGCACCCTAATTACGTAACACACGATCTATCACAATCTGAATCATTTTGAAGCTAATCCATTGCTTCATATGTTCGAAAAATTTGTCTGCTCAACAACGTAAATAACGCAATGAATGTTGTTGAACTGTCAAAATGAAACCCATTCCTACTGTTAGTGTGTTACGTAATTACCCCGCAGAGACTATGTAGCAGGTCAGCGAGAAATACCTACTCATGGTACAAACACAAAACCTGTCAGGTTAACATGCTGACTTGAACCGCCCTGCATTTGGCAAATATTTGAAAAGGTTATGGTAGACCCAGTCGTCGAACCGCTAAGCTATTTGCTTTGTTGAAAGTTAACTAAAGTAGCCGTTCTTATATTCGTTCGCGAGTGAACAAGAACCGCTGCGGCAAAGCTCCTACGGATTCCGGAGTGAGCCTGCGTGCCGCAAAGCCGAACACACCGGTGTACATCTCCCGCCTACACTACAGCACTAAGGCGGAGGACATCGTGGAGTATGTGCGCCAGAAGACGAGGTACACGCTGAGGGTACAGTTACTGGAGTCGCGCCGCAACGTCAACTTCAAGGCGTTTGTGGTGCGAGTACCGAATTGTTACTTGTCCGTCGTCTTGGAAGAAGACTTTTGGCCACAGGACGTGGTGTTCCGTCGCTTCCGCGGGCAAATACCACAGGACAGCACAAGGACAATTAGCTAGTGAAGTGAAGTGTTACTAACATAGTTTTAAGTAATATTTATTAACACAAGTTTCAGTTTTATTATGTATTAGTTTGTTATTTTGTATTTTGTGTATTTTATCTATGGGCTTCAGTTGCCTGACAATAAAGGAATTATTATTATTATTATTATGTCATAATGATTGACTGCACAGCTCCTTAAAGGTATAGCGATGGTAATCATTTAAAAGGCTAAATCTGTACCTATGTGCTATATTCGTTTTCTATTCAGCCCAGTGAAGTAATGGAATATTCGACTGTAGTTACACTGGTATATTGAGTTCTGTCTTATCTCAGTTTCATTTCCTACGAAATTGATGATAAATTATTTTATTTCTGTCAAACAAACACAGAGGTCACAGTCTCGTTTAAAGTCTAGACATAATCTTGGTCAGATCATGTGAACACCATGTAGATTAGTGTTTGAAATGGTCTTTTGAGGGAAGAACCACACAGATTGAGTGGACCTATCCAGTCAGTACATGCATTTGTCAATAACTAGGCAGCTCAACTCAGAACTTAAGGAGCTCAACAATTTGACGGACAATACCAATGAAAGGACATTTGAGTAGGCCGCATAAATTAATTAAACTGCCAGACCTTGATTAAAACTGCAACAATGACCCACATAGTCCTCACATTCACAATAATTAAAATAATATAATACTTTTCACAGTAAATATTCATGTTATTAAATGATAAATGATTTTATTTCTGTAAGTAGGTTTGTAAAAAATACTTTTACACGTCAATTTATATGTAAAAAGTATATGTATTATATTAAATGTATATGTATTTATATTATTATATATAGGTATAATAATATAAATCCTCTATACCTATACCTTATATATAAGGTATAGGTATAGAAAAACAAAAAAGTAGTGAAATAGCAAAATAAAATAAAATATTCAACATTCACTGTGTTTTGTTGGAACAGCATAGTCTTTGACAGTATAATAGGCTTTCTGACATAGTTTCCGCTTTACAAAAGATTTGAATTTATTAAACCTTAGATCGTAAAAGTGGCTAGGAAGTTTATCACAAAAACTTATACATTGGCATCTAAACGAGCTACCTATTTTCATGAGCCTGCGAGGTAATTGCGTAACACACTAACAGTAAGAATGGCTTTCATTTTGACAGTTCAACAACATTCCTTGCGTTATTTACGTTGCGGAGCAGACAAAATTTGTTGAACATAATATGAACCAATGGATTAGCAATAGGCTTCAAAATGATTCAGATTGTGATTGATAGTGTGTTAAGCAATTAGGGTGCTGTAACTATCTGCTATATTTTGGGTCGTGTTTTCACAATTTGCGGTAAACTATAGAAGAAATTGCAATATTGTTCACCCCCCATTACAAAAAGCGTGATCATTTATAGCCTGACCAGACCTATAGGGATGTCTATACAAAATTCGAACAAAATCTATTCGGTAGTTTTTGCGTGATGTTGGATCATACATTCAGACAAACAGACAAAAAATATATTTTCGGCATTTGAATTGTTCTCAGAGTTTGCAAAACTTATTATAAAAAAAAAAGACGGCCGTAACGTAAGATTTGCTTTCATCGTGCGAATAATAACTACTCATTTAGCTTTACTCAGTATGATCTTAAATACAGAGGTATGACTTCCGAATAAAACTTAAAGTTCTATAGCTTTTGATCACATTTATGTTTGCAAATCCATAAGCATAGGTATGATTCTCCAAAGAGATTTGAACGTGGGAAAAGTTTTATATAGTAATAACTTATTAAGTTTTACGTCTTGCAACATCAGCTATCACTTAGCAGTCAGTATGTAGACTGTTCCGCATCTCCTTTTGCAGTCTCCGACCAACGCGCCTGGCTCGATGTTGTGTGATTTCCATGTTTATCCTGTGGTAACGTGAACGGAGTAGAAACAATATATGTAACGAACCAAAAAAGCCTGTCAGCTCTGGGAAAAGTGTGGCGGGCTCGTCCATGTCACAGAAACTCCTGAAACCTGGAAGCCTGCTCACGAAATTTTATCCGCAACCACAAACATTCAAAACCTCCCATGTATCTTCGTCCAGTTCCCCCCACGCGGCCGGGCTGCGGCGCGTGCAGCCAGCGCGAGCGCGAGTACTGCGAGACGCGCGTGCTGGCTGACCACTGCTGCTGCGAGCGCCGCTTCGTGCGCGAGCCATTCCCCTGGCTGCCGCACACCTGCTACGTGGGCGCGCGCCGCTGCCGCCCGCTGGCGCACGACTGCGGCCAGTACGCGCGCCTGCGCGACTGCTGCTGCTACAGGAAGCTCGCTGAACGATGTGAGTCAAATAAGAACATCTTATCTCTTCTTCTCATTATTTTTTCTCTTCTCTCTCATTTCTATGGTAGGCATACAAATGAGGCAGAGAGAATGTTTTATGTCGTATTTACTGCAAATAAATTATTTTGATTTAGACTGGCCCTTCAAAGTTTTTTTAATTTTTCTTCATCTAATGTTTGTCTTAAACGGACAATGACACTCGCCGTAATTCCTTTCGAGGCCTGAGCTCAAAAACAGTACCCGCTGCAACCCTACGCTAGTAGGTACAGACTGCACCAAAAATGTGTAATAAAGAAAGTATCTGGGTATCCAAAGTCTCTCGGATCACCCAATCAATCCTCCCGGGCATATATTTGCCAGCATTTAAAATGGCGTTTCGTTGCCGTCCGCAGGGAAGGGCATCCTGTCGGCGGCGACGCGCGTGGGCGTGAGCGGCGCGTCGCTGCTGCTGCTGTCCATGTTGCTGTTCGTGACGTACCTGTGACGGCAGCTGGCGCCGCGCGCCGCGCTCGCGCCCACCCTCGTGTGAACTCGCCCGCTGCGCCGCTGTGGACACGCCCTAACACCAGCGACATGAAATTTTTCCTAACCTACTATTACTTGAACACATTACTTTTAAAGAGTCGTTTTGCTAAATTAATTTGTTTGGGCATTCTTTTCTTTGGTCTGTTATTCATATGTTTGGAATTCTTGAAAACAAAACCCACATTTTTATTAACATTTTGTATGATATTAAAACAGAAACGATACAAAGTGAGAATAGAAATAAAATTAATGTATTGCTCATTTCAATTCATTCGATTGAAATAATGATTATAATTATGTAGACGCACAGAGACATGTTGCTGGTGTCTCAATGATTAGTAGGTACACTTCAGTAATTTTCATAAGCATAATTATAGAAAATAAGTAAGTATTTTAAATTAAATTAATCTACTTAAGTTTACAATCAACGTGTACAAACATGCTAACATCAAAATCCCAAATCTTGAAAACAGAATTATTTAAATTGAAACTGTTTTATTACCGTTGTTTTATAATCTTTAACGTACATTAATATGTGAATGGTATTTCAATATAGATTTATATATATTTTTAAACGCGGTACTTGCCAACACGTGCTAATTTAAATTCTTAAAAAAAGGAAGTCAAGTCAAAGTGTTGCTGTATTTACTTTTTGGTACACGTTGTATTTGATTAGATTACTAATGTATGTAAAACTAAAATAAACGCCAAACACGCCACCATAATGCAACACGCAAAACAAATCTGTAGTTTGTACAGTACGAGCTAAGTTATGTGTAAGCAGAAGGTACATTCATACCTATAGGTATTTTTTATATAGTATATACTTACACTATTAATGTAAAGTAGATAAAAATGGTACAGCGTAAGTTATTCTATGTACAAAGTAATTAATTTCTAGACTTACATAGTGTAAGTAGTGGGCTAAGAACATATATAAAGGTAAGCCGCGCTACAAAGTCGCGCTCTAGGGCAGCGCTGTAGTACTCACCACCACTAATAATAGTAGTTATTGATCCGATTACGAATGATTTCACTTAACATATGCAAATGCGAAGTAAAACACCGGAATGGATACCACACAAGTATAGGCATTCATATAAATCTACATAGATAGGTATCAAATTAGATACAATTCAATGCACTTTGCTAAAAAGTGGCACGTAAATGTATAAACTCATAAATTCTCAGATCTACGTGTTTACGAAAAAAGAAATTATATTAAATCATCAGACTACCAACGTAAAATATTTTGCCACTTGTAAAGCATGGTGTTTGTAGATGAAATGAATCAGCGCAAAACGATATTAACTTAACCAAACGTAACAAAGAAAGTTAGAATGTACCTAGTGTTTGTCGAATAATTATTAGAAATATTTAGTATTAAAACCACATTGTATGTAAACAAGTAGTCTGTACATAATACATTTACAAATAAGTTAGTTCTTTAAACAATTACTATTGCTAAAGTATGAGTAAAGGCTCCCGCAGACTGGCGCGACGCGACAGCGTGACACAAAGGCGCCGCGCCGCTCGTTACGCGACGTGCGGTCCCTTTGTGCCTCGCGTGATTCGCGTCGCGTGTCGCGCCTGTTTGTAGGAGCCTTAAATTGTAGGTTAGTATCAAAGGTCATACTTAAATTAACCCATTAAGTGAAATGAAACACGTCTAGAAAACAAATACCAACCAAAAATTAGTCGAGAATCAGCACTTTTTGAACAACAATTTACAAAAAACCTACAGGCGCTCACCTAGCTACTGAGCTGGGAGAAGTGGCGATGGGTAACAAAGTCCTCTCGTAAACAAGCGAGCAATGTTGCCCGGGTGAGGTACATGGCTTGTCTGGTGCTTGGTACAATAATAGTTACTTGGTATGGTAGATTCGATATCAAAATTAGATCGAACACGACAATATATTCATTACTATCAGTAAAGTAGGTACATACAAGTGCGTCATCAACATCAAAATTAAACATCAACATCAACAATACTAAGGCCTGCTATACACGACAGTTTGCTAAATACAATATGCACTAAACATTATGTCATTATGTCTCTCTCAAATTCTCATTATGTCTCTAAAAATCCAAACAATTTACAGAAGTATGTACAGTGATGTTTTAAATTCGTGTAGCGCTAAATATATTTATTGTTTTTTCGTACAAATGGACCTTATACTCAGAGTAGAATTATAAATCATAATATTTTCGTATTGTAAAGTTTGAATTAAAAATGTAAATTGGAAATCGATGACGATGTAGTATAGGTACCTATGCCAAATAAATGTAAACTTAATAAGTACCTAAGCAAGTGGGAAGGTGAGGAAAAAATACATAAATATAGTGTGTATATCGGTACTTGTTGCTATGTTACAGTACCTAGGCGTAAAACTAAAACCGAAACTATTTTGTAAATATAGAGCGACGAATGAAAAGATTGTAGTTCCGAGCATTATAATACTGTAGTTTATTATGAGCCGGACTGCGGGAATAATTGTGTTACTATCACTATTTATGAATATTTAAGTTAACATTGGAAAATGATAAATTCGAAATTCATGCGAACGAAGTCGCCGAAGTCGCAGACGTGTAGTTCGTTCGCGTGAATATGAAGTACTTTTTGTAACTATCAGCTAAGTATAATGGTCAGCTTAGACAGTACCAATTAGGTCACATTACATCAAGGCTATGCGAGTGTGCCCGCCATCTTTGTTACCATAGGTCGATAGGTACTTTCGATCTATGAAAACTGTCAAACTGACTTAGACAGATTTACAAGACGACCGATGAATCATGGCCGGTCCGAACTTTGTTCAGAAGGCTGCGAATAACATTGTTTAGGAACCATATCGTTGAGATGAGGCAAGTGTGAGTGAGAGAACATGCGCGAAAGCTCGGAGAGCTTCAGACCGGCCATGATTCATCGGCCGCTTTGAAGACAGTTTTGTGTCAAGTCTATGCACACCTTACCTACACTAAGCATATCGGAGCCTGCAACATGTAACATGTGGGAGCCCGCAACATGTAACATGTGGGAACCCGCAACATGTAACATGTGGGAGCCTGCAACATGTAACATGTGGGAGCCAGCAACATGTAACATGTCGGAGCCTGCAACATGTAACATGTCGGAGCCTGCAACATGTAACATGTGGGAACCCGCAACATGTAACATGTGGGAGCCCGCAACATGTAACATGTGGGAACCCGCAACATGTAACATGTGGGAGCCTGCAATATGTAACATAGTTCTTTTGAAACATAGGTACTTAGCTAAAACATAATCGTATAGTTAAAGAAAATTCTCGCCATTCTAAATATTTGAGAGACATAATTATTAAATTGAAAAACCAAACCAGACTAATAAATATCTAATTATAACAGTAACAATTAATTAAATATATTAGATATAAGATAAAAACCTAATTAATCAACGTTTGAAATCCGAGAAAGCTAATAATTTTATAACTCCCCCTTTTATTTAAATTTCATCTACATTTAAGTATCACGATCTATGTCATCAAGTAAATCGGTTTTAGATAACAGCTTTTACTAACATTAATAACGATAAAAGATGAAAATCTGTGCAGTTAAAATACCTTAGAATTTGTCAAATTCTCATGACTATAAAACCATCAGATTTGAAAAAAAAAACCTACTTTAGGATTCTACCAAATTTTTATGAGTTTTTATTGAGAAGAATCTAGAATCTAGATAATTATAACTAGGAAGGCTATAAGCCGTTATAAGATATTGCTATTTTGTAAATAGAAAAGAAGTGTTTACGCCGGATCAATGATTAGAGGCCAGCTAGCTAGACGCTTTCAGCGCACTACCTGGGCATAAGTGTATTTTTAAGTATTGTTTATATTCTCATAGTCTATAACGTATGTAGTGTCGTCAACGTGCTTGCATATCTTAGTATTACGGATTAAACCCCGAAATACGCGCTTGGACGCGGAGGTGCCGAAACTAGCCCGTTATACAGTACAATACGGATTAAACCGTGTTCGGTAAAACCTGTAGCAGCATCTACAACGACACATGCGAGCTACGCGTCACACTGACGTCACGCAAATCCTGCATCACGCAAGTAGAGTTTACCGCGCAACTAGCATATACAAAATCCCGACATCAATCGTCTGGCAGTAGCCCACCAGACATAACACCGACCAGACGGGTCGGAAGATCCTCCCATTTCTATAGAAGATAAGTGAACTTTTACACCCTGTTCCTCATACCTTTTTAAACCCACTATTCTTACATTACCCGTAACATAGCATCGCGCCTGCGTGTGACGCGCTTGACGGTTAGAAATAATGGTAGGCATCTAATAAACTAATATTGACAGTTTATTACCTAATATTTTAGTGATAGAATTGTTGTTAAGTAAATTAAGATTGTACATTCAGAAGACATCCACGAAGCAGGCAACTGACAATCTAAGTCAGTGGTGGGCAAACTTTTCCTACGAGGTGCCAGAAAATTAAAATAAACACGGATGGCCAGCTGGACTAACAATTAGTTTTTTACACGCCATTGTAGGTAAAACTATATTACGCGAAACAGACTTGCTTGCATGGACATTTTGTGCGACTACTTTCTACGTATTACATTGTGTCAAATTTAATTTCGAACATCATAAATAATTAAATACTCATATTTTTTTAAAAGTTGTTGCTGGCGGGCCGGATTAAAGATCGTCGCGGGCCGGCCCTGGCCCGCGGGCCGTACTTTGCCCATCGCTGATCTAAGTGGTCAATCAGACTGCACCAGCGGGTGCGGAGGGGGCGCGGGGGCGGGCGCGGGTAAACAATTGTTGGTAAAAAACGGTGTTGGTAAACAATTGAGATCGCACCAGAGTCGTTACAGCTTAGAATAATGAGTTCATAGAAATATAAAAAACAGATACTCAAAACTCAAATAAAAAACTTCTTTCTTATCTATCTATGAATGAGTTAATCTTATGGTAGGTACCTACAAAACGAAAAGAAGAAAATCTGTGTCTAAACATTACCTAGATTAGACACATCGTGAACATTTGTCTGTTTGCGGTTTGTAATACCACCGTGTGGTGACCCTATTATTATTTCCAGAAAACTTTGGATTCGATATACCTAATAAATTAAAAAGAAAACAATGTTACAATCATGATGATAACTGCTATCTAACAACATTAAAATGACGCTGTCCGAAGTTGCTATACATATTGGGTAACTATTTAAATATTTTGGAATTTATAACAACATTCAACACTCGATATAGATTTACCACACCGCAAGAAAATATATTGGTTAAATTTTCAAATTAAACCATAGGTAGGTACTAACTTAAATATGGTGATAGATAAGTTAGGTATATAATAAGTTTTGTACATATAGAACACGCGATTCGCATACGAGCTTTTAAATGATCCTAAATGACCTAAGTAATAAGTATGAGTCACAGATCAGCGAGTTAATTGCGTAACACACTAACAGTGGGAATGGCTTTCATTTTGACAGTTCACCAACATTCTTTGCGTTATTTACGTTGTTGAGCAGACAAATTTTTCAAACATATGAAGCAATGGATTAGCAATATCCTTCAGAATGATCCAGATTGTGATTGATAGTGTGTTACACAATTAGGGTGCAGTAAGTTATTTGTAAAGCCAAAGGCTCTAGTGTAAGTTACTGTTGATTGTTTAAATGTTTATTATTTATTGAATTATTAATTTCGTTGGTGTGTAGCGGCCGGGAAGGGTTACCACCGGACAATGTTACCAGATTGCGGTGAACAGGAGATGATTACTACAAGTAGGGTATACCTACTTAATTGTTTTGGTAAGATATCTTATCTGCTGTATTTTTCTTTGCGTCAAATATTTATTTTATAGTTGTAAGAATTATTATAAAGATATTATAATATAAAATAAGTAACAATTGTAATTCCATTCGATATTTTGTACAATTGCTTGATACAGAAGTAGGTGATAAAAAAATAGCATACATTTTGATATCATTGGCTTCATCGCTCTACCTGAGTGCTATACTTACATAACTTTAATTATAAGTGTATAGTTGTATAAATAGTGGCAGATATAAAGAGTTGATAAAAAATCAGTAGATGTAAATATGTATGTTACAAGTTGTGTCGTTGTCTATGATATATTTCATTACATTAAAGGTACATTGAAACATCACATTCTATATTACCTATATGCATTACATTAGATCATAGTTTGTAACTCTGTGTACTATAAAACAATATTGATGTTGTATCACTTTATATCAGCATATCACAAGAATTAATTGAACCTCTCAGTGTACAGTAGTAGCAGTCATGTAGTACATCAGTGTTAATTGATGTGAAATAAAAGTTACCAAAACGTATAATGAGTTATTTATTTATTTACCCTAGCACTGGGACACCATGCAGCAGTTACACCAACGGAGTAAGAAATTAGTTCATCTGCTGCTTTCCATCTATCCCGGGCAGTCTCGCAGCATCAGGCCACCACTCCTCCATAGTTCCACAACGGGATACTGATGTTTTATTTACAAATTTTAAAATAAATCAAAACTGGTAGCTCAGGAATATTATAAAATTTGCAATACGGCCGATGAATCATGACTGGTCCGAAGTTTGCGCAGAAGGCTGCGCAATAACATTTTTAGGAACCAAATGGTGACATCAGGGGAGTGTGAGTAAGTGTAGCTGCTGTGTGCAGCTGTAGCCGCTCGCGCCACCGCTCGAGCCCTTATCGCCGCTCCCGCCGCCTCAGCCTTACGAATGCGCTTCCTGGCACACTATTCCCGCTTTGGCGGATATCGCGAATCTGGTCGTAGACCTTCGTGTCCATATCCGCCAGGATTTCCAGCGGCGGAAAGTGCGCCAGGAGATTTGCCGCCTCAAAGGATATCGTTCGGTATCCTCGTGCGATACGAATGGCCATTTAGCCTACCTACTCGCGTTATCGCGTAGTACAAATGAAAAGATTTCTACTAGCGAGTCGCTGCATAGCGTAGCGGCGCGGCGTCACACGAATAAAAGACCGAGCAAAATGAAAGCTTCATACTAACGCCATGCGTGGGTACACTACTACACGCACAGCTGTGTGCGTGACCTGTCACCGACAAGGCGCACGTGGCGCGGGGCCAGCACCGTCGCGGCGCCCACTCTGGTACAAACCGGTTTGAGCCAACTCAGTAAGCGGACAAAGTTAAAGGGTGTGCCAGCGGCGGCGATACGACGCGGACTAGCTAAACTTTAAGCCAAACTGTTGGACAATGAATTCTAAAGCATAATTATTTTCAAGGTATTAAATTCTGTACGTCCTGCAAATCTATACAATACACGATGTATCTTTAACATCCAGAATAAAAAAAAATACAGCAATAAGTTAATCAATTAATTAATCCTACCATACTTTACCTCACACTCCGGATTCTTATGTTACGTTTGAATGTGCAATCATGATATTGCATAGCATTCGTAGCACAGTGCGAGCTACGCGCAGTATGCGCAGTACGCGCTACGCCGCGCCGGCGCCGCCACATAAATAAATAACTGAGCAAAATGAAAGCTTCCTAACAGAGTTCAAAATTCTTACCTACTTTCATAGGGCTGTCACTCGGTTATTGAAAATAAAATAACCGGGCAAATGTGAGTCGCGATTCGGTAAAGAGCACGGATGGACGGAGGGACGGATGGACAGACGCACAGACAGACGGATGAACGGACGGACAAGCACTGTGACTAAGGTTATCCCATAAATGTTCCGTTTTCCTGTAGTGGTACGGAACATTATAAACAGAAGCTTTGAAAGACGACATCTCGTAATATATTAACTTTGTTTAAAATTAAGTAGGTACATTTTATTATTAAAAATGAAAAAAAAAAAATTATTACTGTCTACTATATTTCTACTTTCAAACTCTCAATGTATTTTTGTTCCTATATTGCTTGATTTTTAATAGTTTATTACTTTGTTTTATCGTATGATAAATTCTAAACATAATATTCTTTGTATTTTAATAATCTATTGGAAAATAGGAGCACGGCATTTTAAACGTACAATCACCCACTTATTATTGTTAAAAAATATCCTATACTAAGATCTGATAACAGCAGTGATTAAAATATTAATTATACAAAGCCAGTTAATTACTCTTTCAGTTTAAATAAAAATTGATTGTAGTCACGGAAGTGCAATCACAAAAGTAACATAGCTCGGTGCAGTGCACACCTGCCAATACCTACTTACTATATACCTACCTTATGGACAAATTGACAATGTTGGAACATTTAGTATTGGCTACGCGTTCTTATCAGTAACTGAGGTCACCTGGATGTCTGCCCTATAGACAACCAGTTTATCTTAACAGCTACTGTCTTATCCTAGATATCCATAAACAAAGATGCGTACAGTGGACCCGGAGCTATGGTCTCGTAAGGCCAAGAGACCCGAAGTCCAGATAATGCGGCGCAGGAGGTTTGGGCAGCAGCAGGCTTCCTGTGGGTTGGAGACCAGGCTCAGGGAGAGTCTGTGGGACGCCGCCGAAGAGTTTTGGCAGAACTGTTCGCTAGCAGCCGCCCGGGGCTTCCAAGTCGACCGGGCGAATAAGTTTGAGAGGTGAGAAAATAGTTCTTTAAGGAGCAAACTGCACTCTCAGAACTGGACCCTATAGATGCTTTCTCATGCACATAAATGTGCTATGAATTTTCGAAAAGCTTAAGAGGATCTAAGGCAAGAGTATTCTATAACAGTAGACCAGGCAGGTGTATTCAGATAGACAAAATGAAACGTGCTGTATTATCTGTTAAGTAAATGATGTGACTTCTTAATGGGCATAGCGTGGTGATCAATGCTCATACCTTTTCTTTATGAGAAGAGGCCTTTGCCTTGCAGTGGGACATTAATAGGCTGGTATTATTATTTGCTCATGGACATTAAGCATGGTCTGCGTGCAAACGTGCAAAATGCACTATATCGCACTATTGCAACTACATCAAGCAAACGTGAGTGTAATTCACAACCAAGCTCATTTCTACTTAGGACCTAGCTTGAACAGGCCCTGAGAACTTCCGACCAAGCTATTACTAACTCCTGTTATCCCATGTAGATGGCGCCACGTGTCCGTCCTTATCCTGACGCTGGTGGTGGGCTGGGTGATGCTCATCCACAACAGCGCCCAGCTGCAGGCACGGCCACCACTCATCGTGAGCCTGCAGACCGACGACAACTCCATCAACGACTACACGTTCCCCGCAGTCGCGATCTGCAGCAACATGGTCATAAGCAAAGCCTCGCTCAAGAACTTCACTAGATATTTATTTACGTATGTGGCCTTATGAGTCGAGAAACTTGGATGATATAAGAATGGATGAAAAACTAATAACAAGAGCAAAATTGCTCCTTCTACCTATCACTCTACAAAAATGCATTTTTTCGCGTTTGTATTTAATGTCTTGATATAGAGAGATTAGAGGTTAAGTAACAAACCTATAAACCGCTAGCGTGACACACTCCCCGACGAAACTATACCGACGCAGTTCTGTTTGAATGTTTGAACATAAAGTTCTTATCTTTCAATTTTCTTTGGCCCCATTTCTTTGACTTAGTACAAAGCTACCGCGATGTTTCTAGTCTCTATGGTCTTACAATGTTTCTTTGCAGCCACCCGAGAAATAAACAGTATCGTTACCGAGAGAGTCAGATAGAAAGCAACCTGTTGAACATGGGCGCTCTACTAACCCTCTCGCTGCCGCCCATCAAGGTGGACTTCGAGCAGTTCTTCCGAGACGTGGAGCCGGACTTTAATGTCACCGACATCATGTTCAGGGTATGATGGCGGTCTCAATAGTGGTGGAATGGGAAGGATTATGATTTGAAACTTCCTTTTTGTTAGGTTTCGCAGGTCCTGCTTGGCTATTGCACAAATACTTTTAAAATGCCTCAGAGCAAGTTACGGTTAACTTGTGTGGCAAATAATGTCATTTCATTTTTTATCAATCTGGCTCACCTATGTGTGTAATTTAGTGCCTATCTGCAAAGTATAAAAACTGTTCTTTCTGTTCCTTAGTGAGTTTTGTTCTGTTCTGAAGTTTGTAATATCTGTATTTAAGTACTTAGTCTTAAATGTAATCCTCAGGATGAAAACTAATACTTGTGTGTCATGTCCAGTTGTCTGCCAACTGCTCGGCGATCCTGCAGCGCTGCAGTTGGCGCGGTGATCTAGTCGCCTGTGAGCAGTTCTTCGCGACCAGGCTTACGGCGCTCGGGTTCTGCTGCGTCTTCAACTCCAGATACCAGTGAGTATGTGAGTTTATTACTTTATTATCATCCTCTTGCCCATAACCCAATTTATTTGCGGTCTATTCTTCGTCTACACATCTTTGTTTACTGTCATCCAGGAGTCACCCCCTTTATAGCAATATCATTTCACACACTTCATCTATCGTTTCTTCGGTCTTCCCCTAATTATAATCATTTACATTTAAAGTCATTTCCTCACGGCATGTTCCCCATAGGGCAAGTAAATGCAATCAATGTTTAAACAATAATGTAAATGATAATATATATATATACTAGTCAAAACAAAATAAGGGCCACTAGGTATTTAAACTATACCATGAAAATTATTAAATTAATTATTTGTTTAGTTTTAGAAACATAAAACAATGTTATTATTTACCGTTTAGGCTAGTAACTGTTTAAATAAATTAGAAATAAATATGTTTATTTAACTTTAAATAAAAAAATACAATTTAGGATAAATAACATTAACAACGAAAAATCACGAAAAACTAAAAGAAATCTTCACTTTTTATTTCTTTTGCTGTTTTTTATTAACGCGTATGCTCCTCTTTTAACTATGCACACCTAAAGCCTAGAATGCATGCTCTCGATCAAATGCCTCACGTTTTCAGCTGGAATCTCTTCCCAGGCAATTTTCAAAGCGTCAATCAGTTGCTGCTGGTTGCAGACCTCTTGCTCACTCCCTCTAACCCTTCGTTTCAATTCGTCCCACATGTGCTCGATTGGATTCAAGTCTGGACTGTTTGCTGGTCACCGTAAAACTTGAATGTGAGCGTTTGTTTGTGTGTTTCCAGCACAGATTGGGTCGCTTGAGCTGTGTGTGCACGGGCATTGTCCTGCATCAAGACGAACCCAGGCCGCATTTGCACAGCAAATGAGATCACAAGAGGCCTGATGACTTCCTCAATGTAACGCTGAGCAGTTATGGAACCCTCATTTAAAATAGCGAGCTCAGTTTTGCTGTGGAAGCTAATCCCACCACAAATCATTACGTTGGGTCCACCAAAATGGTCAACTTCATGTATGCAGGCTTCCAAAAATCACTCGCCACGTCGCCTCCACACCCTAATGCGCTGACCGTCATATTTTTTTTTTACTTTGCATTCGTCGGTGAAAAGCGAAAGCGTCGGCAAAAACCATGCCCCACTGATTTATGCCCCAGGCCAAGTATTGACGGCAGAAACTTAAACGATTGGCACGTTGAGCCCTGGGCAAAGAAATTCGAACAACTCGCCATTTTGTAGTTTGCTAGTCTTTGTGCAATCGATTCCAGATAGTTTAGTCACTGTGCGTTGTCAGTGGGCACTTAGCCGGAGGTACCGATCTGCGTGAACAGTTCTAATGCGAACTTTACCCGAACCCTGATCTTCTTGCAACACTGCCGGTCTCTTGGAAGCGATTCCAAGCATTTTGGATAGATATTCGAGATAAACCCCAGTTGCAAACCCACAGATCGCTGCAAAATTCCTTCTTGGATCATTGTAACGTCTCTAGTTGCAGTAATTGTGTCCATATGTCTTCGTATTTAAGGCATATTAACGCAAGATGTTGTTTTAATAAGATAACGTAGAAACAAATTTATGATAATTTTCAGTATACGAGTACCAAGCCGCTAATCAAAACAAACTTAAAGAAAAATCGAAACAAGATTTCAAGTTTTTTTATTTTTTATTGTGGCTCTCATTTCATCTTAAGCATAACATCAAAGAGGTTAGATATCGAAGAGTTCGTAACATCAATAGTTTGCTACTTACCAATTAGTTAATTAGTTCTTTAAATTACACTGAAATGTAAAAATAACTAGTGGCCCTTATTTTCTTTGAGTAGTATATATATATATATATATAATAATTTTATTTAGTGTATTGTACAAGTACCTAGTTAATAGTTCTGTGCTTTTCTACAATAATTATAGATACATGCGAGATCTATAAGTGACAAAGATTGTGGGTTAATGCTGTGTATTTAGTTAGTTGGTAAGCTGGGCTGGCGGTTGGCTTTATAATTAGAACATAATAGAATATAATACAATACTCTTTATTATTTACACCATAAAAATTACAGATATAAATGTAGACATTAAATATAGAATAAGTTCTTACAACTCAAATGTTTTATCTCCAGGCCTGCAGACCTGGAGCGCAAGCCTGCCGTGCTGGACCTCATCGGGCAGAACTACGGGCTCGGCGTGGTCGTGCGCGAGGTGCGGGATGACTTTGCCTATGTGCGACGACCAGCTTATGGCATGGAGGTAGTTAACTTTTGGGAGCGTTGCCGGAGGAATTTGGAAGTAAAACGAGGAGTCTTACTCGGATGGTGGTTTATTATAGACTAACTTCCTAAAACATATTTCTTACACTAGTTTACTTATCGCTAATAATTCTTAACCTATGTCTGTCAACACTAATTGGCAGACCCTTAAAAACTCGTGGAGTGCCATGGGAACGAAATAGTGCAATCAATATGACGGCGACGGCACTTAAGTACAAGTGGCCCCTTTTAACACAACCAAACATGAATTATTGCTAACACAAGGGCGAGATGCATAACTAGGTATGCAAAGTAAATAAATACAAAGAGCACGTTTTAAATTGGTTGGTAAACTTTCTATTAACTTCCGATTCAACTAGCCATCCTGGCCCAAAGCACCGGAATTACTTATCAATCCTTTTTCAAGGTTTTGTTTCGTTTTCCCTCGTCCATGCTATAGTTACTTTGCGCAGATGCTGCTATTCGCGGGTGACGAGTTTCCTTTGATCGAGAGCGGTGACGTGCGCCTGTACCCACTCCCGCGCAACGTGTCCATCTACTTCAACATCCGCGCCTTCTCGCAGTACCCCGCCGATGACCTGCGCTACTACACTGAGGAAAGGGTAAGTGCTAAGCAACGTAGATGTTTCTTATGTGGTCCAAAATGCATTCATCCAAATGCTTTGCAATCACATTTGTAATGATGCAAGATCCCGACACTGAACAATAACTGCAAGTACTTAGTAAGGCGAGACACTGCTCGTTTCCTGAGCAGCTTGAAGAGAAGTGAAACTAGATATTTTTACTATGCTTAATTTTGGAGACGTCCATTAAGTACTTCATATATGTACTTACATATTGTACAGCGCGGCTGCCGGCTGCAGGGCGGTGGCATGTCGCAGTGCCTGGCACAGTGCCGGCGCGACACCGCGGAGGCGCTGTGCGGCTGCGTGCCGTACGCACTGCAGCCGCAGTTCGTGCCGGCGCTTGTGCCCACCTGTACGCTCAACGAGCTCGGCTGCCTCCACAAACATAGAGGTAAGTATCGGCTTGCTGACCACTGGTTTTACACTAAAACTATTAGTTTTGACAAACGTTATATCCTTACGCGGTGCAAGGGACATTGACGGGCAATCTATTAACATGAATTCAGCACATGATTTTACTTAGGTCCCACAAATGTTCGAATATTTGTCGGTTTTAAAAATAACAGCTGCAGGTACACTTCTTCTTTTTCTTCTTCTTCTTCAGGATTTGGTTTCCGCGCTTAGTCCTTCAAGTGGACCATTGTGCGTGGGCCATTGCGGCCGTCGGTGATTATTTCAACCAGCCCACCTCCCTCCAGAAGTTGATGATGTCTCCTGGTCCATTGAGAGCATCTGTGTAGGATCTGGTTGCCCCAAGGGTTTGTGACCTAATCTGGGTGACGCCTGTGCATTCAAAGAGCACATGTGCAACGATTTCCTCAGCCTCCATGCCAGCCCTGCACAGAGGACTTTCCGTTATGCCTATTGTGTAAAAGTGTTTGTTTAGAGAGCAGTGTCCCATGATGGTCCCGTCACCAGGCGCAGACCGTTCCTGTCCAGACGTAATAAGCGTCTGGTTAACTTGCCATCCAAGGATGGCATGTCATCCTGGGACTGCCTGCAGCCTGGTTTCGAGGTCCAGCAGCTCTCCGCTTGTGTGTGGGTGTACTCCTGTAACCATCTGCGTAGCTGGTTGAAGGGGATGGGCTCGATGGGTTCGGGTCCACAGACTGACGCGCCGGATGCTCTTCTAGCCAGTTCGTCAGCTGCGTCGTTACCCAGTGATCCACTGTGTCCTTTAATCCATTGCAGTGTCACTGTGTTGCGGTTAGATGCCGCTACACGTTCTAGAGCATTGTGACATTCAAGACTCGAGGTAATATACTTTCTCCCCAAGGATTGGAGGACTGAGGCGCTGTTGGAGAGTATACGTATATGGGTGTCCGTAACTCTCCTGGCCTATCTGGCGTGCACCGCTTGTATGATGCCCACACACTCCGCCTGGTAGACGGTATTGAACATTCCCATTTATTTATTTTGATCCGTCGGTGTATACTCTCAACTCTTTCGGGCCTGAGTAGTCACAACGTTCTTCTGTAAGTATTATGTTGTAATGCCTTTGAAAGTAGTGTAGTTTCGGTGCTTTTTCACTGGGTGATGCCATATATTTTTTTTTTCTAAGATAACTTAATTTATTTGTCCAGTGGTGGTCGTTTAATCACAGTTTCCTTGATGCGTATGTGCTTGACTCTACGATCTTTGCTTAGGGTCCCTGATATATACAGCCTAAAGGCACCCAGAGCGGCCTCCTCTTGCACGATGAGGTGCAAAGGTGGTAGTCTAAGCATCGCCAGTAGGGCAGCAGTGAGTGTAGTTCTCATGCAGCCAGTGATTGCTACACAAGCAAACCGTTGTAGTTTTTCGAGGTCTCTCTGGGCTATGCTCAAATCTGTCCTGGGCCACCAGACTAGTGAGCCGTATGTGATAATTGGTCCAATGACTGTGGTATATAGCCAGTAAGTGACCTTGGGGCTAATCCCACAATTCCTGCCAAACATTCGCTTGCATTGCCACAGGGATATGCTGGCTTTTGTAGTGATGTAGTTAGTATGTTTTGCCCAGTTCAGCTGTCAAGGCTTGGCGCATGAAGTTGCATAGGGTGTTTTCGTGGGTACCATTTATTATTATAGTTATATCGTCGGCGTAACCTACTGTGAAGTAGCCTTTGTTATTGAGTTCTTTGATGAGGCTGTCTACGACCAGGTTCCATAGAAGTGGTGAAAGGACTCCCCCTTGCGGGCAGCCTTTCGACACGGTGGCCCTTGTAGTGTAGTTCACTGTGACTTGTACAGCTCTCAGTTTGAGGATATTGGTGATCCATCCGCCTAGAGTCGAGTCTATGCTGTGGCTGTCGAGGACCATGTTGATGCTATTAAACATGGTTTTGTCAAAGGCGCCCGCTATGTCAATGAAGGCGGCCAGTGCTGAGCATTTGTGGTCCACTGCGCATACAATTATGGATACCACGCGTATAGCGCGGATTCCGTTGATCTACTTGTGGAGTACGCATGCTGTTGTTTGTGAAGTGGTTTTACCCGCAGAGGTCCGTCACGGATGTGTCTGTCGGTGTCACAGAATCTCATGAGAGTTTTCAGTAGAAAGGAAGTGAGGCTTATAGGCCTATAGGCCTTAGGTTGTGTATAGTCGGTTTTGCCGGGTTTGGGTATGAAAATAACTTGCACTTCACGCCATGTTAGGGGTATGTATCTGAGTACTATGCAGGCCCGATAAATCTCCACCATGCATAGTGCATCCAGCCCTGCGGATTTATAAGGCTGGAAGGTGTTAATAGCCCACTTTATTCGATCTTCTGTTACTATACTTCGGGCTCTAGACTAGTCTTGACCCGTTGCGGTCCATTCTGGCTCAGCCCCCCACGACCTGTCCTCTAGGACTTTACAGTCTGGAAAGTGAGTCTCGAGAAGGACCTTGCTGGTTTTATGGTCAGTTAGTGTGTATGAGTTGTCGGGTTTTTTCAGCGCGCCAAGCGTTCGGTCCTTTTTTTTTTGGTGGGAAATCGTCAAATAACCTCTCCCGCTCTGGGCGGAGCGGAAGGGCGTGTCAGACTCTTACTGACTAAAACCCACCCGTGTTCCTTCAGTTGCTATGCGCCAGGCCACGGTAACTTTTCGAACAATCCGCGACCCCGGCAGGCATCGGCCCTATCGGACCCCGTCAATGGTGCTGACATCTCTTTGAGACGCGCGTGGAATACGAGCTGCCGTCGACCCGGGCCTGGTCCTTACCGGACGGCGAGCTGCCCATTGCTCGTCGTCCGCAAGCCCGCGCCTACGGTGGCCGGGAGTCGGCAATCGACTCCCGACGCCTAGGGTGTCTCCTCCTGCGGCGACTAGGGGTGCGAGGGCGCAGCGATTGCCTCTCCCTCACGCGCTCCGCCTCCTCCTTCGCGAGCATTACTGCTGCGCAGAAGGGGGTGACGGCTTCCCATTCCCTCTCGCTCCGTACCATGGCCTGAACCAGGGTCGGATGCGAGAGGTCGCCGCCGCCGATCGCCGCTACGAGGACACGGCGGTGCTCCGCCCAAGCCAGGCAGACCTCCACCGTATGCTCCACCGTGTCCTCTGGTCGATCCCCACAATGATAACACCCGGGCGTTTCCTCCCGCCTTATCCGAAACAGGAACCTCCCGAAACAGCCATGTCCGGCGAGGACCTGCGTCAGGCGGAAGGTGAGGACGCCGTGGCGCCTCTCAAAACACTGAAAGAGGGGACTTACCGCCGCAATTGTGGCGTGTCCTGCGCTGGGTTGCGACAGTCGCACTCTCCATGCCGCCATGAGATCCCGCCGGAGCTCTGGCCGCTGTGCCGTGATTTCTCGCGGCAACGGAGTTACGCCCCGGAAGCGTTCGGTCCTGATCCGTTGATAGAATTTTCCTTACCCTTGCGGCTTCGTTGTTGGTCTCGATGGATTCACAGAATTTCCGCTACCTATACTGTTCTTCTGGCAGTTCTGATTTGCCTTTTATATGTATATTGGGTCTCTTTGTATATCTCCCAGTCGTCCGGGAGTTTAATGTTCTTGGCTGTGTTGAATTGTTTACGAAGTGCATCTCTGAGTTTACTAAGTTCTGCGTTCCACCAGGGGCTCCTGTTCCTGTTGGTTTTTGGCGCCCTTAGCTTGCAGCATGTATGGTATGCTTCGGTTAGGTATTCTGATAGTTTTGTCACAGTGTATTCCAGTTTTGCAGGGTCTCTTATAGTTACTTGTGATAGGTGCCTGGCTAGTAGAGAGGCTAGGAGGCTTTTGAAGCCAGGTACGTTTGTGCGTCGCGGGTTTCGTCTAGATACGGGTTTCCCTGTGTTGGTGTTTAGTGTGAAGCGGATCCTTCTATGGTCTGAGCAAGAAGGCTCGTCCGATACGTGCCAGTTTGTAATAAGGTTTGTCGCGCCTCCTGTAGCAAATGTTAGGTCTATGATTGTTTGTCCTCGGACTCTGACCCAAGTGGGTTCGGAGCCTCGGTTTACAATCTTAAGGTTCGTAGAGAATAAATAGGTGGATAGTACCTCTGTGGAGTTCGGTGCGTCGCTGCCCCAGAGCGGATGGTGGGCGTTTGAGTCGGTGCAGATGATCAGGTCCATTTTGGCGCGCTCGCATTGCTGTACTAGGTCGGCCATCTTCTTCGGCGGGTGGCGGGCTACAGGTACACTTTTGTATGGTATTTGGTCAAAATGTACGGATTTTGTGATGGTAGATTTTTTTAAATAACCGACAAAAAATTCGAACGCTTGTGGCGTTAAAATCATTTACTGAATTTATGGCATTATAAACAGGCATGGTATGGCATGAATTATAACAGTTTTCGCGTCTATGCGTGTTTACACCCTATATACTTGCTGTAGAGAAATTCATGTACCTGTTCCCGGGTGACGACGCAAACGCTGCCCTGAGCCAGGAGCTGCAGGACGCGCTGGACTGCCCCGACTGCCTCGTGATGTGCCGGCGGCAGCTGTTTTCGGCAGCCGTATCCTACTCCTTCTATCGCAATAGGACGCGCATCTTTCGGAACTTTCTCTCGTACGTTGTTGAGAATGACCTATCAGTCAGTTATTTCTGAGGTGTAGGTACAGTCATGGGCATAAATATATTACTATGCACAGCTGGCGCAGTAATAAGTATCTGATTTCATGATTCATCCATTAATATCTGTCGTCAAGATAACGGCGTACATGTGACATCGAAGAAACACCAACACTATCTGACGAGGCAAGCGACGCAAAAATATAGGATGCTGTGTCGGCTTCAAAAAGATGATAAAAGATATATATATATATAATAAATTTAATATATTTTGATATTAATGATGTGATTTCCTGTTTCCGTCATTCTAAACTACAGCTTTATGCTGATGACATGAAGATCATGAAACAGGTTGCCACCCATGCAGATGCTCTTTTACTGCAGGATGATCTCGACACCTTTCAATCCTACTGCAATATTAATAAGTTGGACCTAAACATTTCCAAATGTGCTCTTTCACTCGCAAACCTCACCCTCTCCATTTTCCTCACAAACTCTTAGATACCCCAATTACCAGGGTCAATTCGATCAAAGATCTCGGGGTTACTTTTGACTCAAGGCTTATTTTTGACACTCACATTAATAATATTGTCAACAAAGCGTCGAAAGCACTAGGCTTTATTTGCAGGGTCTCGTCTGATTTTAAAAGTATAAAGACTCTCAAGATATTATATTGCTCCTTGGTTCGTAGTCACCTCGAGTATGCCTCTCAAGTCTGGAACCCCAACTATAATTGTAAGGTCCAGAAGTAGTAGGCACCTTACACCTTGTACAATAAGTTATAGCTCGCTCACTTGAAGTAGTTAAAGTTAGTTTAGGTGAGTTGACGGAAACCACGGATTTAGTAACACTTGAAAGTTTATTAAGTAGCCCGATTTACAAGTAAAGATTTGGATGCTAATCCGCAGCGCTCGCGCTAGTAGTAATTTGTCAACTAACTTAATAATATGTTTAACGCTAATATAAGTGAATAAAGTAAGTAGGTTGCTGCGTATGCAGTTTAATACATTGTACGTGAACCGTACATGCTCCCGAGGGCAGAAGCGAGATGAGCACCCAGTACATAAAGTGGAAATATGTAAAAGAAAAATACAAAAGGCATAATTATAAAAGAAATAAAAGAACATTAAGTACAAATAAGGAAGTAAACATCAATTAAGTATTCAAGTCTGTATCAAAATATCAGCATTAATTTGACACTTCCTCGAAGTGAAATAGTTTTTTCGGCCTCACGTCGCTGTATAGTGGCTCCGCTGGTGTCGAGTTAGCCGAGGTTGTCGAATGACGTATTTCGTGCATTTCGATGTCCACGTGATTGTCTATACCTTCTTTAGGTTGCTTTTGCTTCGTAGTCTTCATAAACCACCGTTTCTTTATAAAGATGTAGAGAACAAACGAAGCAGATCCTCCCAACAGCAAAGAAGTCACAGAGTAGAGGTAAACGTCGTGACTTGAAATCTCCGACTTCTGCGGTAGGTTTTCATTCTCTTTCTGGCGACTCAGTTGGTTTTCTATATTTTTAATATCTGTTGCGGATGTTTCCAATTCTGTCATATTCAATTGCGCGGTTTGCCAGCTTATGTCGAATAAATTGTTGATGGTTGAGTTAATAATGGGTACTTCAATATCCGCTTTCATGTAGAAGTTGCTTCCTAAATGGTTGTATGTGAATATAGTCGCGTCTTTCTTTTGAAGTAAGCACTTTGGTTTCAAGGCTATCACCCCGGTACCGTTACTGACCGCCGGCGTAACTTGATCGGTGCATATGACTCGTATCAGCTGTCTGTCGCACAACGTAAACAGCCATAGGTTAGGTTTATGTAATTTGAACCAAGTTTGTTTGCATGTGACGTCATTTATTACACATGATAATGACGTTTGTTGACTGAATACTTTGGCTTCGCAGGGAGCGCTTTTGTCATGTAAGTTGAATACTGGCTGACGTGAAATGCAAGTGTATTCGTCTTCTCCATGTGACGTACATTGGTGCATGTCCTGCTCTTCCATAGTGATGTACGAGTTTTTGACGAAGTTTATGGCGATGAAGTTGGAGTAGGGTTTCACCATTTTTAATTTGCCTTGTCTCAGGAAAGGTATGGGTATCACCCGATATATTCTGTAGTCCTCATCACTCGATAGAGGAACATGTAGCTCAAATAGCAAGTAGTTGTTGGTAATCCGAGCTTTGACATGGATTAGTTCATATATGTCGCGGAAATCATTTTCTATGTCTTTTATGGGTAGAGCTAGTCCCTGAGGTAGTTTTCCCGAAATTATGTTTAATTGCTCTGTAACTTGAGATGCCGGGAACAAGTGGGTATCCAAATGGCCTCTGTAAATGTTGGTTATTGCATTAATTAGCATTTCTTGAATTCTATGTAGATCGTTCAAAATTAAAGTTGCTGATACAGCGGCGGAATTCACATCGTTTATAGAGTATAATATTTGCGCTCTGTTCTCAATTTTTGTGATTACGCTGCAAGTCTGGTTCATGTAACTTTGTATTATATTAAATTGTTTGTGCATAAATTCCGTGTTGCTTTTTATTACGTTGTTTTCAGCTTCTATTATTAATGTTTGATTTTTCATCAATTGTAGTAAGTAGTTGTCGTTATTTTGTAGGTTTTCAATGTCTTTCTCATACTTTTGTGCGAAGTCTACATCCAGGACGCCGAATAGTGTTCTAGCTAGTTTTCCAACTCCGTCAAAGTAGCCTCGTTTTTGTCTTGAATGCTGAGTAAGCAGAATGGAGTTGTAGTTTTCCAGGTGATGCAGTTCATGACGTAGGTGGCTAACGACGGATTCACACGGCGTATACTCGTGCACTATTCTTTGGCAGAGTCTATCAATTTGGTTAATGTAGATTTTGATGTTCTTTGTAGCTTGCCAGTACGACGTTAGATTGTAATAGATCAGTAGCGTCCATTCATCGTGTATGAGTTGTAATTTCCCTGCTTCATCAAAGTAGATCGGTTGGTTGTTCATTATGGATGTCAATTGATAGTTGCTTGAGATAGGTGCGGATTGTACAATGCCCATCATTCCTATCATAGTCATAAGAACAAGAGACAATAGACTTTTCTTGTCGGCTCTTGTGCCCTTTCTTCTCTGACTTGTCTGCGTTTCTCTCGCATCTTTGTTAGGCAATTTCGCGGATTCTTCCATGACTGGTTGTTTTTCTTGTATTGGTAATGGTGAAAGTTTGACAGCAGGTCGTTTTATCATTCCTGTCTTTGTTTTGATAGTTGCCACCCGAACTAAACCGTCTTTGCCAGGGTGAGTTTCCATTACTCGTACCATAGCCCATTTTCCATGTGGTAAGTTTGTCTCCTTGATTAGTACTACATCGTTAGTTTTGAGATTTTGTACTTCTTTGTTCCACTTGCATCGAGTTTGTAGAGTGCTTAAGTAATCATTGGACCACGCTTTCCAGAACTGATCTAGCATGTGTTCCGTTAGTTGCCATCGTTTTCTCAAATCCATCTTTCTGTCGTCAGGCTCCGGTTGAGGTAATGACAACGTAGCACTGCCAGTTAGAAAGTGGCCAGGAGTAAGAGTGTTGTAAAATTCTTCTGGATCTTCTGTTAGTGGGCACAGGGGCCTTGAGTTCATGCAAGCTTCGATTTTTGCTAGTAAAGTGGTGAATTCTTCCCAAGTAAGTTTTTGTTCGCCTAAAACTCGCCACAAGTGATGCTTTAGTGATTTAACGGCTGCCTCGAATATTCCGCCCGCACTAGGCCAGGCAGGGGCGCTAAAGTGCCACTGAATTTCGAGTTTCCCGATCTCGTCGAAGAATTCAGGAGAAAGAAGCCTTTTGAAGTTTATGAAATCCTCTTTCAGCACTTTGGATGCTCCAGTGAAGTTAGTGCCGTTGTCTGAGTACATGTGTGCAGGCGTTCCGCGCCGAGCACACATTCTTTGAAACGCCGTAATAAATGCTTCCGTGCTTAGTTCAGAAACTAATTCAATATGTACAGCTTTAGTAGCCATACAAACAAAAACGGCGATGTAGGCTTTTGAGGTCTTCACTCCTCTGCCTTTGTTAAGCTTCACGTCTACGTGACCAGTAAAGTCCACACCAGTGTGAGTGAATGGACGACTTGGTGTTATTCGTTGTTTCGGGAGATCGGCCATAAGTTGAGCGTTTTCAGTAGAGTTGAAACGATGACATTTTACACAGCGGCGTATCTTTCCTTTTACAGCCCGATTTCCAGATACTATCCAGTAGCCTTGCCGTAGGTAGGTGAGAGTGAGTCGCGCTCCGCCATGAAGTGTCTTCAGGTGTGCTTGTTCGATAAGTAGTTCGGTGTAGCGACTGGAGTTGGGTATAATTGCTGGATTTTTCATATTAGCAGGTAGATCAGAATGTTGAAGTCTTCCGCCCACCCGAATAATTCCCTGTTTATCCAGCAAAGGTTTTAATTTGTAAATATTGCTTTTAGGTGAAATAGTTTGGTTTTGTAGTAATTGTTTGTATTCTTGCGAAAACTCGCTTTGTTGGACATATTTCAATATGTATTCTGCTGAGTATTTTAAGTCGTTTGTTGTTAAGTGTGTAGTGCTTGGTCGGCATTTTTGCTTTAGTGATGCAAAATATCGCAATATACGTGCAGCAATTCTTGTTATTCGTGTCAACGAACTGTGTCTATTTAATAGCTTATAAACAAAGTTTTCAATGTTGTAGGTTTGCGCTTTGATGGTTTCAGGTTCGATTCTGCGCGCAACATTTGTAGTAAAATAGTAGTTCACGTTGTGAGGAGTTTCTGACTCTGCGAAGTCTCGTATAAATGTGGGTCCGTCCCACCATAATTTGAATCCCACTAGTTTGTTCGGTAATAAACCTCTTGAAGCACAGTCAGCAGGATTAAGTTCCGATCGTACGTAACACCATTGTTGAGGTAGAATTACGGCTTTTATTTTTCCCACTCTATTGGCTACGTATCTTTCCCATCTTGAGAGGTCTCCTTGAATCCAAGCTAGGACAACCTTAGAGTCACACCAGCCGTGGGCTGATACGTTGTGTTCCGTGAGTGATTTCTTCACCTTATCCATGAGTTGAGCTAGAAGTAGTGCCCCGCATAGTTCAAGTCGAGGTAACGAAGTTTTTTGTGTAATCGGATCCACCCTGGTCTTTGACACTAGCAAGGTGGTCCTGGGATTGCCCTTTTCGTCTATTGTTCGGCTGTATATGACGCAAGCGTATGCTTTCTCGCTTGCGTCGCAAAATCCATGTAGTTCTATAGTTTTCTGCGTACTACCTATCCATCTGTTTATTTTAATGTTTTTGATTGAATGTAGGTCATTGTTTAGTTGCCACCATTCGTTTTGCAACTGTTCAGGCAGGTCGGCATCCCAGCTTGTCTTAGTCATCCACACCCTTTGGAATAGTAGTTTAGCTAGCACAGTTATAGGTGCTAGCCAACCCAAGGGATCATAAAGTCGTGATATTAGTGACAGTAGTTTTCTTTTAGTAAGTGATATTTTGTTGCAGTCATCTAAGTTCCAGTTGAATAAGAAAATGTCTTCCTTTGGATTCCAACTCAGCCCCAAAGTTTTCATTGTTTCAGAGCTTTTGAAGTCGAAAATGTTCTTTGATCTTTGATCTTCATTTAAGTGACGTAAAAGCTCAGGATCGTTGCTTGACCACTTGCGCAAATTCATTCCTCCTCCTTTTAGTAGTTCGATTATAGTCGTTTGGATTTCCCTTGCTTGCTCGATCGAGTTGTGACCACTAATGAGGTCGTCGACGTAGAAATGATTCTGCAGTATTTCAGCGGCCTTGGGGTATTTGTGACCATCATCAGAAGCTAGTTGTTTAAGTGTTCGCATCGCCAGCCACGGAGCACTCTTTGTTCCGTATGTCAATGTTTGAAGTTGATATTCTTTTAAAATGTCTGTTGGTTGGTTTCTCCAAATAATTTGTTGTAGGTGCTGATGTTCAGGATGACACCATATGGAACGGTACATTTTTTCTATGTCCGCTGTGTAGACGTATTTGTAGCACCGCCATTGTAGTACTAATGCCTGGATGTCTTTTTGCAGGTTAGGGCCCTTTTCCATGACATCGTTAAGGCTACAACCACCCGTGGTCTTCTGTGAAGCATTAAAAACTGCTCTCAGTTTTGTTGTACTGGAGTGTTCTCTTAGTACCCCGTGATGCGGCAGGAAAACTTGGTTTTCGACGAGTGACGGGTTTGAAAGCTTCATGTGACCCAAATCGATATATTCGCGAACAAAGTCTTTATACATTGAAGCGATTTTGGCATTTCTCTCGAATTTCTTTTCTAGTTGTAAGAATTGCGAGATTGCTATCGATTTTGATCGTCCTAGTTTTTTTTCGTGGCCAGAGATCATTGGCATTTTCACAATATATTTTCCGCTGGAATCTCGTTCAGTGGTAGTTTTGTAGTAAGATTCACACCAGTCATCTCTTGGTGTATCTTCATCTTTTTGGAGGATGTCTTCAGTTTCCCAGAATGTCTTTAAGTCACTAAGGTCGATTAGTGCTACATGACAGTTGAGAGTTTCTAGTTTCCCGCATAGTATCCAGCCTAAACGGGTCTGCTGGTCCGTCGGCGCTTGAGTATCTCCTTTTAGGACCCCTTCTAGTATTACTTCAGAGTAAATATCCGCTCCCAGCAGTAAGTCTACGTTCCTTGATAAGTTATAATCAGGATCCGCTAGTGGTAAGCCTCGTAAGTGAGACCAGTCGCTTTTTTCGAAAGTTTTGTTTGGCAAGTTGTTCGTAATTGTTTGCATTATGAGAACGCTAGCGGGGAATGCGAAGTCAGTGCAGTGTGATTTACATTCCAGATCTAATCGTGCTTTACAATCTCCCGATATAGTTCCCACGCCGGAGATCGTGGCATTCAACCTTTTTCTAGGAAGTTTCAGTCTTTGCGCCGCATTCTCTGTGATGAGGTTAACTTGTGACCCTTGGTCAAGTAAAGCTCGCAGTGTTATAAAGTCTCCCGTTGATCTCTTTACTTGAATTTCGACTGTGGTAAGTAAAATTTCCGTAATGTTCTTCTCTGATACATGGTTCGAACTATGCTGATCAGCTGTTGAAGGTCGATGCTCCCGTTGTTGGGAATGCTGATCCATATTATTGTGGTTCATGTTATACCTCGGTGTCAGTTTTAGCGCTGCGTAATGTAATAATGTATGATGAGGTTTGTTACACTCTTTGCAAGTTTTGTTTGACGCGCATTCGGTGTCGCTATGCTTATACAGACAATTTTTGCAAAACTGCAATTTCCTTACTGTGTCATTTCTTTTCCGTGTGTCCATATTGACAAACTTTGGACATTGCATTAGGACATGAAATTCGCTGCATAGAGGGCATTTACCGAATGAGGTATGATATATTTTAGAGAATTCTTTTCTATTGAATTCAGATGATTTTTGCGAATTGTATCTCAATTTTTTGTTGTAAGCCGGTCTCTGTTGACTTGTAGTTTCTTTCTGGTAGCCTCTAGCTGATTCCAGCGCCATGAATTTTGACTCCAGAAAGGCCAAAAATTCACCCAACTCCGGGACCTCCTTTGGGTGTTCTAGCTCTCTTGTGTATTCAGTATAAGATGCTGAGTCCAATTTCTGCCCCATCAAGTACACGATAATCGGATCCCAGCTGTTTAGACAGATGGTTTGCAGACCATTCATACACTCGTTGATTATGTCATGCATTTTCTTCAAAACAGCGCCGTTGGCCTGGTGAATTGTCGGTAAATGCATCAAAGTATTCATTAAGTTCACAAATTGAAGTCTTTTGTTGTCATATCGTTGAGTGAGTATTTCCCAACAAGTCTCATAGTTTTCTCCGCCAATTAGATGTTGAACCAGTCGTTCAGGCTCTCCTTTCAGTTTGGATTTTAAATGCTGCATTTTCTGCGACCTTGAGAAGTTCACATTGTTGTGGATAGTCTCCAGAAACATATCCTTGAACGTAATCCACTGGCTGTAGTTTCCAGTGAATTCTGGTAATTGAATTCTTGGCGCAGAGTTTTGGTAATGCGTACCAGTCCATATTTTTGAGTTTAGGGACCTTTT
The DNA here is from genome assembly GCA_917490735.1 of Dryobotodes eremita. NCBI lineage: Eukaryota > Metazoa > Arthropoda > Insecta > Lepidoptera > Noctuidae > Dryobotodes > Dryobotodes eremita. The sequence goes on from OU823257.1 coordinate 22,613,200, forward strand.
CAGTACGTCATATTGTCGTTCTTTGCTGACGAATAGTTCGTTGTATACTTCGTTTGAACCTTTAAGAACAGCTTCTAGTTCCCAGTGACATTTTTCTACGGTTTGCCACTTGCTTTTCAGTTCATTTAGTTGATCTTCTAACTCCCATTTTTCTATTACACAGTCTACATCAACCTTTGACATTGCTCGCTCCAGTGCCTTTATGTGGCACTCTTGGCGATCTAGCAGTTCTTTGGTCTTGGTATCTATTCCCTGAGGATGCGGGATGACAACTTCTCCTTGTTTCCCATCAACACCCAGTAGCCGCTGCAGTATGTCCAGCCTAGTAGTTTCGTAAAGATGCTTTGTTTTTTCGTGAATGTTGTCAGTAAAATATTTAATACCTCTATCCTCCCGTTCCAGAAGTAGATTGTGCCTACTTGTGAAATCTTGCCAGAGATTTTCCAATGACACTAACCTTTGAGTTAAGTATTCCTTTCCTTTCCGAGTAGCACTGTCCTTTTGGTAGTTTGAACAAAGACGCTTGATGGACTCGAAAACTTCATTTTGAAGAGTAATTTCGCTCATCTTGAGTTTCTCGATTAGTTAATCGAAATAAGTTTAGTAGTTGTATATATTGTAGCCTCAGCAGCGGTAGTAGTAGTAGTAGTAGCAGTAGTAGTTGGCAGTAATAGTAGCAGTAGTAGCAGTAGTAGTAGCAGTAGTAGTAGTAGCAGTAGTAGTAAGTATATTTGTAGTTAGTTCTGCTAGTTGACGGCTCCTCTAGTTGTCGAAGGCTCGTCCAGCAGTTGAAGTTGGTTCCGGTACTCAGTGTGCCTGTACTCGAGCTAGGTATGTGCGCCTTCTCAATCCAACTGGGGCGACCCTCTTCCGGGAGACCAGCTGAACCGATTCGCTACCGTAACAAGAGAAACAAACACACTAAGATACACGAAGGCTCGAAGGACCATTAGATGTAAGGTCCAGAAGTAGTAGGCACCTTACACCTTGTACAATAAGTTATAGCTCGCTCACTTGAAGTAGTTAAAGTTAGTTTAGGTGAGTTGACGGAAACCACGGATTTAGTAACACTTGAAAGTTTATTAAGTAGCCCGATTTACAAGTAAAGATTTGGATGCTAATCCGCAGCGCTCGCGCTAGTAGTAATTTGTCAACTAACTTAATAATATGTTTAACGCTAATATAAGTGAATAAAGTAAGTAGGTTGCTGCGTATGCAGTTTAATACATTGTACGTGAACCGTACAATAATACTTATATCGATCGTTTAGAGGGCATACAAAGAAAATTCCTAAGGTACATTCAATTTCGTTCCAAAACATACCTATCTAATTACAACTTGTGGTGTAAAAAATTTCATGTTCTGCCTCTTTAAGAAAGAAGAAAAATCTCTGATTTAGCATTTTTATTCAAAATTGCAAACGGATCCAACGACAACCCAGAGCTGCGGAGCAAAATTGGGCGCGTGTATGTTCCTCGTTTTTGCGTAAGCCTCGTTTGTTGCACGTACCAATAACAAGAATAATCTATTGACAAAATTCCTACATGATTAGGGCGAGCCGGATGTATAATGAAACCTGCCAGGAAGTTTTTTACTACCAGTGTGCCTAAATTAAAGAAGGCTCTTTGCAATCACTTCTTCGACAAAATAACATAGCCCTTGCATTATACATGAATATACAGAACGCGAAAGTAATACTGTCTACTACTTAGTACCTATATAGTTAATTGTTAGTCTGCGTGTGAAAACTTGTAATTGGCCATCATCATGTTAAAACTCTGTAACCATTGTGTCTGATTAGCTGTAAGTTTTCCAAAAATAATAAAATAAAATAAAAATAAAGTATGTTTTTGATAGATAGATTCGAGATAAGCTACAGTATCCCACATAAGGTTAACACGTATTCATTCATTAATATACTATGATGCACTTTGCACACTCTGTTTACAAAAGTCTCGTTTTCTCGAAACCAACCTGCAGGCGTAGCAGGACGCTTTCTATTTCTTGGAAGACAAGACATAGCAATTTCTATACAAAGTGACATTTCGTTTCTCCATTTTTGACATCGCACGTTGTCTATGTCCTGTCCTTTTATATGTAGACTATTTCAGAAGAAAGTTTTCTATCCCAAACGTCAAAATCACACTGACAACTGACAGTTGTCTAAGGTAGTGAAGACAATTTGATTTTGTAATCGCCATGCCAAAGACAGTAGAAAACTTTTTACTTGACAGTCACAAAGTATAAAAATGGAATGGAAAAATGGAATTTTCACTTTTTGTATGGAAAATGTGAAAAATTATTACCTACATGTTTAGTTATAGGGGTTTACGGCCTTCATAAAGGGGGTCGAAAAATTCATTATTTTTGCGATAGGACACACCATTTTCGAGATATGAGCAAAATAAAAGTAAAACGTGAATAAACTACTGAATTTCGTAAAAAGTGCAGTTGACTCTTTCTACTTTGCTGCCGTCGTACTGTCTTCACGGAACGTCATTTTTGTCTATTCTTCCGGCGACAAAACGGTGCACGTGCTAAGCCTGCAGCGGTGGGTTGGTTCTTGTTTGCAAAACTGGGTCCTTTTTGAAGCCAATGCAGCATCCTATATTTTGGCGTTGCTTGTCTCTTGAGATGGTTTTGGTGTTCCTTCGATGTCACATATATTTGTGCTGCCAGGTAGGTATGTATATGCCCTCCACAAATGATCAGTGATCACATATATTTGGCGTCATCTTGACGACAGACATTAATGGATGAATTATGAAATCAGATATTATTGCCGAGCTGTTCACAGTAATATATTTATGCTCGTGATCGTGACTGTACTGCTACATGAAACTACGTTCAGTTATGTAATTTGTGAGCAGCACGTGGCTATCATTAATTCACTAACTAGATATAGGCCTGTACTGTTGTGACCTCACCACATTATAGTCATCTAATTAGCTAATCGGACTGGCATGTATGATCCTCCAAGAACATAATTTTTTCACGGGCGTTGGCGTGCGTGTTTAAAGCACAGGCCACACCGCCAGCTAGCGAGCGAGCCGAGCGAGCATCGTTTTGCCTCTTTTCATACTTTGGTTCGCACCCGGAACTATAGAGAAAAGCTACGTCAGCGATACAAACGATGCGAACGAAATATCGATGCCAGCGATGCTATCCGTTCATCTCGTTAGCGTAGCTTAGCTCGGTAGTTTGCGGTGTGAACCGAAGTATGAAAAGAGGTGAAACGATGCTCGCCCAGCTCGCCAACTCGCTCGCTAGCTGGCGGTGTGGCCTGCGCTTGAGACGGAACGCTCCCCTCGCCTCGCTTCGCCCGCTAGCTCGCTCGCTAGCTGGCGGTGTGGCCTGCGCTTGAGACGGAACGCTCCCCTCGCCTCGCTTCGCCCGCTAGCTCGCTCGCTAGCTGGCGGTGTGGCCTGCGCTTGAGACGGAACGCTCCCCTCGCCTCGCTTCGCCCGCTAGCTCGCTCGCTAGCTGGCGGTGTGGCCTGCGCTTTACACGGTGTCTTAATTCGTGTTAAACATGTGTGATGGTGATATGATAGACTGCCGGAAGTAGAAATAGAAATCATTGAAAGATAAACCCATGTTATGAATTTCATACAATTTCTCTTTTCCAGTGCAAACCTTTCTCTGGTGAACTCGACGACGATCTGGCTGTTCTACGGCAGCGACCAACAGAAGTGGTATAAGGTGGAATCTTTATCGCGCTGGTCTGAAACCTTCGGTACGTTACCTTTAGTTTTCTTTTACAAGCCGACGGTCAAGGTATTCTTAGAATTAGGATAACTTTATCATAATTTCAAGTGGGCTACACAGAAGTCGTGTTTTGTTAATCAGTAAAAAGAGATAGGTTATAGTTACAGACATTGCTCGAATAATATCATATCTTTCTACAACAAATCAAACTAGTGCCTTATTTAACACTATATTATAATAATTAAATTAATGATGTTGGTAGATCTTTATAAATTGGTCTAATCTTTAACGTTAACTCTTACTTATAGTGAAGCTAAGTACTCAATGGATGGTGGTGACTGGTGCGTCGATCCTCAGTTACTCGGAGCTCCTGTACCACGGCACCTTCCGATGGCTGCATCACTTCATACGACGCACCAGGATCGCCAACATGCAACCAGTATCGACATGACGACATCTATGTAGTGCTTTAAGAGTTAACCGTACCAGACTAACGCCATCTAGCCGTGATGTAGTTAAACAAGCAACACAATTAGTTCCAAATAATAAAATAACTTTATAGATGGCGCTGTAAGTTTTCAATTTGGGCTTGTGTGTAAATTGTTTTGGTGAGAGGTTTGATTTGTATGATTTATTATTATTTTATTATTAAATTAATTTCAACGTATTCGCATGAAATACATAATTGTAATCCAATACTAACGGAAGCATTGTGTTTACAAATAATGAAAGTAGATAGATGCAATGATTGTATGAAAGTAGACTTTTCATGTAGGTAGATTAAGCAGCGTAGCAAAAAAAGATCAGCGGATATTTGGTAAGTTCCCATTATATTTTACCAGACTTTCGAAACATATTTAGGCTCCATGGACACCACCAATAAGTAATGAGTGGCATGTCACACATGGCATAATGTGGCATGTAGTGGCAGCACGGCAGAGTCGAGTTGGTGTTATCACCACCCTACATCAGATGGAACACGCCCGCGTGGGCGAGGCTGTGCTCACGATAACGTGACATGCTCCCGGCTTGGTGTGACGTCACAATAAATACAAACCATACTTGTAGTGTTGAAGTTTACTCTAGTTGAGCTTGAGGCTCTGTCTGGGTGATAAGACCGATAAAGATCCAATTTTTTGGGATGATAAGTAACTACTCTAGTCTAGACTATATCATTACGTCCTTATATCAGGGTATCTACCTGTCTAAGCCGAAAACCTATGATATTTCTTTAACAAAAAAACATAGACTAGAGAATTTCGCGTTTCTAAGGCAGGAAAAAAGGATTTTTCAAAAGCTTACAGAACCATGATAAAATTAAGCTTCCGCTCTATTTTCCGGGTGTGATAAAAGATGACCTTTTATTGAAAAATTGTTCAGCTCGCTCCTGTCGGCACAAGGTAAAGAAAAAACTGATTAAAAAAAAAAAAAAAACTTTTTCACGAGAAAACTCATAAAATGGTGAGGTAATATGCCAATCAGTAAGATTGATAGCTGCATGGACTGGCGCTGCACCGAAAGTATTACCTGTCTACGGGACCCTTTTGAAGACGGCTTGGGGAGGCCGGGGTTCAGCGTGCCGGGTGTCGTCGGTCCCTCGGGTGGAAGTTCCTTTCGCTTTTGCACACTTGGCGAATGAGAGCTAGACACAGAAGTGTCGTGACGGGCAAAATTTTACACTTTTCTTGATCTAGCTCTCATGCTCCAAGTGTGCAGGGTATACGTGCGATAAGGAACTTCGTTCCAACTAGGTCTGGACCCCAATACTTTCGGATGTGTACGGAGAATGTATTCTAGTTTTAAACTAAATGGTAAGTATTTATAAAAATATATTGCTTGTTGTTTTGGCAATGACATTAACAAAATGTCGACAAATTCTGTTTATATTTATATATTCAAAGCCAGACAGTTTTATGTTTTTACGAGCTAATCTGCTGCTGTATCGTCTCTCTTACCGGGCTCTTAGCTTAGTGGATTCTTTTAGGTACTTAAATTCCTTTTAGGAAAGTATGCCTTATATAAGTATGTATTCATTGTATATGTAACTGTTACACCCAAACTACCTGCACTGTTGTCTCTCCTTTTCGTTGTAAATCCATCCAAAGATTGTCTTTATAAGATCGCATAGCGACAAAAATCAGTCGTTAAGTCCAATCGATATCAAATTTCTTTAACAGATTTTCAACCTTATTTCCAAAGTATAAGGTTGAAAATTTATTAAAGGAATTTGACATCGATACGACTTAGCGACAGATTTTTGTAGCTATCTAATGTCGAGACTGCAGGCCCTGGATATTCTGTAATTTGTATGACGTACGTAATAAAGAGTAAAATTTATATTCCATTCCATCAGTCATTAAGTACATGTTCGTAGACGTAGAACGTAAGTTCACAGAGAACTTTGTGATCCAATATGACGATCTTTCATTTTATTATGTCTAAGGATTTGAAATGTTTAATGTTTTTTTTTTTTTTATGTTTTATTTTTATCTTTTGAATGGCTTTGGAGAATTGGGGCAAAGGCACGACTGACAAGGTTGTATAGCTATAGATACAATTATTTATTAACTTGAGGTCTCTCATGTGTTAATCCTCAGTGACGAGGGTCCGATTAGAATGAGTTTTGTAGAAATAATGTTTCAATATTTTTGGTTCCAAATAATTCAATTTTCAAATGACTATGAACCACTTCGTGCATCATCCACGCGGAAACCAACAATCATTTACATAATACTTAATTAAACCTTGAAAAAGACGAGAGTTCACCTTCAGATATTATCTAACAGACCCGAATGGTTGCGAGTGGTTCCGACTCCGACCCACTGGTGGTGGCAAATCATACGGCGGTCATACTCAACCGGGTCAAGGAGCCCATACTCAAAGTTGAACAAACTCAACAACAACCCAACTTTGACATTCATTTGAACTGAGTTATGTATTTAACAAGAATTTGTTAAAGCGTTTGCCAATGTTTGGTTATTTTTATGCATTTTGTTACGTTGGTGATGAAATACTACAGCATACTACTTCGTACGGTCTGGGTTTGTTGGTGACATTTAAATTGCGGAACTGAATGACTAATTACTGTGGTTGTCGACAGTGATTTAGCAAGTCATAGTCAAAGACAAAATAATTAGCAACCTCTTGTGAGTAAGCCATCATTTGGACTCTGGCCTAGGCTATAATGACGTCACGTCGCTCTACCCCCAATAATTATGTAGATATGTAGAGAGAACCATTAATGAAACTAATTGCGAGATGAATGGACGAATCACATGTAATCAAATTCATCACGCTGACCACGACACAAAATTCCAAGTCTCATTATGTAAATACGACTAAGTTATCATAAAAACATTAGTTTGAAAGTGTCGTTATTAGATGCTGTAAAATGTTTGAATGACGATGTATTGACCTGGTTAGATCCAGTTGGATCACATAACTCTTCGACTACTAATGTCCATATTATTCTAAACATTTGACTATTCTCGTTTTAAAGCTCTTTCCAGGCGACCAAAATCACCTATTCTAAATTCAGTATTAGTTATTTTTCCGTGATTTTGTTCCTTTTTAAGTCAATTAAAGTGTTTGCACATCCATCTTCTTGAATATTTTCAATATTAAACACAGCTGTTCCGCAAACGATGAAACGCTTTATAACATAATTCTGATCTGTGTAACATGCGCCAGGACGATACTGATTAGGTATGCAACAAGGCTCGTACACACTGGCGCGACGCGACGGCCGACACAAATGCACCGCGTGTAGCGCTGTCGCGTCGCGCCTGTCTGTAGGAGCCTACACTCGTAGAATTCTAGGGGCCATTCCAAAATCCCCGACATAGAACCTCTTTGCTTTCAATTACGTAAATACACCGTCTGTCGTCTGCGGTCGCAGCCTATTTCTAGCCTTAGAATCAGCCTTGTCGGCGGATTGTAAGGAATTTAATAAGGCGCAGTGCGAAGTGCAATCTGCCGCCCGGCAGATTGCAGTATTTGCACGGCCGGCAGCGGTAGGTGTTCCGCTGTTCAGGGAACGATAATTACTTACTTATTCACACGCTCCTGATAAAGAGCATAGACAGCTAACGCTTGTTCTTCTACAAAAAATAATCTAGATGTCGTATCTCTCGTTTACAGTTGTTTGCAATGTAAAATACTAAGTATCTGGGCATAAAAAACTTGCAATAATGTTTTTGATTCATCATCATCATCATAATTTCAGCCGAAAGACGTTCACTGCTGGTCATAGGTCTCCCCCAAGCACCGCCGGTCGACCAGCTCTGTGCTTCCCGCATCCAGTGGATTCCTGCGGCCTTCACCAGGTCATCGGTCTACCTTGTGGGAGGCCTTCCAACGCACTTCCAGTACGCGGTCGCCGCTCCAGAACCTGTCGGCTCCATAGGCCATCTGTTCTGCGAGCAATGTGTCCTGCCCACTGCCACTTAAGTTTGGCAATTCTTCGGGCTATGTCGGTTACCTTGGTTCTCCTGCGGATCTCTTCATTTCTGATTTTATCACGTAGAGAAAATCCAAGCATAGCCTTCTCCATTGCTCTTTGGGTGACTTTTATCCTTCTAATGAGGCCCATTGTGAGCGACCACGTTTCAGTGCCATAGGTCATCACTGGCAACACACATAGGTCAAAGACTTTCGTCGTGAAACAATGCGGTATGTGGGACGAGAAGATATTGCACATCTTCCCGAACGCTGCCCAGCCGAGTCGGATTCGACGATTGACCTCTTTCTCGAAGTTGGACCTATGTTTTTGATTAGGCAGTAGGAATCCGATTCCTACATGTCCAATTTATTTGGCAAGCTTGCTGGGTCTTTAATAACACAGCTTCTAAGCAGGAAACATGTAGTTAGGTACCTAATAAATTATAGAAACATAAAACATGATGTAGTAAGTATGTTATCGATGACGTGGCCACCGTACATCATGCAGATACCGCACATATTTCATCCTCCACTAACATTAGTCATCTCTATCTCCTCCCAGTCATACATACATACATACGCGGATACATACGAACCACTACATTTGCATACATTTAAATAAATCTGATTGTTGCAAATATTTATTAACCTTGACTAAAACTTAAGTGTACGGAAGCCGCTAATATTTACATTGTTAAGTACATTAAAAACCCGAATATTACACAAAGACTGAACTATCACAGTTTTTTCTAGATTTATGATCTTCCAAGATTGTTAACAAAAGACTACTTAAATAAAAAAAATTGATCCTGATGTTTTCAACACAACTTCGATCTTGATAAAAGTTTCCGATTATTTCTTGAATATTGAACGGAAAATATCATGACGGATAACGATTCGATCGAACATCGAAATTCGGTTACCTATTTAAAAGTTCTGATTTTGCTTGCCCAGGCAAAAACTATGTTCAGAAGAGATCGCGACACGCGAAGTAGTTCCTGGCCAGTGTTATCTTGTTTGCATTCTTGAAAGTCATTAAACAATAGTAATTGTTGTATCATCTAAGTTTGCCGGTCGATATTGACAGGATCGTTGGGTGTTTCGACGTCACCAGCACCGCTCGCCACCGTGTCGCAGCTGCCGGGAGACACCGGCTCGCCTATGATCGCTGGTATCACCTGCACAGTCAGAGAAAATTAAGTCATCATGAGCATAGAATCAAATTAATAACTACTGCTGAACCCCTGTTAAAGGGGTATTTCCATTATTTTATCAGTCACGCGTTTGGAAGTCGGATAGTTGACGTTAGTACATGTGCTATGAGCACTTACTGACGTTAGGATGCTCACCCTCTTGGAGTAGCTCCTTGGTAGCATTTTACGACTCTTGTGGTGGGTGGAAAAGAGGATGCGTATTGCTTGTTGGGAACGGAAGTTATATACTTACGGATATACGGAAGTTATAAAAATGTCTAATACGAAATAAAACAAATTGATAAGCGAAATAATTATGAGAAGTTTTTTTTGTACAAATATGGCCAAAAAAGTCGACAACGTGGAAAAAAAATACAAAAAGATCTTTGCAGAAATGTTGAATAAAAGTTGGCAATCTGAAAAGGAAGCCATTCTTTCACAAGCATTAAAGGTTGTCGCCGATGAATAGCAAAAGTGTCGCATTTAATTTAAACCATTTTTACTTCGGAATCCGATACCTTATTTATTGGCGAGAAGTACACGCGTATACAATACACATCTGTTCCGTCTATCACGCTGGGGATTTAAAGCGTGACCCGACACGCCGGTAATCCTTTATTTGTCACGTCTGTCACTTTATTTATTTACGATTTATTGTTACTGGCTAACTCTGGGCGTACAATCGCAATATATACCTCTGCTATCCTTTTCACAAATCACTCCGTGTTTTTTGGACTGGAGTTATTCGGGATAACGTTCTTTATAACAACCCAGGCTTAGCCAGGATTTTGGATGTGAGCCATTGATGGGAACAAAAACTGATGAGAAAATATTTAAAGCAGATGAAAATATATGTTTTTCATCTGACCGGCCTGTTAGCTAGTCTCTCTCTATCTATTAAAATTCTTTATTGTACACAACATTTCAAATACTAGGTATGTCATACCACATCAAAGTCATAATAGCTATCATACTCTTGGGTGAACGTACCCTAGCCAAGTACCTGTTGTCCGAGCATGACGAGGATTTGCGCCACCTTCTTGATAGCCTCCAGGTCCTGGGAGGAAGGTAGCGAGGGCAGCGAGGGCAGGGAGGGTAGTGACAGACGCGCGGCGTCCTGTAGGCGGGAGGGGTGCGAGCCCAGTCGGGAGGTCAAGTCTGACACCAGGGTCAGGGGGTGCGGGGAGTCAGACTGCAGAGGCTGCGGAGAAATTCAATGTTTGTATTGAAAAGGGGTTCATGTTATGGTACACATTCACAGACACACACACACACATACACCACCTTTTAAGCCAGAGTGCACTAGAATACTTGTTACTGGCGGGACATGCGTATTCCTCAGCACAGGGCATTTCTTATGCTGCGGAGTACTCATGTCCTGCAAGTAACGTACGCATGATTCCCACTCAGTAGTTCTGGGTGCTCTTATTGAGCATCAAATATCAGTCGTTCACTTATGAAATTGATCGGGTGGCATGCACTGTAGTAGTCAAGCGTTCTTGATGTTTTAAGCGGAGACGCAAGATTATCACATTGTATTTCCTTCCACAACAATCTATTATTGATTTATTAGCAGTATAAAGTATGTAGCCGTCTAGTCACTGTACAACCACATCCACACTCACCACGGGATCTCCCCACGCTTGTCCCACCACCAGCCCACTGACGAGGTAGCACAGCGTTACTGTCGGCACCATGACGACAAACTGTGGCCTCTCCTCACCCACACATCTTATACCAAAGTCCACAGGTAAAAGGTAATAGGCCAATCTCACCACAATTGGAACCGCTTGACAAATTGATGCAAATTGGATGTTTTCCCTCATTTCATGTCATTTGATATGTAATCATTATTGATTTGATTGTATTGTCAGGATATTAATGGCAGTTATTTGATGAATAGCCGCTTATGATAAACGGCTATTTTATATTAAATTATTGATACAGTTCAGCTGCTCTGTTACGTGTCGTTGCTTGCTCTATTTACCCCATTATGTTCCCGAGGCCACGCTATATTATGAAGCTGAAATAATTAAGGATAAAAAATATTATCAGCACTTTAGGAAAATTGAAACTAAACCGTTGCAAAGTGCTAAAAATCGAATGCAATCCGCAACTACCACCACCCGCCACCACCACCGGGAAATCAGGCGATAATTTCAAACGCAAGAACTTCACCGTATCTCAATATATATTTTATTCGATGAAAAGTGGCTACAGCCACCCAGTAATAGGCTCTATTACATGGGACTTAAACATAACTTGCGAAATGTGGGTGTACTTTAGGTACGAGTAGTAGGTACACCTCTGCTCAATCCTTCGGGGAAACAAGGCGTGATGTTATGTAAGTGGTTCCAGCTAAGTACAACCTGTGAACTTGAGATAAAAGTAAAAGATCATCATTAACTATTTATTGATTAGGTAGTACTTATAATGATCCACTCGAACTTGACTGCCTTAATGTTAAGGTCTACGTACACAACGCCACATAAGGTTGTATCAAACCCCCCCCCCCCCCCCCGCAGTTTAGCGTGATGTTACAGTCGTGCACAGCGGTGCTTCGGCCAGCCTCGGCAGTTGTCGACGACAGCCGATCGTGCAAATTGACCGCCAATCAAACACGCTGACGTGAGCAATAAAGCGCGATGCGGCATGTTTTGTGTTATTTCTACCTTCATGCACTTAATGGCACGTCCATGGTTAAAATATGATAAGTTAACACCTTGTGGTTGTGATTATGACGAAGCGGTTTTAACCAAAAATAACAAACACGGTCTCCTAATCTCCTGAAAACCGCTCTGAATAAATATTGAAAAACGATGAAACGATTAATCAATCGCGGCGGCAAAAGACCAAAGTGATCTCAGTATGTTTGTAACTCCGTGATACTTAGACCTGGCCGTATTTAATGGGACTACTTGAAGGATAAGAAAGACAAATGCTATGACTCGTAGCAACCACCCTACAACTTATATGTAACCTTTCAGAGTCAAAAACCTTTTCCCTAGCTCGCCTTTCACGAGTACGTGGTTTGACAAGCCTCTCGACGTCACTAACACATTCTATCACTCAAGCCTTTCCCGGTAACAGATTAGGTGCGATCAGTTATCGATATGATACGTCAGAGTTCACAGGCGCTCCGGACGGACGGACGGACGGACGGGACGACGGGCAACACGACCGCTCGGATTACTGTGACAGCCGCCGTCAGACGAGCTGAGCCGGGCTAATTCTGACGCAAGCGAAGATCGATTAACTGACACGACCTTCTTTTTAGCTCGCTCTTATATTTTATTAAGAAAATTGTGTAGAGTATTTTTTTGACGATAATTAACAACTCTGTACCAAGAACTTATCTCTAGCAGATATTCTATTCTTAGCTCCCGTATCTAAAACTGGATGCTCACGCATAAATAATCCGGTGAGACAACTCCATCGAATTCCCGAGACTTTGGGCGGAGGCTGCGTCGGCGCCGCAACGTAACTACATAAGAATTCCTTTTTAAGATGTTTAAAATTACAAAGGGAACGTAATTTAAATGTTTAGCCGCTGTTCCGTGGAGTCGCGGCAGCCAGCCCGCGGGAATGTGCGCCGAGACGGAGAGGGAAGGGGGGAGGGGGCGACACGGGGTGCGTGCCGAGCGTGCCAGCACAGCGTGCCGATTATCAGCAGCATCCGAAGAGCGCCGCGCCGCCGTCACGAACGACCGCAACCCTACCTCCCTACCCAGGCACGTAGTTAGGTACGCCTACCTGAGCCGTACTCGCGGCCGGCAGACTTACAATAATACTCCTTTGTCCTCAGGCCTGTGACCGCAATGCTAACTAGTGCTTGGGAAAGGTCAAATAGTCTCACGAAACACGATTGTACCCGAATGTACTAATTAATTGCAGATACGACACGGGAATGTTGTATTAAATGGACGATAACAATCGCATTAACTGTGCACTGTTTGTTTGTTGTAATGTGGCGCAAACTGACGAAATGGAAGGTACAATCAGTATTGTGTTGATAATTTAACTTTTGTTCTGTCTAAAGTTATTTAATTAATCTGCATTGTTAAATTCCGTTCCGTTACCGCTTCGATTACGCTGTTCAAGGCGTGCAAAAACGAGATGAATGTAATACATAGCTTATCGTCGATCACGCCGATACCATTCATACGTAGCTATAGTTATCTCCGGCCGCACCCTGACGCAGCCCACGGACGTGACAAACGGCTGTCTTCATATCACCTCGGAATCTCATATCGCTACGGAGAAATTATTATGAAGGACGGTCGTGCCGCACATCCCACTTCTATCGGATTCCTATCCGATAATAACTTCTGTTTTGAGAGAAATCATTTGGCCATTAAGTATGCATGAAACTAGTAAAGGTCATTCGTTGTGTCATTGACCTTCTGCGGATGTGTGTCAGTGTGTTTGGTATCGGAACAGGTTCACCTTAAAATTAATACTTTAACAATATACTGATCACCAGTGAACAGATGCATCGGATTAGTTCCGGCTGCTAATAGTCTTCGAATACTAAGGTTGAGTCTCGATTGTATGGCCGATGTTGTGATCTAATATCAGATGTCCTTAAACACTTTATAAGATTTATTTTTAACGATCTGAGCGCGCGGCGCGCGGCACTGTGAGCGTGTTTTAAATTCTTGATTTGAAGCGGCGATAGCTCATCGGCTAAAGGCATCTAATCTAACAGAGGCGAGCGAGCGGTCGTGAGGTCGAACCACGATGCATGATATTAACACACTTCGGTCTAAAAACTGTAACTAAAAGTAGTAATTTTATTAATTAACTTTCTTTAAAAAACGTTGTAACTATAAAAGTTCAGTCGATTCATTCCACAATATTTAAATAGTTTTTAATGACCGTCCGTGTAAAATAAGCTTTAAAACAGTAATTAATTATTTATAGCCAAATAATAATTAATAAGGGCACACACAACATAAATAGTTTGTTTAAAGCTGCTTAAGCTGCCCATTACTTTTTAAACATGCATACAATGTGTGCTTAATATTAATTATGCTAATACATAGTAAATAGCCACAACACAACTGGACTATGATTAATCAGTACGTGTTCTTGAGATAATGATGTGGATTAGGAACAAGAGAAATTACCACTGCACATACAGTATGGACTCCAAAAGTGATAAGTAACCAGGGTCATCGGATACAAAGTTGAAGTTTAGTAAGTAACCGATGGATGTTTTAGAATACAATTTAATTTAATTAGTAGCAAACAAACAGTTCTGTTCTGTTTTCTGTTCTGGAGAAGTGGTGGCCCAGTGGTACCGGTGAAAACAAACTGAGGCAACCGGCATGTCCTAGAACCAAAAATTCGAAGACATGTGACGTCCACCAACCCGCACTGCCCGCGTGGTGGATTACGGCCCACTCCCTCTCACAGAGAGGAGGCCTGTGTCCCAGCAGTGGGAACATTATAAGCTGATTATGTAAACAGTTAATTTATCAAATCAAAATTTCATCCGAAAACATCCATCGATTCCTTACTAAACTTCAACTATATCCGACGACTTTGTTAAATTATATCTTTTGGTGACTTTACCTATGCTCAGTGGTAATATCGTCGGCGGGCTGTGGGGTGAGCACACACCCACACCGTCATTATGTGGATTAGACATAATATGTGGCGGCTACCAGGCACACAAATAAACATAGAGTGTGATTCATAGCAATCACAGTCATTCGCGAGCTTCCAGAGATGAGCTCAAGTGAGCTCGTATACGTGTACATAAGTGGGCGTATTACTGAAATTGTTTCAATTAAAATGTGGAAAAGGTTTGGGTTGCATGTAGCATTATAATTATTGCACCTCTTGCACGTGTATATGTTTGCGGCGGTGCTGCCGATCCATGTAAGCCTGGATCTAGTTTTTGCGGAATTATAACTAAATATGTTTGCAAGTCATTTTCCTGTCATGGATTCCCATAAAGTAGCGCCTGATTCCATAACTTGGTGAGTCGTGTGTTTCTGTAGCTGTTACACTGTTACAGAAACTTGCTGTCGGCGACAGTTTGCTTCCGGTTTGGACAGTTCAAATTAATTGTTTGTGCTCCATACCTACAGTAGCAGAAGTTTATTAATTGTCTAAACCGGAAGTAAAGGGTCTGCGACAAGAGCAACGATTAAGTACTTATACTTACTATGTGATATGATAAGTTATGCTATATTTGACCTAAATATAGGTTACTTACCCAGCCAGTACTTTTTTGGACTAACTATTTATGAAATGGGCAAAATGAGTAAATCGTATTTGACTGTTCTACGAGAAAATCCATTGTTTGATAAGAGTCAGTTCTAAGTTCCTACATTACACAAAAATCATGAAACCCAAGCCAGCAAAAACAAACATTTATTCTAATCTAAATACAGTGCCTAGTTATCAGTAGTCTGCATCAGTTCCGAGTTCCCTCGCTAGATCACTGCGAGACCTTCGCCCCGCTGCGCCGCCGCCGCCGCGCGTGCACGGCCACAGTTGTATGTACCTACACTCAAACAAGCTGTTTGGTGGAATTGGTATATTATATAAGCAAACAAAAACATCTTTCCCCTACACTGCCAATATTCGTCTTAATTATGTGCATAATAACTTGTTAAGCTTATGGGCTATGGCAAACCTAAGACATTGATGTAAAATATTGGACTGTTCAGTACACTCACAACATAGGTCATAGCAGTTGGAGGCGCTAGTTAGCTGCCTGTACTGCATACCTACATACCTACATATTGCTAATTTATTCTATTTTAGTCAGACCTTGCTTAACTTACGCAGCACCTGTCTGGTCCAGTCTGGCAGAAACCAAGTACAATAAACTCCAAACTGTCCAAAACAGAGCATTAAAGATATCGTATAACACACCAATTCGCACGAACCTTAAAATATTACACAACCGAATAAAGTATCAATTTTTAAAAGACTTTATATTAAAAATGTCACGTAAATTTTATTTGCATAAAAACCCATCACACCGTAATAACCTAATATTTGCAATTGGCAAAAGTAGACTAAGTACAATATCCTAAGCTCGCACGCACAATCGATACCGACCCCATCACTATTTTCTCCATGACGCGTTATGACGATAGCTCGCTCACTAGCCGACGCCGTCACTCCGGCCATGTAAGGAGGATCTTTTCGCGGACTACCCGCTACTTACTTTATGAAAAAAATAAAAGATTATAACAAAGCGTACATTTTGTAACTCTAACATTGTAAATATTATGTGAGTCTATACTAAGACTTGCACATATCTACTTGCTAAACCATGTTCATAAATAAATAAGTTATTTCATGTCAACGCAAAATTAAATAATAAAAATATGTTTACATGTTTGTAAAGGCGACACAGCCTATGTAACAAATAATTTCATGATTTGTATACAAATAGAATAAGATCATTTGTAAACATTATTGTAACAACGTGAATGTAAATAAAGACCTTGAAAAACAAAAAAAAAACAAACTGCATACCAGGAGCGCGTGTGACTGTACTTGCCACGAGTACGTCAAATTACACACACAATGTATTAGCTTTGCATTGCTGCTGTTTGATTAACAGATGTCGAAGGTAATGTTGTGACTGGCTGTTCTTTGTGTTGGGCGTCTTTTCGAGTACCTAGCGTCCTAGCCAAATGCATAATGTATTGCAGGGTGTAATTATGTACGTAGCTTACGTTATAACGTATTTGCAGCTCGTGTCCTGTTAGCTTACATTAATACCTTTCGCTTATGGTTAAGTTAACATACATGACATACACTTAAACTCACGCCTTTTTCCCTTGGAGTAGGCAGGGCCAGAATATACTGAAGTGCAAGAATGTCCGAAAAACGATAACTTAGTGCTACTTACTCGGCAGGAAGGATATCACGACAAATTTCTTTCTTAATGTCGAAAGCAGAACAGCTGGTTGCACATATTTAATCATCAATTAAACCAAATACGTGATAACGGATACTGGCAGACACAACGTGACAAACGTTTTAATTGACGTTTAATTAACTAGTTATATTACGAGAGAGTTTACTGATCCTCGGAACTGTACGATGACAGAACAGATGGCGAGCGGTAGAAGGTCAGCACCTGCATTTAGGCTTCTAAGTTTAAAAAGTTTTATTTACAGTGTGTTAGGTTAATCATGAAAATTAACAACAATGAAAGGAAAAAGTCAGCGGTTCCCTGCACAGTGCAGTACCTACGAGATCAAAATGTAGGGAACAGCTGTATTTTTTATATATTTTAGGATTGGTTCCTCTTTTAACCTAACACACTGTATTGCCATCTATATAATGTTACATTGACATAAATTACGCCACGTAATGTTAGAGTGTAGATCGAAGGAGGTACAAAGCACCTGATAACTGAAGTAACCTCGATGTTCATGACACATCACATTCTGTGTGCTACCTCCGTCAAATAAGTACTTGTGATGATTTACACTTTTCAAAATATTTCTGCAACAACGACATCTAATAAACTGCTTAGCGAAGAGAACGGACCGATAAAATGCATTGCAAATATAGTTCATAAGGTTAGTTCAGTAGGTTTTCGAAAGGTTAGTTTTCCAAGAAAATAGCTGAAATGAAGATTGCCTTACCAACTTAGTTAAGTAAGCTAAATCATTTAAAACACGAGAAAATATTTTCCCAAATTATCCAGATTGTTTTGGAGGAGTGCCGAATTAATCGGTGTCAGTTAGGGCCGGGGTAACGGTGCGGGCAGTGTGTCCGGTCGTTGCCCACAGATATACATAAAACTGGGCATACATTGCCCACATATGCCTAACCCGTCACTTTGTATGCGGAGCCGCGGGCAGCCGCGCGCGTGCGAGCGGACGCGATTTTTGATATATCGGCTCTCGACCGCAATTTCGATTTGGCGAGGTTTCAATACTTGATAGGATTTGAGTTTGTATGTATAATGTATGGCGCGTATCATACTGGTACAGGCTGATTCAATAACGGTACATGTAATTCGATTGACTAAACACGACTCCTTACGCTCTACTGGTATAACAAACACTGCACCACATGAGTGGTGCTTTATCCCAAATGCTGTGTACGTTAAACTTAAACTAAATAGTGGGTATAAGAACTAAACAAGTACAATCATATAATTCATAACATGAAGCTATTTGCATTCGCTACAATGGATATGGACAACCTACACTTTTCAATCAACGTGTTTATCTTGTCTGAAAATACTTTCATGCATGTAATGTAGCCTATTTCAATAACTACCTACAATAATTAGGTACCTAGGTATGTTGGTGACGTGATGAAGTGATATAATAACATGCAATATTGTCACCCTTGACACAGTTTTAAATTATTATTACTATATCAGCCTGTAAACGTGCATTGATGAACATGGAGCTTGCACATCGCCGTGTCAGTAGACACAAGGGAAAGTTATCGTAAACACCTCACTTTGCTCGGCATATGGGATGATTTCGTTTGTTGTTAATATTACGGCCTCCATGGGCACTGAAGTAAACATCCAGCGAGCCCCGCAGTCAGCTTCGCTGCAGATATCGGCTAGCAGGAACGACAAAAAAGATTATTAGCAGACAGGAGGGGACTCATTGTGCTGAAGCTGATTCCAACATAGTTTGAAAAAATCTAGGCAGATGATGAGGAGGGAGCTGCTGACCATCAGCTTGGACCACTTGGACGACTTCGATGACATCCTTCCGGTGGACTGCACTCTGGAGAAGAAGTGCCATAATCCTCGCCAATTTCTTCACACGGTCATCACAGTCAACAGCTGGACCAACGTATCTACAAACCCTTGCTCATCATCATCTTCATATCAACTGAAAGACGTTCACTGCTGCACGATGGCCATAGGCTTCCCCAACCGTCGCCACATCGACCGGTCCTGTGTTTCTCACATCCAACAGACTCCTACAGCCATCCCCAGGTCATCGGTCTACCTGCAAATACTTGCTTGCTCACCATCAGTCGTCATCGTCCAATTCTACCTAAGCTCATGCGCCGGAAACTAGTCTAAATAAGAGCAAGCAGTGCTGTGACAAGTGTCACTCCACCACTGCGACATATGTCGTGGTCAGAATTGTCGACTGTTGAAAAGTGTCACTCCACCACTGCGACATATGTCGTGGGCAGAATTGTCGACTGTTCACAAGTGTCACTCCACCACTGCGACATATTTCGTGGTCAGAATTGTCGACTGTTGACAAGTGTCACTCCACCACTGCGGCATATATCGCGGTCTGAATTGTTGACTGTCATCAAGTGTCACTCCACCACTGCGACATACGTCGTGGACAGAACTGTCGACTGTTGACAAGTGTCACTCCACCACTGCGACATATGTCGTGGTCAGAATTGTCGACTGTTGACAAGTGTCACTCCACCACTGAAATATATGTCGTGGTCAGAATTATCGACTGTTGACAAATGTCACTCCACCACTGCGACATATGTCGTGGTCAGAATTGTCGACTGTTGACTGTCGAAGCGAGGTGAAGGTCACGGTCACATGCCCAATACGCACCAGTTTTAATTGTATGGCAATATTAGAGATTTAAAGACGGAAATAAGTATCAATGTCACAAAACCACTTGACTAATATATTAATTAATTAATTTTAAGGTTAATGATACCTATAGGGCGGTAAGCAGAACAACTATTCTACATTAACGGACGGAAAAACACCAAAGTTATTCCATAAGTCTTCTACTCGCCGATTTTAGCACGGAACTTTTAAAACAGAAACATGATGTTAGACATTATATAAAAACTATATATATACAATAACAACACAAAGATCGGTTCTTTAATTATGCAGAAATCCGTCGGAAACAACACATCTCAGCACTTTTTACAACTATCATTATTGTAATGCCTAAGTTCTTATAGCATTACAAGCGAAAAACGTTCACAAAAACATGTATGATTTATATAAATACAATACATAATGAAATTGGTTGCAAAATTCACATAACAAGAAAAAAATACAGAAGGTTCACAAACACATCACGATAGCGAAAACCTCCGAATCTGAGAGATAAATAAATTGATGTCATCTTATAAGTAGCTGTTTGTATCATAAACTGGCTGCTTGTATCCTAAACCAGCTGCTTGTATTCTAAACCAGCTGCTTGTATTCTAAACAAGCTGCTTGTATCCTAAACTAGCTGCTTGTATCCTAAACAAGCTGCTTGTATCCTAAACTAGCTGCTAGTATCCTAAACTAGCTGCTTGTATTCTAAACTAGCTGCTTGTATCCTAAACTAGCTGCTTGTATCCTAAACTAGCTGCTTGTATTCTAAACTAGCTGCTTGTATCCTAAACTAGCTGCTTGTATCCTAAACAAGCTGCTTGTATCCTAAACTAGCTGCTTGTATCCTAAACAAGCTGCTTGTATCCTAAACTAGCTGCTTGTATCCTAAACTAGCTGCTTGTATCCTAAACTAGCTGCTTGTATTCTAAACTAGCTGCTTGTATCCTTAACTAGCTGCTTGTATCCTAAACTAGCTGCTTGTATCCTAAACTAGCTGCTTGTATCCTAAACTAGCTGCTTGCCAGCGACTTCGTCCGAACAGATTTCAGACTTCCCATTCAGCTCTCATTATTAAACTCCTAGGTACTCGTATGTGGGCAGGATTTTCAAAAATACTTTTACTATAATACTCATTTCTATTGTTTTTACAGATTACGTATTTTCATACAAACTCTCATCGCCTGTTTAACCCTCCAGGAAGAATGTCCAAATATCCTTTCTTAGTGGATGCCTACCTCATAAAAGAAACCTACAGTGGAGTTCAGTGGTTCTCTGCGTTGATGAATCAGTCAGCTATTCTTAGACCAACAATATATCCTAATTAATACATATGTAGGTATAAGCAGCGTAGGATACGTTGTAAGACCATTAACTACACTTATCTGTTTTTTCTGCAAACTGCCAGCAGCTCATGCGTATCACTTTGCGCATTAATACGGATACTTGTGTGTGTGTGAACTCCATACTCGCTATAAGGAGTGGATCTTCTAAGCTCGCTGTTATCGGCGCGTGTCCGTGGTTCAGTATCAAGGGTATCAGCCGGCCGCTGGTCGCCGTTGTTTATAACTAACAGTTACGTAAGCTCACGCGCAGTGCCGGCATGCGACGCGCGCGGATGGCTGCGCGGGCGCCGGAGGCGTCGCTGGCGCTCGTTGTGACAACAATTCTGGCTATGGTGGCTACATCGGCAGCTTCAGCACCACCAACTCCTGACACCCTCTCAGCCCTCGGCGCCATCTTGCCGCCCTTCGTCAGTGAACACTTCGATGAGCTGGTGAAGGCAGCATCAGCTAGCTGTACGTGTTTATTGTGGACTTTATTGTTTTGATGAGCCAGAAGTAATGTAGTGTGATGTGTGGTGTTCGGTAGTTGCTCAGTGTAATCTAAAAGTAGACCACGACCTGATGGTATGATAGTAACGGCATCACCATAAATCATCCCGGGGAAAATGTAGACACCATTGTGAGGAAAGTGGCTGTAGAGTGTAGGATTTTTGATAGCAAAGGATAGAACCATCATGCTCTTCAACTTCGTATCAATTCAACGCCGGATACGTACCTTTGCACAGTATAATAGCGTGAAGATTTTTATTAACGGTCTTTGAACTTGAACTTGTGGCATCCAAATACATACTGAGGTAAGGGCACCTATTTCCGCGGTATTTTTACTAAAACTCGAAAGGCGATCGAAAATTAAGCATTTATTGTACCCTTTTGAAAGTTTGGCTATTTTTATCAGAACCATTATTGTTTCTACTCTTAAAATAGACAATAGGTTTGGCTATTAGTTCTCGATTTGTATTATAAATTAATTAAATATAAAATAAGTCTGAGGCACCTTATTCCGATGTATTTGGTTCCCAATTCCGAGTGTACAAAATGCAAAGGAAAACGGTAGGATGAATAATACATGATGTTCAAAAAATCAACTCTATTTATTAATTTAGAGTTTAATCGTTCGTAAATCTCGGTCTTCTTAGATGAGGTTTTAATGTTCTAATACTATGATGTCACAATATTCAATTAAGATAATAAAATGCCTGTTATACTAATTATATAAAATAATAATATGAAACTATAACTATACTTGACTTCGTTTATAGACACGTTTGCTAGTTTTGTAAAATAAAAGTATTATTAAATTAACGTAGTAGAGAATTATTATCCATAAATGTTTACAACTGGGTTCGTACCTAAGTTTGTGAAAGTTATTACGAGTATATGGGAAATAGGAACCTACAAGTTTTTAAAATTAAATAAAAGTGCATAGCAAGCTGCGTAAAATTGTGAACACTGTATTTTGCGTGACCATATGCCGCTGAATAAGGTGCTCATAGAACTTTATTCCGACACATCAGAATAGCGTTTCGTACCAAAAAATCTCGTTTCCTAATTACGAGTATAAAAAAATGCATGATTTTTGCATAATTTATATATAGATCAATACTTAATTGCAAACTCTTCGTAAATATAATATAAACACTTTCAAAAAATTACACCGAATTGTATATGAACATAAATTTTCCTTCTTTCCCATACAATGAATTAACAAAATATCTAAATAGAGCACCCTTTACATGCAATTACTAGTAAACGAAACGCAAAAGTATACCTCGGAAATTAATATTCATTGTGTTTTTAAGATGTCGAACCCAAAGTGGAAAGGGCATAATCATAAAATCAACCCTGAAAATTAAAAAGAAATCAAGATCTGAAATCGCTATTTCGAGGTACGAGTATACATCGGAATAAGGAACCGGCTGAAATATTTGGCACCTAATGCCGCGATATTGTCAAGACGTATTTTTACCTTAATTTATTCAGAAAATCATACAAAAGTTAAGTGTCTTTCATTGAAAATATAATGCTTGAAATAGTTTAACTCAAAGAATTACACATACGGTACAAAAATAACCAAAAAATCACTATTTAAAAAAACATGGTACCCACGTGCACAAGGTCAACAATTTATGAAGCGTATGTTAGAACCAGCTGCTGACGTAAAACTAAACAATTATTTTAAAACTTATACACTTTACTTCAGACCTTTGATGATATAACTACGCAAAGTTATATTATCAATTTAAATAGAGATCTTGTAGTTGAAAAGACTTTGTAAATCGCTCGTAAACGCAGTTTTCCTAAATACCTCGAAATAGGGTGCCAATTTTCCTGACGCAGGTCCTCACCGGACATGGCTGTTTCTGGAGGTTCCTGTTTCGGATAAGGCGGGAGGAAACGCCCGGGTGTTATCATTGTGTGGATCCACCGGAGGACACGGTGGAGCATACGGTGGAGGTCTGCCCGGCTTGGGCGGAGCACCGCCGTGTCCTCGTGGCGGCGATCAGCGGCTGCGACCTCTCGCGTCCTGCCCTGGTTCAGGCCATAATATGTAGTGAGATGGAATGGGGAGCCGTCATCTCCTTCTGCGAAGCAGTAATGCTCGCGATGGAGGAGGCGGAGCGCGTGAGGAAGAGGCAATCGCTGCGCCCTCGCGCCCTACTCGCCGCAGGAGACACCCTGGGCGTCGGGAGTCGATTGCCGACTCCCGGCCACCGTAGGCACGGGCTTGCGGACGGCGAGCAATGGGTAGCTCGCCGTTCGGTAAGGACCAGGGCGCTTGGGTCCGTGGCTTAGGCCCCCAGTGGTCGACGCACCTGTGGCAGACGCCCCCGATACGATTAATTTAATTCAAAATTATTTTTGATCAAATGTACTGTCAGGCACAAAAATTGTTTTACAAAAATATTAAATATACTTAATATTGATTGTAAGTATATGCATAACATTAAATCGTAATTATATTTATAACATAGAAATGCTTTTATATTAGAGGTATGTTTTGAAAAATTAAAGTCTTAGTAATTTTTCATTATTTATTTATATATCTCGATAAGAAATCTAGTATTTTTTTTTAATATAAATCACAGTTTTCATCACCTATAATCAAGAGAATCATTTAACTTAATTATAATAATCAGTCTCAAATGTAATAAAATAAGATAGTAATTTTAAATAATCAGTCTTAAAAATTACTGGAGAGCAACTAACTTTTTACATAATGAAATGTTCTTTTATCTTTGTAACAATAATAATTAAACATATTCAACTGTGAAACAAATGAGAATAATTTTACCTACGAGTAATTATATCAGTCAGTTTCAATAGCAATAACACAACAAAATAATCAGGCTTAAAAAACAAACGTACTCGTAGAGTAACAAATTTTTTACATGTGAAATGTTATGAAATTTTGCTAGCATAGAAATAATCAACTGTAAAAACTTAAACAAACATAAAAATTTAAATTTCAAAATTTAAAACTTAAAAATAGTATACAAGCAAAATCATCTCTTTTCATTATGTAAGTTAAATTATTACTTTTTAGGACGAACTGCCACATATGGGCGGATTTGTTCTAAAAACATGATTATGCTAATTTTTTTGTTTTCATACTGTTCAGTTAAATTGGCAATCATTTTTTCATTATTTCTTGTGTTGTTCTTTCTTCTGCTCACAGGAATGTTTTTGTTTTTCAGTCTGAAAGAAAAAACTAGGTAAATATCTTAATAAATTTATTTTAAACTACAATTTTTTTTGTAATATTTTAAATTGTTTTATATATAAGTAAAATAAATAATATTACCTCGCTTGTGCCGTGCCGTAGGTAGAAATATCAATCCTAACCATTTCTAAAAACGACAATAAAGACGGGTTCGTTCCCAGGTGCTTTTTTAAACGGTGATTCCAGGCCTCTACTAAATTAGTGGTTCTATGTTTTTCCTTATAACAACACCACTTTGCGATCATATCCGCAGGCTCAAGCCATTGTTCAACAAAATAATCATTGAACTTAGTTACTTGGTCGTCCGGAATACTGAAAAGAAAACAATCGATCGAATGATTGTGCAAAAGTAAAAATGTAAGGAATAGACAAGCTTTAATAAAGTGTAAAAAATACTTAACTACCTGTTTTCCATTATGGCAAGCCAGCCGTCTTCAATTTCTTCTTTTGGCAGATACGCAAGGCAGATGCACAGTTTTACGTACTGTGTGGTCTCCTCATATTCTAATAATTTGAGAGATTTTGCCCGCCTATATACAGCATTTTGGAAATGTACAAAACACCCATGAATTTCAACAGTCGGAAATTCGTTATTTATTGCGACTATTGCTGACATTTCAAAATCCAATGTGAATTTTAACGGTTTGAAATCTGGCAAAGCTTCTTTGATTTTTTTGAACATCATTTCATATGTCTCTTTTTCTTTATTAACCAGCAGCCCGTAAAATATGGGCACAATGTTGGTTTCATCCGAATTATTCCCAATATCTCCGTGGATAGTATAAATCTGTTTGAAGGGACAGGGGCAGCAATCAAATGTACCGTCACAGAAGAAGTGGTGCACATTTTTAATTTCATCCGAAGCTATGTCTGATGCAAATACGATGATCCTGTTGCCATCCTCATTATAATCAAATAACAAATGTTTTTGAAAAATTTCAGGTATAGTAACTTGAGCTGGATCCTTGAATCGTATTTTTTTTACCTTCAGGGCTGTATATCGGCTTCTGTAAATCGCTTTTTTAATATTGTTGTAGATTGGAATTTCATTACTGTACTTTTCCCTCTGTAATTTTGCAATTTTCGTTTCATACATTTTTTGAATGGAGCCAAAATTAGTTGTGACTTCTCTCTTTAAGTCATTCGTAAGAATTTTGATGTCGTTTTTTAATAAATTCGGCTGACACTCAGGCTTATGTCCTTTTATCATTTGAACGTTGTCACTTTCATTTATCAATTTAACTGCACCACCACACTGGCCATGTCTTTTATTCACACACACCCACACACTAGAGTTTTGATTTTTTCTATGAATATTATACGCAAATCCAGCGTGCAACAATGTTTTTCCATTAAGTCTATTTTTAACTATATCGTAATTATTTCGCACGAGCCCTTGCGAGGGACCTTCGCTCGTCATTGTGAGATGACACACTAAACTTTCTTATCAGTTGCATATTGCAATATTCAATAACTGGGCTCAGGTGTGAAAGAGATAGACATAATATCTATTCATACTTCCTTATTGTTTTCAATTTTGTAGACAAAAAGACGGACTTTTTATTGTTACCAATAACTGGTTTGGCTCAGTTAGTTGACGAGTGGGTTGAAGTTGAAAGATAAAATTTCCGTAAGGTAATTTATTATAACTGTATATTATAAACATTCACTAACATTTTAAATTAAGTCTTTTTGATTTTTTGGATGTTTGTACATAATAAATATGCTTCTAATGGGGAAAAAGGTGTGTAAGGATAAGGTTAAGTGGCGATCTATTCTGTCTGCTATTTGATAGATAACTTTTGTTTAGCAAGGAAAAATACTTTATTAATAGGGTGAAACACTTTTCTCATTTACTGTACTAAGTGAAAAAGCACAAAAAAATAAAGATATTAAATTAATCGTATCGGGGGCATCGGCCACAGGTGCGTCGACCACTGGGGGCCTAAGCCACGGACCCGGGCGCTTACTCTTCAAACTAATTTTAATTCCAATCTAAACCCAATCCGATTCCAATGTTAATTTTGCAGTCACGTGATTCGGTACTCTTGAAAACAATATTGTCAACATTGGATTGAAATTGGGATTGTCCCGCGATTATTTTGTTACACGTGAAGTTAGCTATGTTACGGGCCGCAATAGTGTTGTTAAACTCATTACGATAAAACAGGTATAAGGCTTTAAAATGCTTTATCCTTCAAATAACAAGGCTAATAAATAAATATGATATAAATAGTTGTTTATATGATTAATTGTAACGTATTAAATCCATTTGGGCGTAAGAAAATTATTAAAATCATAAAATTAACCATGACTTAGGCTGCATGCGGTAGGATCGTTGCCTACACTGTAAAAAAAAAGACGGCGTAGATGTTCTCCAATTTCAAAACAAAAGTCAAGTGGTTCTACAAGTGAATTCTAACTAGATATTGTTCGCGATAGGTTCCTTTATAGTAAAAAATTATTAGTGTCCGTTAAGTTACTTAACTAATACCTATTAAAGTTTTATACATATATTGGTTAGTAAATATACAATCATACTTAGTTTATTATTTAACGAATGTTTTACTTTATAGAATTTTCAATTACCTAGTGAAATATTTTTGTTTTGTCAACCTAGTAACTGGGTTGTAGAGGTCAGATAGGCAGTCGCTCCATATAAATACTGGTATTCAGCTGCATCCGGTAAGACTGGAAGCTGACCTCAACATAGTTGTGCAAAGGCTAGGCAGATTGGTTGTACCTACATAATAAAAGTATTCCAATTTTAGTTACAATGACAAATCGTCCTAGTTACGTGCAATTTGTATAAATTTCCTCAAACAAATCCTTACTCACTCTATATTTTGCTTTAAATTCGTCTTCATTCATAGAAAACGCTTTGTCCGTATAACGCATCATCCGATGCTCATCTCGTCTTTATCTCAATTGTTTGTTATGGAAATTACGTAAAACATTGTATATTACTGCTAATCGTACCATATTATACACTTATTACTTACTGAAAACCACTTAAAACGCAAAACAATTTCTAAAAAGTTACACTTTTGCTATTGGAAAAATCCCAATCAACAAACAATCCCAACACAATAGTGGCGCAATACGCAACGTCAAAATAAACTCAAGAGTAGCGTTTACCGCACGCCAAACCCGATCCCGATTCCATTTAGTTTCCCAAAATGGACACACAATTTAAACACAATTTGGCGCTAGCGTCGAACTCAAGAGTACGAAACGTCAAAATTCCAATGTCGATCGATCGGAATTGAAATCAAGAGTAAGCGCCCAGGCCCGGGTCGACGGCGCGTCGTGTTCCACGCGCGCCTCAAAGAGATGTCAGCACCATTGACGGAGTCCGATAGGGCCGATGCCTGCCGGGGTCGCGTATTGTTTGAAAGAGTTACCGTGGCCCTGACGCACAGGCAACTGAAGGAACACGGGTGGGTTTTAGTCAGTAAGAGGCTGACACGCCCTTCCGCTCCGCCCAGAGAGGGACAGATAACGGATTATTATAGTCGTACATTTCGATCCTCCCACGCAAAAAGTTAATTTCCTACAATCCGCTTATATAAATGACGTATTATTTCAGCTGAAAAAAAGACGGGTGTGGTAAAGTAGCTCTCTCAATCATCATCATCATAATTATCCTCCTGCGGAAACCGCCACCAACTTATAAAACGAGACTGTTTTCAATAAGAAAGACAGTTTTCTTTACTGTTCCGGCTCTCCCTGTGTCCTTTAAAATGCGAGAGTACCAAGCAGGCAGCGTTTGCTTTAAGGCTCCCACAGACAAGCGCCTTTGTGACGCGACAGCGCGACACAAAGGCGCCGCTCGTAGCGCGCTATTCACACTGTTTGTAGGAGCCTTTAGTGTATACTAAACTACATGAGTGCAAAAGTTTGATCTGCGATAAAACTATAATAACGTTATTAGCACTGAGTGAATTCCTATTCAATTATAATCAATGATGATGGTAGGATCATTATTAGTGAACGTCAAGACACAGTTATTTTATAAGTTTTGTTAATTCCATTATTCAAACGAATAATTTAAACGCAGAGCTAACCTTTCCAAAGTAACGCTACGTCTAAGTTAAACACTAATGAAAGAGCATCACATTAATTGGACCTCCAGACATCTCGCACAAGATCACACTTCAATGTTCTACGAATCTTCAACTATGTATTTTTCATTTCTCATACACGGAAAGTAGTGTTTGTTTGATCCGAGTAGCGGGTGGAAGACGCTGCTCCCCGTCTTAGGGCGGGAAAAACTCATAGTAATTGCTTCCCTCTCTAGGGCGGGAATGAATTTTAAAAATAGAACTAAATTTGGTTAGGTAGTCGACTACGAAAGTTTTTATAAAATTAAGTAAAATATCGATTAAAAGAAATGCCGGGGGCTTTAAGAGTGTATAAACAGCCAGTGTGAATTAAAAAAATACCTATTAACGGGGATGCGCTAAGGTAGCCCGCGAAATTCAAATTTTCTTGCGTTTTTTGCAATTTGCAGTGAAAAAAACATAACTGACACAGAGCTGCAATTTGCAAAAAACCAAAGAATATTTGAATTTGGCGGGCTACAACTGTGGATCCAACTTAAGCGGGACGGCCCACGGCGGTGACGCGGTGTGTTCCATATTTAAAATTTAAAAAAGACTATATATTTTGGCGGGATACTAACTCTGTAAACTTTCCTAACTTTGTTAGTTGTTTGTTTTTTCTTCGTACTAAAGAAACTAAACGTGACATTGACTGAATGCACAGAGTGCGAAGCCACAAGAAAAAAAAACTACGCTGTACCGAAATTCAAAATATCAGTTTTAGAGACTAATATTTGATTAAAAATGAGTCTCATGCATTAATTATTAATAGACATTTTAGAAAAACTATATACTGTTTTTACTTTCCTTAAATTCGAAATGAAAAGTAGAGTGTTTAACACGGGTGAAAGTCATCAATTCCTACTCGGACTATAGCCGCCCTCGCTACGCTCGGGCGTCTAAATACCTCGTATGGGAATTGATTCCTTTCGACCCTTGTATAACAATCTACTATACCTCAATGACTTTTGAAATAATAAATGTCATTTTAATCAAATATTATATTAAAAATAATGAATTAACATAGACTACTAATGGATTGGAATCTATTACGTACAAAGGTAATAATTTAAAATACATCGACAAAGGTCAATGTTAGTAAGTTGAACAACACCAACAAAAGATTCCAGCTGAGAACGAGTCGAGTGGGCGAGTGCAGTGCCCAGTATAACGTGGTCCGCGGCCGGGCGAGTGCAGTGCCCAGCATAACGTGGTCCGCGGCCATACAGACAGCAGTACTGAATGTAGCAAAGTTTAATTAGACACTCGCCTGTACAAGTAACGCGCCACGAAAGTCTCAAAATATTGTGCTGGTCGCTTTGCTTCTTATTCAATGTATTAAACCGTGATTTATGGACGATACTACAGATTATAATGAAACTTAGTAAACATTATAATCAAAATAAGTTTATGATCATGTAAATCATTTTATTTTGTTCAGAAACACGTTCTGCCGTATTTTCGTTAGACGCCGACGTGGTTTACACAGACACATCGCAAGACGTCGACCGCTATTAACGTTTTAAGTTCAATCGAAATATTTTTTATGACATGAAATGATGCACTCATAAAAGAATATTCCTAAAATCGTTATAAATTCAACCTCTGCAGAAAATTCCAGCAATATTTGTAACGTGTAACATGTTCCAGGTGAGGCTCTCCCGCAGCAGCTGCTGTTCTCTCGCGTCACGTCGCTGGAAGCACCGCACACGCAGCTGCTGAGGATCACGCGTGACGGGCGGCGCGCGCTCAGCGTGTCCAGCGCGGCCGAACGCGTCCGGCGTGACGACGCGCTAGTGCTGTACGTGCCCGGCTGGTGGAACACGCCCAACGACGCCTCCTCGCGCGACGTCGTGCACGCGCTCATGACCAAGCACTCCACCGTGCACCTCCTCGACACGCGCCTCTCGTTCTGCCGAGGATACGTCACCGCCGTGTCCAACGTGTCACCCCTCTCTCATATGCTCTTCAACTTCTTTAAGAAGTTACACAAATCAGGATACCCTCTATCCTCAATTCATATCATAGGCTTTAGTTTGGGCGCACATGTCGCTGGTTTGTCTGGAAAATTGGTGAGGAGAAAACTGAACACTACACTAGGTCGCATCACTGCTCTGGACCCGGCGCGGCCGTGCTTCGCGCGTGCTGAGTACCGGTTAGACAAGGGAGACGCGCAATTCGTGCAGGTGATACACTCGAGCACCGGCGTGCTAGGCATCGAGGACCCGGTGGGCCACACCGACGTGTACGTGAACGGCGTGAGCGGCAAGCACCCCGAGTGTCGCGACCGGAGCATCAGCCTTGAGTGCGACCACGCGCAGGCCTGGAAGCTGTACTCAGCGTCGGCGATGAACGAGAAGTCGCTGATGGGTCGCCAGTGCGCCAACTGGGATGAACTGCTGCAGAACGAGTGCAGCGGGCAAGAAACTGTTCTAGGGTATTCCTGCAGCTCGAAGACGAAGGGGATGTTCCTCTACAAATCAGAGGTGGAACCGGAGCCGCAGTTTCGACAACGAGAACTGCAAGTGTTCGACCCGTTTAGTTTACTGAGATGGCCGTTCAAGAGCTGGCAAAATAATGAGTAACAATAAACAGCTATTAACTATCCACTTAAAATAATTAGGTGCATCTGTGATTCTGTGTTCGTGAGTCGTGACAATTTTTGCAGAATAATCTATGATTAATTGCAAAGTAATTTGCCTCTTTAATATCTAAGTAAACAACGTTGTGATTACGTGACTGTGATATTAGTTAAGTTTACTTTTGTAAAATGCAGCTTTGTTGTAAAATGAAAAACTATCAGACAGCGTGTTTTATTTTTACGAGCGTACAGCGCCATCTAGTCAGTACAGTTGATTGAGTTCATATTTTAATGTAGTGTTTCTAAAACTATCCGCTTGGCACCGCCACAAGCGACTGTACTTAGTCAAGATTGATGGTCAGGGTTAGCTAACCATTAAGTTGGACAGAGATTTGTGTGACGGATATTTACATTATTTATTTAACCAAACACATAAATTGTGGTTATCTGCCGGTTAGTAACTTTAAGAAACAGCGACAGCTGTTACAGTTGCACCGAGTTACAATAAACATTTCCGTACTGTAAATATCTTTCAAACTACAGTGGAGTTGCAAATGAAAGTCGAAAGAAAAAAAGCAACGTTTGACATATTCAGTAATTGCTATACAGGGTGTAAAAAGAACCATTAAATAGACGTCGTCTACGCATTCTGTACAGCACACCTTAGTGTGATGTACAGAATGCCCAGCAATTATTTTTGTACAATGATACTTATAACATTGTACAAAAATAATTGCTGGGAAATTACATTAACTTTTGGTGTGAAAAATCACTTGAAAACGACTTGAAAAAGTTAGAACTTTGACCTTTAATATCTCCATAACTAGGAGGTTCCCAGATATGGTGTTGAATAAAAAAATAAAAAAATCACAATGATGAGAAGAATAAGTGACTCTCGACTTCATTTAGAGCTTTTTTACAACCGTTATATATTTTTTTAAATAATCGCATATCCAAAACACCACTTGAGTGACTGGAGTTTATCTTTACTTAATTACATTTTCTCAAAATTACCTAAAAGGTTGTATGCCTGTTAGGGCGTCTCCTAAACTATTCAAATCAGATTAATAGCTTTCCTTTTGGGCGTGAAATTTCATTAACCTCGCCGTAGTTGGAGCAGCAATTTAGTAAAATATCACGTTTCTCAGGCCATTTATATTCCATCAGAGCTCATCAATATATCCGGGGGCAGCACATCGTGTCCATGACGGCTGATTAATGGTACTCAGCGGGTCGGGGGCGGGCCGGGGGCGGCTGCGGTGAGGGGGGACTGCCTCCCCGCCCCCGGCCGGCACCCGCCGCGGTCGCTGATAGTAGACCCATCGAGTCCAGATTGTATAGCTCGGGGAAAAAGTTCTTTCGTATTTTATATACATATTCAAGACTAAGAGCTCGTGTGGCACCCAAATATCAAGCTTTTTTGTATACCCAGACTTTTTCAAATGGGTCTAAACTGTTTTGTGGACAACCCTTAACTCTTCAGCTGTGTCGTAACTATTAATATACCGATCTTGCTCAACTTTTTCAAAAATAGCATTGACTTTAATCCGCAACAGGGCGACCAGCACCCTAATTACGTAACACACTATCTATCACAATCTGAATCATTTTGAAGCTTATTGCTAATCCGTTGCTTCACATGTTCGAAACATTTGTTTGCTTAAAAACGTAAATAACGCAATGAATCTTGTTGAACTGTCAAAATGAAAACCATTCCTACTGTTAGTGTGTTACGTAATTACCCCGCAGGGCGAGCTACATCTTTGACATCATAATTCCCGGACTGAAAACGCTTAGAACCAACTTTATGCGACTCTTACTGACACTCCATAAACGTCACATATTTTTTTCGCGGCTTGTGTCTCATTTTTCCTTTTTTTGTAATAAAACTTCAAAATGTGTCGAATTTCTTCGTTAGATTTTGGCGGACAGAAAAGCAATTGAATAATGGAGGGAAATCATTTGTATTTATTATTTTTGTTTTTTTTTAATTGTCACTTATTTAATGGTATCAAAACCAACTAGATACAAACAGTACAGCTAAAGACATTTTACTACAACTTTATACCTATAAAATACGAAAGAACTTTTTCCCCGACCTATTATAATAACTACTCCGTCTATCAATTTTTTATCGATTTGATTTGGGATAGGGGAGACCGATGAAAGTTGTGACAGAGGAGATTTGTTACAAAGTCCGAGCAGGAAAACATTGCGTCGTGTCTTTCTTGACGCATTAGCCGATTCAGTTTGTCGCGGCGGCGGCGGCGGCCTACAGGGAGTGGATGTGACTGTGAAACGTCAATGGCGAAAAAAAACACGAAAGTAAGTTTTTCACAAAAAAAAATACACATACACATCGAGACGTGTTATGTTGTTGATGTTTTTTTAGTAACATAAATATATGCAAGGAATATCTAAGTTTCAGTTCGTGATATTAACTTCTTAGTTTCACTGCACGTATCGAGGTTATGTGACATTATTCGAACCAAGCATGATTTTTTACTCCTAGGACGATTGTGACAAGCTGTAACAACTCTCCTATTTTAATACTTTGTAAGGTTTCTAAATGCTTTTTGATGTTTTTTTGCATAGGTTGTTGTTTTATTGTTTCAGAATATCTAATAAATGTTCGGAAGATAGATAGAGGCATATCTTCGAAGGAAACACACAAATTCTCTCAATTTCGTACCAAAGTGTGATTCAAGTTATTAAAGTATTGAAATAATGTGACTTTTTGTAGATTTTTTTATTATTGTAAGTTTATTTAAGCAGATTTTTGGTTAAAGTTGCTCATTTACATTTATTTGTCCAATTAAGTTTTATTTATTTCCTTTAAATCCCAAAACCACCTGTGTCACAACTTACCTCCACCTCTGTCACAACCACAGAAATCTAAATAAGATTTCATTAAATGTACAACACAACCTACCTCCGTACTAGGAGAGTTGTGATATACCTAATGACTAATTTTAGTTTATACCATTTTTTACCCGACTACAAGGATAGGGTTATGTTTTTCGCGTGTATCTTGTATGTAATATTATTTATGACCTCATATCTTTCAAACTGCTAGACGGATTTATATAAAAAAAGACATCGTTAGATACGTCTTGACCGCCCAAGTGTTCTCAGACAAGTTTTAAAAAAGACATGGCGGCTGTGAGATACCCTTGTATGGAGTGAAAAATAAAAAAAGTTGTTTCGCATATTGCGATATGGATATCAAATTAAAGGGTTCATCATAAGCATTTCAAAAAAGTATGTCATGATCATGATCGTAATACTAAATAAAAAAAGACAATAAAAATAAAGCATAACACCCACCTGCATCAAAAGACAATCAATGTAAAATCAACTAAAAGGACCGAAACTGGATCAAACATTCAATAATAATAAAAAAAGCACGTGTGGCACTCGGGGACTGCCGCGGTAAAGCTATTGCATAGCATTTTTTATCAACTTATGCAATTATAATTATTTATTTATTTTTTATTTATGCAGTGTTTTTTTTTCTTTGATATTAATTCAAGTACAGTCGTACCATATACATACACGTTAAGCGAACGCTCGGCCGAGCTACATGGTAGGCGGAGTGGGGGGTGTTAGGTTTTATTTTCGTTACGGAATTTCTTGATTCGGTCGCCGCGCTCAAAGCCCGCGATAAAAGCTATGCAATAGCTTAAAAGCCAACGAAAGAAATCGAAACAAGATCAAACATTAACACAGTTGCATTTACGTCGGCACACCCGGCACGTCATTGCTCAGAAGTCTTTGCAAGGGACCTGCCTCACTGTTGTATTTTTGTAAGTATTGGCAAGTTGCAACGTATTTAAGTAATTCAATACATAGGTATCCACTAATAAACCTAGTATCTTAGATGATTATTTCATATTATAAGTATTTTTATTTTTTATTGCTCTGTACACACCTCCTACCCGTAGCTGTAATCCCTTTTGTTAATCAAGTATATTAGATCTGTACCTTTTTGGAAATAATAAAATGTATTATTTTTGTCTATGTGTAAAAAACGTCGTTTAAAAAGTTACAAGAAATGTATTATGATCCAAATGAGACTCACCGCCCGCGCCAATAACGTGAAAAGGCGTCAAACTACAAAATGTCAATTCATCCATAACAGAAATGTAGTACCTAGGTTTTTATAAAATAACAACGAATTAGTTCCTCGATGTTATTCTTTTTCACCCACTTGTGTAAGGAATAAGTTTTCCCGTGTTAAAAACTCTCGCTGTATAACTTTCCTTTCGGGGAATTATGTATTTGTTCTTATTATTACATCATCTTATTATTATTATAAACTTCATAAAGCTATTCTTTAAAAAATATACTACAAAAAACATAGTTAATGAGAGGTACACATACATACATAACGAAGTTACAAAATAAGAACGAAAACAGAACAAATCAGTCCGCGGCGGCGCGCGGCGGCACCTTGTAACTGTCAGGTAGTATTAAGTTGCACACTGACAACTTTGCGCATAAATGGCGGCAGGTGTTCCGTCTGTAACACAGAAGTACTTCTGAACAGGCACACTGAACAACTGAACAAGTTCTGTTGACTCGAGCGAGGTGACGTCAGAGTGCTGAGTGCTCAATACTGAGTGCTCAATGCTCAACACTGAACTGCAGGGGTGCGGGAGTGCGGGTCGAGTTAGTCGACTATTGTTTGTGCCGTATTGGAGCAGTCCGAACAATTTGTAGTTTCCTTTGACATGTCTTGCTTGGCTTGTTGTAAGCGTTAATTTCATGATATAAGCATTTTATGATAAACTAAATAATAAATAATGAAGAGGCTGTAACGTTTTCAAATTGTCTATTTATGGTGACTTCTCAGAATAACACAGAATTCGTTTCCGAGTTGCAATTATTTATTTTCAGCCTGAATTTTAGGGTTTCTCTTCAGGGGAGATTATCTTTTAGTCAAAACTCAAAAGCTACACAAACATAGAGGGATGTTTATCTGTGTACTTCTGAACTACTGTACTAATGTAGGTGTAGGTACATGAGTACTTTTACGGATTTAATAAATAGGGGTCAAATATAGGTCAAACAGTACAAGTAGCGTGACAGCGTTACATTAAATAAACAACCATTAGTACTACAACCGACTTGTAACATATTTAGTTACAAGAGAAAACAACCATGTAGGTAAGTACCTATTAATAAACGCTAAGTTCACTTCAGTAACAAGATTATGAGAACACAGACGAATGACTTATACTGAGAATCGCAACTATCTTGAGAGTACTTTAATTAAGGCAGCCCATCTTGCCAGTAGTCCGTCCGTTACCTCCGGGCCCCCGGGCCCCGGACCTCGACAGGTATCCTTGTTTCCGCGAAGCCGTGGAGGCTGCCCCCCGGTTGCCCACATTTGCTCACAATTTGAATAGTATTTCAACTGTCTGTCCCGTTTTCTGAGCAGTGTATACCTAGTTTGTTAGTTAACCAACAGCTTAGACTGTTGATTGTGACAATGTCTAATGACTGCATGAGCTATTATATGTATAATAAAATGTATATTGCAGTCTCCCATGCGGCGTGTACTTTGGTATAGCCATGTAGGTGAGCTGTTGAGAGATATACGAGTAGGTATAGTGAAGACCTAGACCCCATGCGGCGTGCACTTTAGAGTTCTATGCGGCTTACACTCTAGTTCAGCCACGTATGTGAGCGGTATGGAGATGTATGCGTACAGTTTATAGCAGCCACGTAAGTGAGCTGTAGTTTAGAGTTTAAAGATAAAGATGTACGTGTATAGTTAATAGTTCTCTGTGTTTTACACTAGTTCAGCCATGTAGGTGAGTTTTTTAGAGATGTATGCGTATGCAGCCACGTGAGGTGAACTGTAGTATTGAGTTTCACGTAGGCAATTATATGATCTTATACAGCCATATAGGTGAGCTGTAGCTCAGAGTTTTAGTTCAGCGTATAACGTAGGCACATATGTAATCCTATGCACCCATGTAGGTGTGCTGTTAGTACGCCATGTATGTGTGCTGCAATGAAAGCCGTGTAGGTGTACTGCAGGCTTAGCACGAGCACCGTTTTGTCGACGGAAGAGTAGACAAAAATGACGTTCCGTGAAGACAGTACGACGGCAACAAAGTAGAAAGAGTCAACTGCACTTTTTAACGAATTCGAACGACTCAGAATTGTTTTTTTGACTTATATTTTTTTTCTGTTTAATTCTCATATTTTATTGATATTAAATCACGTATATAAAGACAACCACAACAATTTTCCTCAAAGTGTCGAAGTACCATATTTTGGAACAAAAAATATTACAGTACTATTGGCCTTAATCATTTCCTTGGTAATGGTGCCGATTCTCTTGTCACAAATGCCTCTAAACTAGACTAAAAATCACCAAAATTTAGTTTATTCACGTTTTTCTTTTATTCTGCGTATATCTAAAAAATGGTGTGTCCTATCGCAAAAATAAGGAAAATATCGACCCCCTTAATGAAAACCTTAAACCCCTAAAACTCAACATGTAGGTAATAATTTTCCACATAGTCCATACAAGAAAAAAAAAAAAAAATTTTCCCGTTCCTATTTTATACTTTGTAGCCGACGAGTAAAAAGTTTTCTACTGTCTTTAGCATGGCGATTACAAAATCAAATTGTCTTCACTACCTTAGACAACTGTCAGTTGTAGTATGATTTTGACAGTTTGGGATAGAAAAATTTCTTCTGATATAGGATACATATAAAAGGAACTAGACAACGATCGGTAGAAACGAAAATCAAAATGACAGATTGTAGAAGGATTTCTACGGTGTGATGTCAAAAATGGAGAAACGAAATGTCACTTTGTATAGAAATAGACTTTGAATAGACACCGCTATTTAGCGGTGTCTATTCTTCGTAGAAATAGAAAGCGTCATGCTAAGCCTGCTGCAATGAAAGCAATGTAGCTGTGCTGTTAGTAAGCCATGTTGGTGTACTGCAATGGCAGCCATGTAGGTGTGCTGTTAGTAAGCCAAATAGGTGTGATGCAATGAAAGCCACGTATGTGTGCTGTCTGTTAATAGGCCATGTAGGGGTGCCGTGAAGGCCGTCGAAAGAAACTCCCATAATACAGAATCAAAACTCCGACTAGTAGCCCTAAGGAATTATGATCCATCTTATGTTAGTTGCTACGAGCTACGACAATTGTTGTGATTGTGTCCTCGCTGTCAGTCGATCATTAAATACGTTAAGTGCGGTAGAGTAGGCTATAATTCGGATAATTGCAGTAGCAAACCCTTACTATCCTGCGACAGTAAAAGCCAAGATAAACAATCAGTTGATAAAAAAGGTATGGAAAGTAAATTTAAAACAGATTAACAATGAGGCGGCCAACGTCGATAGACACCAATCTCGTCCACCCTTTCTGCTACTGAAACTAATAAGTTTTTAAGAATATTTCTGTCAACGGAATAATGACCGATGCATATGTGGATTTTGGAAGCGACTGTACCTTGATTAAATGCTTCGAGCATTTAATCAAAAGACCTCGTTCTTGAAGAAATTTATAAAGAACAGCCAATCATAAAAGGTTTTGGAAGTTCTATTACCAAAACCATAATTTCAATCCATTGTTTTTTTCAAGTCAGAGTTGATGATATTGAAACCGAATTAGTTGTCGTGGCGGTTGATGACAAGTTTTACCTGTCATCAGTGTTAAGAGCGGGTAGTAACCAAAATTGCCTATCTTCAATTTAATTTTTCATGAAATTCATAAGACGTAGGTGTAAAATAAAAATAATATGAGTAACTACATGATATTTTGAAATTTTTTGTGGAACAGAAACACAATACGTTAAAATTTTCTCGATAAAATAACATCACGAAGTTACCCCTAATTTTCACGTTTTTTCAATTTGTACTTAATATGCTAATTACTAATAGGATATTTTTTTAATGATTATCTGTATCAAGACAAGGCGAAAAAAATTGTGCAGGCATTTTTTGAAATTCCTTTTATTTTTGGTTTTATTACGAATACAAGCTTTAAGCACTTACGACGTTTTTAGTTCGTGGAAGAAGTCATCTTCCGTCGCACGTTGCGGGAACTTCAAGCATATTTTTGTTTCACAAATCAGTCGCCGTCGCTCTGTTGAGACGAGAGGACTGCGTTTGAATTTTCTGCTGCTCTGCGATTTAATTTATTTGCGTAAATAATATTTTCGTAATTTATCACATTGTTGGAACGAAACTGTGAAATACAAAACATGAAAATATCACTAAAACCACTTCCGAAACGATTATTAAAATTGTTAAGAATTGATAAACCAAATAAATACCGCGGCTAAACTATAAAATTAAAATATTATAATAATTTCATGTTGATATTTGAAAACTCAAGATGACATACAATTATTTGACAGATTTTTGACTGGTATAGTACAACTAGCGCCATTTTTCTGCACTTCGGTCAATTTTCTTGCGGAGAAAATTTACAACATAGAGTTCGTGCTGGAGATTTTAGATCTTATTACTATTTAGTAAAGAACCAAATTCGTTTACTCCCACTTTCGTTGACAAACTTCGTGTAAGGGTAACCTTAGACGACCCATTTCGAGCGACTTTTGACCAACCCCCGAATCAAGTTGAAACTCGAAATTTAACATATAGGTAGGTTATTGGTAAAACAATATTATTGGAGTTTATAAAATAAATAAATCGGAAACCTAAAATAGGTAATGGGTTTATGGGTTTTGGCGCACACAAGTACCTACGGTGTGCATGGGACATGACGGACATGACTTGCGGACGGCGAGCAATGGGCAGCTCGCCGTCCGGTAGGGACCAGGCCCGGGTCGACGGCGCGTCGTGTTCCACGCGCGCCTCAAAGAGATGTCAGCACCATTGACGGGGTCCGATAGAGCCGATGCCTGCCGGAGTCGCGAATTGTTCGAAAGAGTTACCGTGGCCCTGGCACACAGGCAACTGAAGGAACACGGCTGGGTTTTAGTCAGTAAGAGTCTGACACGCTCTTCCGCTCCGCCCAGAGCGGGAGAGGTCATTTGATGATTTCCCACCCAAAAAAAAAAGCCCATATTGATATTTCTATAAAATAACAGCGATTATATTGCAAATTGAGCATCTTGCAATAGCAAGATGCTCAATTATCGATTCGATCGTCAATAGACGATTTCCACTATAGATCCGATTTCTAACGCAATAATACAGCAAATTACTCCAAAATTCACAAATTATATCCACAGGTCAAGAGGATTTGACTGTTGACGAACCCAACTCTGTTACAGTCGCCAGCAGGTCAAGCTACACGATATTGACAAATTTCTCCAAACGATTTTAATCCTTAAAATGTTGAATGTTAAGTTCAAAATCGAATGAGAAAATCTGACAGTTTGTGGTAACTTGATGTACTGGCGACTGTACCAAACAGCGAGCGGATAAAATGGCGACCCGGCCGCAAATAGGTATTTCAATGACACTAGGAATGAAGGGTTGCCATTATAGTTAGTGTCAAAAACACTATTATCCTTTTTCACTTACGCAAAATTAACAAAGTTAAAAAGAGATAGCAGTATTTTTATGATTTTGGCGTCGATAGGCCTGATATTTGTATAACTTTTTTTTCTATAGGCAAACATTTCAAGTCTATATAATTTTTATGTCAATGTTTTCATAACACATGCCAGTTGACTTTGCACAATACAGTGCAAAATCCACCATACCAATATTATTTTTTACTTGGTATCACTGTTGCTAATTGACTTTGCACAATCCTGCAAAGCAATTTCCATGATATACCATTATATTTTTTTACTTGGTTAACACTGGTTTCCACGAAGACGTCGTGAGGTCCAACTTGTACAAGGCCCTAAATAAAATTTGGTTGCATTGGAATTTGAACTTTGTCACGCCAGCATTGAGTTTCTAGTTCCAAAACATGACTATGATCTAAGATTCTGAATTCAAGCTTAGCGTATAGTATAGGCAAAATAAACATGTTTTACCAACTGAAGAATTTCATTGAAAATAAAGGGAATGGACAATGATCATAATTCGTTTAAATATTGCAATTGAAAAACCATTCGAGGTACCTATTTGTGCTGTGAGACCTTGCATCTTGCCAAATTTCATGATTCTAGGTCAACGGGAATCATATGGATTTTAATTTATTTGCGAGTGTTTATTTTCTTAGATTATTGATATTTTTGTTCAATTGATTTCGTTTTCTCAAAGTAAAAAAGCGAAAGGTAAGTGATGCGATTATAATTATACGCTTTTATATGGTCAAAAAAGTAATTTTATCGAAATTCTTTTCACCATCATGTAGGTAGTATCATGAGTATGTAGTATTATAGTACTTTGATGGAAGTGCTTTGCTTTTTAGAGTTCGGTACCTCAAAAGAAAACATCGAAACCCTTATGGGATCACTTTGTTATTTATCTTTCTGACCGATTTTCTTAGGAATGCGTGAGGGGTATCAAGTTGAAATTGACATCAAATACTTAGATAAACGGTCCCTTGGAGCTGTAAAAAAAAACGGGCGTCTAAGACGTTGACTTAGTATCTTGGCATAAATTGCCATTCATTTCACATATTTTGACACTCGCAAATAAATTAAAACCCATAAGATGCATGTCGTTGACCTAGAATCATGAAATTTGACAAGAAGCAAGGTCTCACAGCACAAATAGCTACAGGAAAATATCTGAAAATCGTTCATTTGTAGTTATGTATATTACATAATGTATGGAACGATATTTTTTCAACTACAACGTTAGGTTTGTCTTTCAATTCGGAATCGAAAATTTATAGGCCGTATCTTAAAGTAACATTTAGTCTTTATTTTATTTAAGTCGGTCTACTCTCCAATCTACGAGTAACAACCTACCAGCATCGGTTACAGATTCACGGGCATACAATAATATTGAATAATATACCTACTTGTACACAGCAATCATACATAGGTACATTGAATAGAACAGTTTCATCTGATGATTTTGCGTATACATACTACACACAAGATTCAAATTCAAATGCATAAATATACGCAGGGCGAAAAGTTTCTGCTGGCGGGAAGGGATTGTGTTTTGTTTTTGTCGTGTTTGATGAGAGGGGTAGGGAAAGAGGCGCGGGTGAAACTTGATTTTTTTCTATCTTACTGCGCCCTCTTAATATAGGACAGAATTCTATCGAACTACCTTCTGTTACTGTTATGAGTATTTTGAGATTTTTTTTGTTATCATAACTTTTAAATAAAGTGACCGATTTATATCGGTTCCGAGTTCCAATTGTTATCAGTTTGAACTTTACGTCTATATTTTGAGGAAGACACGACCATAGTTTGGTTTGATAGGAGACTATACCAAAGTGCATTACTCGGGCGATATCCTTATTAACGGAAGTACACGAAATAATCCAAATCAAGAATATCAATTACACCAAGGCTTGTTATAAAATAATTAATTAATAGTAAAGCAATTGTATTCGTTACTTTTTTTAACAGCAATCCCTTTAAAACTCCAAGCAGATACTTTAACAGCGAGGTTGAATTCCGTAACAGAAACTAATACCTTGCCTATCGTTAAAAGTTTTTAATGATAGGCAAGTTACTTGTTTATATATAATAGAAACGGCTTTGTTTGTGAAATGTAATCCACATCTATTTAAAAAATTATCAGAGGTCAGGAAAAATCCAATACGCACTCAATACTCGTACATTAATCAATTATGTCAAGTGAAATGTAAAACCGCACTAATGAAATAAAGTTTTTTTGGTATTGCTCCACTCATATATAATAGAGTACCTAATATTATAAAAAATATGACGACATTAAAATTTAAAAGGGCGCTAAACGAATTTTTAATTATGAAAACTTATTACACAATGGACGATTTTCTTAATGATGATTCACTAACTGATTGACAGACCGTTATTCTGATTGACATAATTAGGTATTGTTTGATTTAATTAATTACTTTTTGTTTCCGTTTGACATTATATAGTCCTATTTTATTTTATATTTTTTTAATGCCGTGAACACACTGACATCTTTATTGTATTTTTTTGTGGTTCCAGTTATTGCCACATATTTTAGATTTTTTTATGTTGAATTGTAAACCTTTGCATGCCCACGTGAAGGTAAAATATGGAGAACTTCATTATAAAAACACCTATGTACTTACTATACCCATGTTTGCAAAGAAATAAATGATTTGATTTGATTTGAAAAGATTTTCTCAATACTCATGAACTAAGCCTCTCAATAAATTTGATATTAAAAGTCGACAAGACATTGTTCACTTTCGAAAAACTGAACTTTTTGCAAAGACAGGACATGTTTCGCTAAAAGTTCGAGTGAGTTGCACAAATCAAAGTGCTTAGTCAAAGTTTTTATTTTTTTAAACATAGGTGTAAAAATAGGTGTCTTAACTAAAATAGGTACAGAAATCTCTATATTTTGCCGTTAATGGCGTACAAATATAAATTTATACGAAATTCAATTTAACAGATTTTTTGTTAAAATTAAATGACAAGCAAAATCAAAGCTAAATGTATCCTAAAACAAAGTTAACAATAGTTCAAACAAAATTTATTTCGAACATGTAAATTGTTAGAAACGTAACAACATTTCTGATACTTTCTGTTAGGCTTAGGTATTTTATTATAAATTCTGGGAGCCATGCCTAGAAAACTTTTTGTGTAGAGTGGTGTTGTGTGTATTAGCGCAAATCTCATTATTACGACGACGTTTCGACTTCAGTGTATGCAATGAATATAGAGTTGTTTGATAAGCACCCGCTTGCTCTGTGCGACCCAACATTGGATACTGATCTGCATACAGATGCCAGCTGCGGAGTAATTACGTAACACACTAGACTATCAGTAGGAATAGCTTTCATTTTGACAGTTCAACAACATTAATTGCGTTATTTACGTTGTTGAGCAGACAAATTTTTCGAACATATGAAGCAATGGATTAACAAAAGGCTTCAAAATTAACAAATCCTCTGGTTCGAAATCTAATTCGTCCGACTTTAATAATTATAATATAGAATCGGACAAATAACTGTAAGCACGAATTCCTATTTAGAAATTTTTATTTATTAATTAAATAATCAGATTGCATAAGAACATATTGGACGGTGACCTCAAACTACGCATTTGCCTGTATCTCGGGGTCGGAATTGCGACATTTTCAAAGTGAAGGATAGTACATAGTGATAGTATTTAGTACATAGTGATTA
Organism: Dryobotodes eremita; assembly: GCA_917490735.1. NCBI lineage: Eukaryota > Metazoa > Arthropoda > Insecta > Lepidoptera > Noctuidae > Dryobotodes > Dryobotodes eremita. Next base: position 22,658,080 of record OU823257.1, read on the forward strand.
CATATTGCAGAACAGGAAAACATAAACTAAAATTAAAAGTCATGTGATGGCGAGCGAATTAAGTGATCGACACTTGATTAGTTTAAAAAAAGACTTTATTTAGATGAACAGCGTTACAGTAATTAAGATAGTAATGATTATTCTAGTCGTGAGACGTATTTATAATTAATTATTGCTAAGTTTACAATATTCTTATGAACTACTTATTTGCTACTTTGAGTGGAGGTGGATTTGCTGACAAAGCAAATAGTGTTAGGGTCGTCACACTTAACTCCTCCCTCCTTAGGAGAGAAATTATCTAAAGGCAACTCAGTAGTCTTTAGAGAATTTCGTCTAAATCTCTTAGTTAACAACTTTCTTTTTTGAAACAAAAACCCTGTGACGAATACAATTATAATGGCGTAAATACTTATGGTCCATACACTGATTTTGTCACTGATTATAACGGTTTCAACATCACTGGCACTATCACTATATTTGGCCTGGTTCAGCAGTTCCTTGATGTCGCCTAGATCAACTCCTCTGAGGTCCATCTGCTTGGCTGACGAGGTGACGTCTCTGCGTAGCTCGGGCATCTGTACTGGTGGCAATCTGAAGGAGACTAAGCTGGTATTCGTGGGTGTTGTGATCGAGATATCAGCAATCTGTAAGGTACAATGCTGACTTGGCACTAATATGTATGTGCCTCGAAGATTATGTCTGCGGGTCTCATCTTCGCAGTGCTCCGTTGCAACAATTTCCTTTTCCGTGTATATCAACCAGTGGATGCTGGATATGGGCTGCACCTTGGTTTCTTCTATCTGCACTTGGTGTTGTTTGCAATTACTAAAGTTATGTTGTGATAACATAAGCTGTTGGATACATGTTTCCTCCGCGTACTGTACCACGTTGTCATCAGAACAGAGATATGTCAGATCTTCTATTTCTTTACAGCCTTCGGCTACGGATCTGTATTTCGACTTGTTCACTATTAGGTAAGGATATTGGGATATGATGATATTAGGTTTTTGGGTAATCTGGTTATAGATTGGAATAGGAATAACTTTATAATAATTGTATGTGTTTTTATCTATTAATGGAACTTCTAATACAAATATAATTTTACTATTGTCTATATATCCCTTAATTTCTATATTTCCCTCTAATTTTACTAAGTTATTTAATGTTAATGGATAAATTAAATTATGATGTTTTCTTATGACATTAAGAATATTAAATAATTCTGTGGAATTTACTATGGATGGATGTAATATGTGCATTTTACTAAAAGCAATAGCAGTTTCTAATTCGTAGATAATGGAATAAATGGTACGACAATTATTTAAAACTTGATTCATACTATTCATTACGGTTAAAAGGTTAGAGTACTTGGTTTGGTTTTGAATAAGTGTTTGGAATTGTCTTATTTTGAAATTTAAATGTCTAGTATTAAAATTAATGTCATCAGAAACATTGAGTAATTTATCAAAAGCCTTCTGCATTAACGACACTTTTCGTTCTACTGAATGTTCCCTGTTTCCTAAATTACTAATCTCTAAATTATATTTTCTAGCATCTTCGTTATCTAAATTTCCTGTTATTACCTTAATAAGGGAGCCCAATGGGTTTAAAATTCCTCTCCTAGTTCTGCTAGAGGGTAGAATCTGTTTTAACCTATCTTTTGTCAATTCGATAAAAGATTCTATTTGTGCTGTCAACCCTAAAAGTTCCCTACGTATCTCACTATTACTTTGAGTTATGATTTTTAACTTATTATACTCTTCTATATTATTTTCTAACTGGACCGTTAGTGAATTTAAGTCCATGGTTTTAATAATATCCCAATGGTTAGTCCTCTTCAGAGCTGTTCCAATCCGAATCGGAACTATTCCCGGATTCTGGTCGATCCTCTGGATGTTCAGGGTCGTCCCTTGATCCGCTAGGACGAGCAGTATCAAGCACCATCTGTGGGGGGCGTTTGACATTCCTTAGTGCTACTTTAGTATTTCTATTTTTCAGCTTAACTGGTACTATATTACGCTTGGGCTTTCCAGTGATAACTGCCTTTTCGTATCGCGGTAGTTCTTTTGCTTTCCTAGTCCTAGTGTTTTTCATAAAAACCGTGTCACCTTCCACTAATTTTGGCTGGTCCTCACCTCCTACTTTGTCTCTAACAAGGCCTTTATGTCCAATCATTTGACTACTTAAATGCTCATAAAGGGTTTTCAATCGTTTGCGATGATCCTGTTATATCTTTTGCATTAACGTCTTGTCCCTGTCAATATCAAAAGCATTTCCGGAGTCCGTGTGTCCAAAAACTATTTCGCAAGGTGTAAAGTTTGTTGCGCTATGAATAGTATTGTTATAACCCATGATCGCATATGTCATAACGGATGCTGCATCTAAACTAGATTGTTCATATTTTGCTAACCTATATATTTCGATAATTGTGGAATGAAATCTTTCCACTATTGCCATTGAATTAGGGTTGTTAGGTGTCCCTATGTGTTGCTCAATTTTATATAAACTTAACATTTCCTTAAATAATTCGTTGTTAAACTCGGTACCTGCATCACTACTAATTTTTGTAGGTATTCCATACATACTAAAGTATTTTATTAGAGCTCTCACTACTTCGGGTGTGCTTTTATTGGGAATCTGTATTGCTTGACCTAACTTACTAAATGAGTCTACTACAGTTAAATATTGGTTTTTCTCTATATATAATAGATCTATAAAAACTTCCTGGAATGGACTGTCTGTAGTTTGAGTTAATTGTATAAATGGTTTTAGAGGTTTCCTGTCATACTTCATTTTTTTACATTCTTCACATGCATTGATAATGGCTGTCACTGTTTCTTTCATATTGCTCCACCAATATGATCTTTTTAACTTCATTAGAGTCTCTCTAATACCTCTATGACAAGTCTTCCCTAGATGATATTTGGTAACTAAATCCTTTTGATCACTTTCGTCTGTAACGTTCACAACTCTTTCAGTGCATTCAACAAAGTTTTGAGTTCCCTTTTTGTAAAGTGCCGTAGCTACATTAACAAAAGTTTTTCTATGACAATGATCCTCAAAGTAGATAAAATACTTTTTTTTGTAATCTACATACTCTTTAAGAAATTTTTTTACTAAGTTTTCGCTGTTACTAGGAGGTAGATGGACTTCGAAAATTTTTTGTTTGCCGTTAGAAATATTTTTTACACAGATATCGTCCCTGTGCCAAGTGAAAACATGAATTTGCCTAGCTTTGGTATCTATTGCCTCATTAAGGATAGGAATACCCTCATGTTCCCTATTAGATATTGAATTTGCTGTGGCGGCGTCACTTTCGGAATCAGATAATTCTATCGTCTCTATTCCCGGTTCTTTAACGCTAAGTTTTACGATTTCTTCCGTAACATCTTTCAAATGCTGCTGTAATCTCGCTTCCTTTTCATCTACATTCACTACCATTGATTCCGAGTCATCTTTTGTTATATTAATTTTAATGCGCGATAAAGCATCTGCATTTGTATTTTGTTTACCTTTCTTATAATGTATATCGAAATTATAGTCTTCTAAACGTAAACGCCATCGAGTTAGTTTACTGTTGGGTTCTTTTAATGAATTCAACCATGCCAAAGGTCTATGGTCGGTGTATATTATGAACTTTCGACCATATAAGTAGGGCCTGAAATGTTTGACTGCCCATACTATGGCTAATAACTCCTTTTCTATCGTACTATATCTAGATTCCGTATCGCTTAGTTTTCTACTGGCAAATGCAATCGGTTTGTCTGATCCTATAGTACCTTGAGACAGTACCGCGCCTACCGCAAAGTTTGAAGCGTCGGTTGTAAGAACAAACGGTTTTGTAAAATCAGGGAATTGTAACAAAGGTGCATGTGTCAGTAACTCTTTGCACGTTTCAAAGCTTTTTTTATATTCGTCATTTATCACAATCTTTTTTCCCTTCTTTAGACAAGCTGTAAGAGGTGTGGTTATTTTAGAAAAATCTTTGATAAACTTCCTATAATAACCTATCAAACCTAAGAAACTCTTAATCTCTGTCACGGTTTTAGGTAAAGGATATTTCAGAATAGCCTCGATTTTGTCATTGTTAGGCTTAAGGCCATTCTTTGTTATTGTATGTCCCAAATACATTACTTCTTTTCTCAAAAACTCGGATTTATCGAGCTGGATCTTTAAGTTAGTTTTTCGAAAACGCTCGAAAATAACTCGTAATTTCTCTATGTGTTCTTGCAAACTGGTAGAGAATATGATGACGTCATCAAGGTAGATCAGACAATGCAAGCCTTGCAACCCTCGGAGGACGTTATCCATTGCACGTTGAAACGTGGCAGGCGCTGTTTTCAAACCGAACGGCATTCTGTTGAATTCGTATAAGCCGAATGGTGTTGAAAACGCCGTTTTTTGTCTGTCTTCCTCCTGGATTTGTAATTGATGATAGCCAGACGCAAGGTCTAAGGTGGAAAAGTACATACTCTTTCCTAACTTATCAAAAAGATCATTGATGTTTGGCAAAGGGTACTTATCGTCAACAGTTATCTCATTCAAACGTCGATAATCTACTACCATCCTCCACTTTTGTTGTCCGGAGGCATCTAACTTCTTTGGAACAAGGTGGACCGGTGCACTCCAAGGAGAATTTGATTCTCGGATTACATCGTCCCTAAGCATCTTATCCACTTGACGCCTAATCTCGTCTGTTTGAGTGGGCGGCAACCTATAGGCTTTTACATTAATGGGATCCTCGTTTACCGTTCTAATTTTATGTTTCACTTCGTTAGTGAAAGACAATGGTATGTCTTCACAATAAAAAATCTCCTTATACTCCTCACAAATATTTTTAATCATCGTTCTTTCTTCTTCATTCATATGTTGTAACCTTAATTTTTTTAAGTTATTTGATAATAGCTTATCAATACTGTCTGTGTCGTTTAAATGATTAACTAAGATCTCGCAGTGATTGTAAGGTTCTACCTGGAATGGGCTAGTGACATTGAGGCTCATTTCTATGTCCTTGCAGTTCTGAATGACCGTATACGCATAACCATTCACACAGTTGACTAACGCACAAGGCATCCTAATCCCTTTAGACAATTCTTTAAAATCTAAAATAGCCTCTCCATTAGTTAAGTTTACAGGAAGTTTTACCCTTAACTCGCTACGTGGTGGTAAAATGTAAGTATCTTTTAGCGCTGAAGAATAAACAAAAGGTATGTCAGTATTCCTTGTGCATAAAGTTAGTGTTTGGTAATCAATTTTTGCATCTAATTGTTTTAATAAATTACTGCCTAGTAAACCGTCATAGTGATTATCAACATCGTAAACGTAAAACTTATGACCTTCAGAACTTTTAAATATTTTGGGTAAGGGAGTTAAAACAACTTCTGTATGCATACTAACACCATGAGTACTGACTACTTCAAAAGGTTCCTTGTAAATACTATTTTTAAAATATTGGTAAGCGACACGCCGACCTATAAACGATCTAGAGCTACCAGAGTCTAACATAAAAACTGCATTACCTAGCTCTGGAACTACAATGTAAGGCAAAGAACGATAATTAGTACAATTTAAAATTATCTTTTCCCTCTGAATAAGGCTCTCAGGTGAAAATTCTCAATTTGTTCAGGCTCATATGATGTGCTTGGTTGTGGTTCGTAATTACAAGTATTTTGTTCATTATTATCATATGTCGTAAATGAGTCATTATTCGTGTAATTTACGCGTCTAGAGTTTGCAGTTCGCATGGTAACATCGGTGTTTGAACCCGAGTTTGCTGGCGTTGCATTATGCACCGATGACGATCGCGGCGCGACCTGCTGATTCTGCCACGGCGTTGACCTACTTTGTTGTGGCAGCTGATTTTGAGCATTATTTTGATTTCTAAAACGGTTAACGGTGTCGCTCTTCGAAGAGTGAGGGAATTTAAATACCTCGGCCATGTGGTCACCGAGGATTTGAAAGATGACGGGGATATAGAAAGGGAGAGGAGAGCGATGGCGGTCCGCTGTAACATGTTGGCACGCAGATTTGCGAAGTGTAGTTTAGAGGTTAAGATCACTCTGTTTAAAGCATTCTGCCAAACTCTCTACACCTGCAATCTGTGGGTCAACTACACGCAGCGGGCCATCAACGCTCTCCGAATACAATATAATAACGCGTTCAGGGTGTTGGTGGGGCTCCCACGCTGCTGTAGTGCGTCTGCGATGTTTGCGCACGCGCACACAGACGGCTTTTACACTGTCCTGCGGCGCCGCATCGCATCGCTAATGTTCCGTACGCGTGGGAGCGCCAACACCATCCTGAGCGTGCTCAGCCACAAGCTGGACAGCCCCCTTCTGGGGCGCTGGGTTCAAGCACAAGTGCGTGTGCCCGGCGCCCCAGTGGGAGGCAAATACCTAAATTAATTATTATTATTATTTTTTAATTGAATAAAGTTAAGTTGAATAAAATTAAATTAAATTGCAATAAATTAAATTGAATTTTAAATTAAATTAAATTAAATAATGTTTTTATTTTTATATTTAAAACTTTTTTGAAATATTTTTTTTTTTTGTAATTTTTAAATAGTTTGTAAATTTTAAAAATAGTTTGTGAGTCTTCTCGTTACTAACACCATTATGGGCCAAATGTGTCTGAAATAAAAAGATTTTATTTTATTTTATTTTTTTTTTTTAAAAGAATTTCTATATTGACTTGAATTATTTGCCGAATCTGAACTATTTTGTGTTGGTGTACTGTATTGTTTTTGTAGATTGGGCGAACGCTGAATAATGTCATTATTGTTGAAGACTTTTCCTGGCGGTTTTAAATTATTTTTATTCCTATTATTTTTAGATTCATAAACCGTCTGAAAGTTTTGTTCTTCTAGCATTACTTTCAAGGCATCTTCTAATATTGTCACATTCCTCAGTCGTACCAATCTAACTAAATAAGGTGGTAAATTATACAGGAAAACATTCAATGACGAATTAGTATAGATATGCTGTTTGGCTTGACGTAAATTCGCATCGTCTACAGTTTCTATTATTTTTGCAATCAAGACACTACGCAAGTTTTGAATCCTATGACAGAAGTCTGAATAACTTTCATTGGATTTTATTTTCATTGACTCTAATTCCAATACTAAACATTCTTCAGTTCTAGGGTCACCAAAATGTTGGGCTAGTAATGTTTTCAACTCCAACCAAGTACGAATATTTTCCCGTTCCCCTACTAGGTTCGCGGCCTCCCCGGTTAATCTACTCGTAAGAACGTGGAATAAGTATTCGTTTTGGATTTCTCCCCCTTGAAATGTATTTATAATATATTCACATTTCTTTATAAAAAGTGGGAGTTGTCTAGAATCGCCACTAAACTCTGGAATAATTTTTGCCATGGTTGGCGGAACCTGCACAATTTGATCCATTTTGAAAGGACAACACAGAGAGAGAGAGAAAAAAAATAGGGAAAATGCCCTAACTAAATACTTAACTAAAGTTAATCTTATTACGCAAGTTTTATCGTAATAAAATAAAATAATGTTATCGCGGTATTGCTCAACCCCCAATAACACAACACATACAATTAAAACAAAGAGAAAAATGATAAAGGAAAACAGAAAGGATAGTGAAAAAGTTTTACTCACAGTCCTGTAGTTACTCCCATCTCCTCCTTGTGACTACTATCAGATACTGCGCCAGCCGTTGTGCCCGGTACTTAATAGATTTGTTTGTTCGGCGATCTCTGTTAAACTGTAGAAACAGACGTCCAGCTATGCTTGTAGAGTTGTATACGTCGCGAACTGACTACAGAGATCCTACCGGCTGCGCCAATTAAGTGATCGACACTTGATTAGTTTAAAAAAAGACTTTATTTAGATGAACAGCGTTACAGTAATTAAGATAGTAATGATTATTCTAGTCGTGAGACGTATTTATAATTAATTATTGCTAAGTTTACAATATTCTTATGAACTACTTATTTGCTACTTTGAGTGGAGGTGGATTTGCTGACAAAGCAAATAGTGTTAGGGTCGTCACACTTAACTAGCGCGGCTACTGACCGTGGGGTCCTGGGTTCGTTTCCCAGGATGGGTAAAGTGTTGTTTAATTTTTCCATTAAGAATTTTTCAGTAGCAGCCAGGAGATTGAAAGTTGGAGCTGTGACACCCCGTGCCCCAGAAAGCACGTGACGCCGTTGGACTTGCGCCTGGTCTCTAGCCGGTCGTGTCGGGTTGCCGTCCCGTTGGACTGTGGGAGTAGAGAAGCAGAGAGTGCACCTGTGTTTACGCACACACTTGTGCACTATAACGTTTCCTGCATGCAGACTGGTCTCCATTGAGGTTGGGAGGGCGATGGCGAGGGGGGTACTGGCTGATCTTTGCGTTATGCTCGTGAACGGGCGCTGCTTGTGTTGACAGGTCGTCTTGCTGACCATGGTTTTGTTAATTATTATTATTAATTGCTCAGTTTATTTACTTTAGTTCGATGGTCCTAGTTTATCATTTGTGACTTCGAGTTACAGCTATGGGAATATAATCCAGAATTGCATATGTAAGCTGTCACGCCCTTTTTGACTGGAGGCTTTTATTTAGGTATAAAATTATGTTTACTTTTTATTTTTTTAGCTTGAGTATATTTTTTAATGTATTTGTTGGTATATTGGTGTGGCTAGCGGACATATGGCAAATAATTTAATTTAATGTTCTGTATCTCGTAATGTTAATTACTTTGCATACCTACTATTGTATAGAATCAAGTTTTTTTTTTTCTAACTGAGCAGATAGCTGTGCTGCTGGGGAGTTTGTTGCGCCACTTCTTCTCCCCAGCTAAAACAGCACTAGGAAGTGGTGAAGGGCGGGCGTTTTGGGGGACTGTCTTATGTAATTTTGACGTTCGAAAAGTGCTGAACCTCAGCCTAATTTGAATAAATGGCTTTTGATATTGATTTTTTTTTTATTGGCCGCCGCGCCGTGGCCGGTATTCGGTCGGGAGGATTCATATTTTAATAAGTGCATACATGCATCGTTTCTCTTTTCATCAGGTACTAGGCATGCATTACCTGTCATGAATATATAATGGTACAGTATGTTGATTATGTACCTACCAATATTTTTTTTGTATTGTTTCTTATTTTTGCTATTTGATGTATTGCCTCATTGTCGTGATTATTGCGTGCTTCGAAGTTAGCACGCCCTCGGATAGCCGAGTGTCGTGATTTCTATGATTCCATTTAAAAAAATGTATTATTTTAATACCGAGTTAGAATTTCCACTGTGGCAACACTGTCAAAGTACAAATGATTAATGTTGTAACAAACTTTTAAATGTATTTTAATTACGGCAACTGAATGTATTATTCTACTTTGGCAACACTTAGAAATAACGGTTATGATTTCGCATCCAAACTTTCATCCCCTATATCACCCCCTTTAGGATTAATTTTGAGACAAAAATAGTCTATGTCTTTCTCCAGAATGCCATCTCCTTGCCCAATTTTATCGAAATCCGTTCAGTGGTTTAAGCGTGAAAAGGTGATAAACGGACATAGTACTTTAGAATGTACCTATAATATTAGTATGGATGTATACATAGCAATAAAAGTACAAGCCATGCGCACGATTGGATTTCCTAATATCGGCAAAAATGACTAACTTCCATACAAACTGTCATCCTGTAATTAACCGAAGATAAATTTTAAAACCCTTCCTAAGTGCTCCCCTTCGTAATATAAAGAACTCTTGCGCAACATTTCATGCTTCTGATGTACACCCAGTGGTTTAGGTTGTACGTTGTCTGTCAGTAAATAAGATATTTATTAAGTAGATTCGTCAGTACCTATATTCTTAAGCAAAAGAAATCGCAATTACATACATAATAAATGAGTACAGTTTACCGGTCATTTTAGCCCAACCAACACATTATCAAAACAGCCACATTGAAACATTCACACAGACGAACTGTAAGCCAGCAGATGTGTGGACCTGTGGGCCGATCCTATCTAATTATCATAGAGTATCATAATTACAATAAAAACAAACACAGCGGAGTGTATTATTTAAATTAGCTAAATTAAATAATACACTGAGTACATACGGCTCGGTTATAGTGTTATTCAACTTTAATTAGTCATTGGTGAACGAACGCCTAGTTACCTACGTTATACGTTCATTTAGTAGGCTGATAAAATCATTATTCAGTAATAATAAATTTGGAAAATCATGGTTTATGACTGCTTTCACCAAACCGTGACCAAACTTAGGAACAAATTGATACTTTAAAAAACGTTTCCCAATCCCGTGTTGTATTAACTTTTGAAACCGTTTATTTCAGTGCTTTAGTACATCTTTATGCCTTGCTTTAATTATGCATTTCTTAAGAGTTACGTAGTCTGCAGCTACTTCAAGTTAGTGCACAAACGCACATAATTCTGGCTCAGAAAGCTTATTTGCAGCGGCGATAAAATATAAGAGACTGAAATTATTGAGATTTGTGCTATAGGCAGATGTTTTAATTGCAATTTTCCTTATCAACCCTTACCTACAGCTATTTCTTCATCAACATAACAATGTTAGAGTCTGCTCGACGCGGTGGGGTGTAATTGTATGCCACCAATGTAATGGATCCAGCGATTACAATGCTTGTTACTTTTAAAATGATGACAATGCATCTGCTGGGGACAAGTGGGCGCACCCCTAGCCCTGTGGAGCTAGAGTTGCGACACACAACTAGTGAAGTGACGACAATGCACGAAATATTTGCGATTTATTTTACCAAACAGAGGAGCAAAGGCACACCCTGCTTCTGATTCAAATATAACAATAACTTCAATAAATCAGACATCAGACAGACTGTGATTTGAGATCGAGGCGTGGCCGGTGCTGAAAATTATACGTTGCGAAGTTACAATAAATAGTATGAAATAGATTATTTTGATGTGTCGAAAGTTGGTGTGGTTAAATAAAAGACTTGAAGATAAATGAGACTGAAACTTGTAAGTATCAATGACAGAAATGAATATCTTCACAAATAAATAAAATATTACTGAACTATAATTTTCTTTTGAAATCTACAAAATGTAATTCTCTAGAGACCTGCTACGGGCTAAATATAATATTTTATCTGCAGTTCATTCTGTCCCTAATTATACAAATTGTATGTAATTATTTGTTATAAATTCATATATATTAGGTAATTAGTTTATTCATAATTACAGCTGAAGAATACATTAAAAAGGTACTTATTAAAACAGAATAAGACGAATGTTTTTGGAAAGTAAGAGTGACTTGGGAGGATTTCGCAGAAAGTTACACAAAGAGAAAAATTAAGACTCATGTTGATGAGATACGTAAAGAAAAAATTGACCTATATTTTTTGCGTTTAAATCAAATCAAAAGTCATTTATTCAAATTAGGCTGAGAATCAGCACTTTTCGAACGTCAAAATTACATAAGACAGTCCCCTAAAACGCCCGCCTTTCACCACTTCCTAGTGCTTTAGCGGGGGAGAAGTGGCGCAACAAACTCCCAGCAGCACAGCTGTCTGTTCAGTTAGAAGAATCTGATTCTATACAATAGTAGGTACTAAGTAATTAACATTACGAGACACAGAATATTCAATTAAATTATTTGTCATATTATGTCAGCTAGTCACGCCAATATAACAAAATACAATGAAAACTATATTCAAGCAAAAAATAAAAACTAATAATTAAAAATGTAAATACCTAAATAAAAGCCTCCAGGCATAAAGGGCGTGACAGCTTACATATGCAATGCTGGAGTATGTTCACATAGCTGTAACTCGAAGTCACAATTAATCATAAACTAGGACCATCGAAGTAAAATAAATAGTTGATTACTAATAACAATAATAAAACCATGTCAGCAAGACGACCTGTCACCACAAGCAGCGTTAATAATAAAATCACCATTTTTTTTATGGCTTTCTGTTATACAACATGAAAATCGACACGCATTGAAAAAACCCGCATTTTATGTAAAATCGTTAATTTTGTCAAATACCCTGAGAACGTAACCGACAACGCCATCTGTCGTCAATAAGTGCAATGTGACTGCTTATTACCTCCATCTGTCAATCAAAGCAACCACTTATTACCTCAACGTATATATCGCAACAACCACTCATTAGGGCCCTCCTACGTTAGCGTGTAGTGGAGCTGTTGTAATGACAGTGTGGGGTGGAGTCAAGAAGTAAGCTAGGCATGCTATGGAAGTATGAATCCAAGTGTAGTTCACCATAATATTAGGGCTGTACTGCGCTATTTGAATTAGACTAGCGGTTGTTGAGGCAGCCCATCTTTAGAAGTGGATGTAAATACTGTTCAAGACAAACATGCAAGTAATAGTAATAGCCCCACCGCCGTATCTCTACGTTGACGTCGGCGCGGCGTCGTGGTGGGGCTTGCGCGCGCATATGTACTCTAGGTCTCTGCCGGTAGAGTTTACTTTGCCGAAACAGGTCTAGGGTGAGGAGCCAGACTAATAGAGATATAGAGACCCGCAGAGCAGCATGTGGCGGGCTGTTGGCCAATAGCGACCCCACAGACCCTATCTTCCGGGAGAAGTCTCGTTCCTCATCTCTGGCTTGCCTTTATTGGCCGGCTGGTGTGAACACTGATGAGGAACAGAGCTCCCACCTCTTTTTTGCCTTTATTGGCCGGCTTAAGTGGAGATTGGCAAGAGCAAACGTGCTCAGAGGAAGGAAGTATTCCAGTAAGATGCTGGTACGGATCTTGACCGTACTTCCGGGATTGTCCTGATAGCCGTAGTATACCTTTTCACTCCTCATAAGCAACTCAGGACATTTTGCCCCCTTGTTGCTCCGACACTATGTGCTAGCGACTGTTTTCGGGGACCCATTATTGAGTGTGCAAATCAACTGCCACCTGCCATTTTATCGGTGTATTTTATATAAAACATTGGTCAGGCAGGGGCCATAGTCTTTCTATAGTTCTAGATAACCAGTTTAATTTAGCTACCCAAACCCATAATCCAATATCTTTGTTTCCATATCCTGCAATAGTCCTACACAAATCAGGGGTTGTCCTTGGGTGCAATTGCTTAATGCGTACAAGGATAATCGTCGGTTGGTGTCCTTGGTGTCTCATTTAATTTAAAACATTTAACAGGCCTCTGCGAGTTGGCTTCGGCCCCTCTTACGCCTTCCAAAGGCCCGGGACCCCAGGGTCCCGAGGAATGTCAATAATAGTAATAGTAATAGTAATTTATTTCCAAAACTTCAGTACACATTACATCAGCGAGGTCTCGACCCCTGAACTAGGACATCCTTATGACGAATTTGGAAAGTTGGAGCTCTAAAACTGTAGGTAGCCAAAAGATAATGAATTAAATTGCTCGATGTAGGTGAAAGTCAGCTACATTATGACGTAATTAATGCGTTTATGAGCTCTCTAATGAATAAAATGTGTGCGTTTTACCTGTGAAACATACTAAATGCAACCCCAAGGCACCTAGGTACCTATACTATTATACTTTGCGGTCGTGATGGTCGATTAATGACGTTATCGCCACACACTCATCGGAAATGGCCGGCGTACGGATTTGGTTCGCCCCATGTTCGCCCCTTTGGGAATTACGAACGTGTAATGCGTTATGCATAAAACTAGTTTGAAAGTTAAATATAATATTCGCATAAATATGAAACATGGCAGTATATTTCAGTATTCCCCTCGAGGTCGCGCGCCGGCCCCGGGCCCTGCTGGCGCGGTGCGGCGCCGGCGTTCTCGGCTCGGCGCGGTGCTTCTCTAATTAATTTATCGAGCAGCTCTTATATCTGCTTCTAATTGCATTAGCACTCAAACATGTTCAAGAGCATCGTTAAACTGGATTGGAGCGTGAATTTTTATGTTCATAATTAAGAACAGTCGACTCACTTCATGTAATAAATGATGGATGTCTACGTCATGGTTCAGTAGCGCATGCCCCACATGGCCACATCCTGTGCGGTGCCTTGCTGCTCGGCGTACAGTTTCGTGATAACCCTGCGGTTAAGGGTATCGGTATCGGACACGACTGCGGTAATTACCGACCGGCGCATGTTTGAAAATTACCGGATTCAGGGCACGAAATTCTGCGAGGAAACTGGCACGTTAATTATAAACCTTATTAGTAACTCCGCCCTGAGAACTGTGGCGGTTGGGCCATATGTCATGTTAGGAGTCGATGACAAATGATAGGCTTTTATTATATAAATACTCGTATTTGACTTCAGTAGTTCAGTACAATTCCTTGCAGTGTGACCGCGTGGTCGCCCTAAAGCAACACATCAACGCGGCACCTCTCACACGGAGTTCCCATTAGGCATACAAGCGGTACATCGTCGGCGCACCAAAGGCCAGTCTCGATGTTTCTGAGAAACGAGCCATCGATACAACTCCATTGTGTTTCGAGCGCTTTTTAGAAAACGCTGGCTAAGGGCCGCGCGGCCGCACACTGACTGCCAATGCGCTGCGAGCTGCCGGGCGGCCGGGGCCTACAGAACACGGCCGCATGCAAAACGCGTATAAATCGCAACTCTAAATATAGCTCGACTGCTTTTCAACCGGTCAAGTCAGACATAGACAGTTCATTTGCTAGTCCAAAAAAGTCGGTGCGACACGAAAGAGAATAGCAAGTAACCAATCATTTCGGGCCAATTACGACTACGAGCGAACGCAAATGACAGGGCAGCCCGGAGTAGTGACTAGTGACTAGTGTCGTCCGGCGCTCACGCGATACTTGAGCGTCGGCAAATAACGATTTCGATGCTACATTCGAGTACATTCTGTTTTGCTTTTCAATGAACCAGCGTTAGTTTGTTATCCACGAGGTCGCGATAGAATCGATGCTGCATCGATTTTTGTTATCCAAGAGGTCGCTATAGAATCGATGCTGCATTGATGTTTGTCATCCACGAGGTGGCGATAGAATCGATGCTGCATCGATGTTTGTTATCCACGTGGTCGCGATAGAATCGATGCTGCATCGATGTTTGTTATCCACGAAGTGGCGGTAGAATCGATGCTGCATCGATGTTTGTTATACGAGAGGTTGCGATAGAATCGATGCTGCATCGATTTTTGTTATCCGAGTGGTCGCGGTAGAATCGATGCTGCATCATGTTTGTTATCTGCGTGGTCGCGATAGAATCGATGCTGCATCGATGTTTGTTATCCGAGAGGTCGCGATAGAATCGATGCTGCATCGATGTTTGGCGACTCTCACAAGCAAATGTTGGCGAATCCAGATATCGTGCGATCACGATGCCGGACATGCTAAATTTAGTGATAAGTCGCTGCATCTTGTTTACAAAATGAAGAAACTTAAGCACTTGCAGCTACAATAGATTAAGTTTCTGTTGTCCGTTTTTATATGGGAATCGAATGGGAGCGCTAATGGACGAATGCTCATGTCATTTGCTAAATAACTGATCGTATGCCAGGGGCTCATTTGCACCAAAAGTATTTTGTGTGCAATAGGTGCTTATTGTGCTAATAACATGTCTGTCGCAGCGATATGCAGCTAGTCGGAGGGTAACAATTAAATCGCGCGCTTCCATCGCATTATCACACAACGCGCACGTATGCGCGGTAATGCCACGGCACGGTGCGCGGCGCCCGGCAGGGGGCGCGACTATCTGCAATCGCCCTTATCTCGCTAATTGCACACATGACACTTTTTACATAACAACTGGTAATGTGGCACCGACTAACAGTAACTATCAGGTAACTAGAATGACGTTAAACAGAGAACAATTTTCAGAACTGTGTGTTTTGTAAACGTTTTTACCGGAACATCGTTATTCGTCCGAGTTTTGTCATCAAGGTGTAGATTTCACGCACAGTTAGTGGTAAATGATTTTCTAACGAACTCTGTTTAACGAAACTATGATTATAAGTTTCCTGGAAACTTCGAGAATAATCGTAGGAGCATTAGCCGCGGCTAAAACGATAATTTCCTAGTTGGGCGCGTCCAATTGAGTCGCGCCTAATGTCGGCCGCGTCCGGTGCAAGGGGCTCGCATCAAAAGTCCATTAGAGAACAAACGCACGGTCCTGTGTGCCCGCCGCCTGCGCCTGTGCGGTTGTATGGCTGTACTAGAGGCACGTCGTACGAATGTCATTCATTAGTTTCTCGTAAGTAGGTACATTATATCGATCTTAGTTCACAAAGTTGAACTCCGGAGCGTTCCTATGCACGTCACGTCCGGAGCAACAAGCTCTCGTATTAGAGCAGTTGAGAACTTGAGTGTTCCTTAAAGAATGTTGTAAAGATACCTACCTGTGTACGACACATTTTGTATTCACCCTCGGATGTGCTCGTTGAACAAAGCTACGCTGCTGAATGCATTCGAGGACACGTGTTACATGTTACATATAAAGGGGTAAGTACTTCACCACATACACACTGCACTATGTACTTATGAAGTAAATACTAAGAGGCACGTTCACCCACTTCCCTCCGTTAATAACTACTCGTATGGGATGACAGACAGCTGACATACAAAGTTTGTATCTAGTTCTCAACAGAAAACAATTGAATTGATTGAAACGTTAGCATTCAGCTATAAAGTCGAGTCCACACGACCCAGCAACACTGGAGCCGAACTAACTAGAGACGGTTCGCTGTCACTTACATATTATGTCCATTGTAATTTGCACTAATCCTACGAATGCCCTAAAATCGTGATTTCAAGTTTGCATAGCACTAACTTTACGAATCGCCTATCTCGTGCAAATGACGTTATTAGTTATAGCTTGCCTTAATTAGGACTTGCCTAGTTGGTATGACGTTATAACAAAGGGTCATTCTGTTCACAGTGATTCATTTATTAAGTGAACTCAATTTAACGTTGTATTGTGCGTTAGCTGAATTCCTGATAGAAAATTATTTTGGAACTTATGAAGTAAGTATTATATAATATTGTATTGTGTGGACCCGCGTGTGGATCCGACTTAACGACATAACTGACAACAATAACCGTCATTCGGTGGATGGAATAGATTCACATAACATCGTGAATCAATTGTAAATACTTTCTCAATTCTGTCAAGTAGGTCAACTTTGATCCTGGCTTGGTTCTCATCAGGAACCTGCGCCCTACAATTCTATCAGCTCATTGCTACAGTCGTGCGGCGACAATGCCCGGTTCAGCCGAGCGTGACCCGGCCATTTCGGAAAATGCCCGCGGCTGGCACAATGTGGCACTAATAATAATTCCATACTATTGTTGTATTTCTGATACCCCACTACGATAATTTAATCCTCGGTACTTTTTTGGAACTGTAAAAAATCTTTTGTCGAAACGAAATGTTTTATTTTCACAGATTTATCGAATGTAGTTTGGCCTTTGCTTTAGTTCGGTTTTATTTTATTTCTGCAACAAAAGCAGCGGATGCTTATTTGCCAGTTACTTGTTCATGTTTGAGATTTCTTTTGTATGTTCATAGATGTCAGTGGATTAGGTCAGATTATAGTATGCGTTGAGTTTATATACTCGTACAACTACCCTCATTGTACGATTCAATCGTGTACATTTGCATACAAGCTTCTAATTGAATAAAGAGAAAATACAGATTTTCTCTATAGCACTATGCAAATGCCATAACTACGCGATATCTCTTGATTATCGTGCACGACATAATATCTATAATACAAGTGCTTGTCGAACAAGATTCCCTCGCGCTGCATCGTTTAACTTTACAGCAATAACATAATTTGTAGCCGGCATGCGCACGCGCCTCGGGCGGCGCTATAGGTACGCCACACTGCTGACCAATGACCATTAGATGCTAAGTATTTATTAGCGATTACGCCGACCATTCACAAATTAATGAGTTATTGACCGACTGCCTGTCGTCACATTGCTGACCACTAGATGTGTGATTAGATTACGTATCGAGTTATTTCAAACTAAATTACGCCCGCGACTTCTTCGCATGGAAGTCGTAAGACACCACAATGTACTAAAATAACAGCCACATTTTTATAAAACTTTCCTGTATACTTCGTTTATAGTTTGGTCTTAGCAGCAAAAATATAAAGAGAGTCATTACTGGTGACGGACGCGGGAGCACGCGACGGACAGTTGTTCGTAAGCGAAGCAGCTTGTCTTGACATCGACAGCCTTAGGTTAAGTTTTTAAATTTTTATCCTGTCAACGTGATGGCAGATATTTTCGATGACAACGAGGTATCACATTCTTCTGAATTTAACCGAGTAGGCAAATATTTATGACGCAAGACACATCCGTTAATATTGCATTGACACATGTTTTTGAAGCCGCTCCAGCATCCTATATTTTTGCATCGCTTGTCTCGCCAGATAGTTTTGGTGTTCCTTCGATGTCACATATTTGTGCCATCGAAACGGGAAGGTCATATGCAACCGATGTAGTAACTACTGCCCTGATTGTGATGACCATATAATTAAATCAGATTCTCAAATCGTCGAGGCCTTTGAAAATTTCTTTGTAGATATTCCCATATCGACTACTAAATCTCTAAACTCATCACCCACTGCTGCAGTCTTTACTTGAAAAAAATGTTCCTGTTTGTGATTCTGAATTTCATTTCCAATATGTCACCTACAAAGATATAATTAAAACCTTTCACACGTTAAATGATACAAAGACCACAGATCTATGGAATAATTCTGTAGACGTTGCTAAGTCGATTATAAACATTGAAGCACCTACTCTATCTGTTATTTTTAATAATTGTTTAGACCGTGGTGACTTTCCTGATCTTATGAAAAACAGCCTAGTAACTTAACATAATACCGTTGTTTAAATCGGGTAGTAAATCAAACCCCTACTAATTATAGACCTATTGCAGTGCAATTTTTGTAAAACTTATTTTGAATCAAATGCAAAGATTTTGTACTAAACACAGATTACTGCATAAGAAACAGTTCGATTTTACAAGGAGTCGTTCGACTACTGATGTGATTTGAACTTTTAGAACATGTTTATAATGTATGGGAGGACAAATTCGATGCTTTGGAAATCTTTTACGATTTGTCTAAGGCATTCGATTGTGTTCTTCATAAACTATTAATCAGGAAACTGCACCACTACGGAATCCGGAACGCCTCTCTGGATCTTCTTACTTCTTACTTAATTGGTAGGATTCAGAGAGTTGATGTTAACGGAAAAAGATCACCCGGATCTGTAGTAAAAATAGGGGTCACCCAGGGATCAATTCTTGGTCCATTTAAATTTCTCATTTATATAAATGACTTGCCTTACCTCATAAAGGATAAACATGATATATGTAGTGTTGTTTGCAGATCAACTCAAACGTCAGCAGCTGGTTACTGATAATGTAAATAGCGTCCTCGGAAAAGTAGTTAACTGGTTTAATGTTAATAACCTACTTCTTAGTGAGAAAAACACGAAATATATTAAGTTTACGATACCTCATGTTAGACAAGTAGAAACTAGTGTTCTCATAAAGTGTGAAGAGTTGAAACCCGAATATACCACAGTATTCTTAGGCATAACTTTGGATGCCAAGCTTCAATGGGGCCCCATATAGATGAATTGTCAAAAGCTTAGCTCTGGAGCATACTCCGTTAGAAAACTTCGTGATTTAACTGATATAGAGACAGCCCGTTTAGTAAACTTTAGTTATTTTCATAGTGTACGGTCGTACGGTATTCTGTTGTGGCGAAATGCCGCCGATATTCAGACAATTTTTGTTTTACAAAAAACGGCAATTCGTTCAATTTATATATTAGGTGACACTCCCTCAGAGACAAATTTAAAGAGATTAATATAATGATTGAGCCTTCGCAGTATATTTATGAAAATCTTTTGTATTCACATAAAGATATTTATCTGTTTAAAAAATACAATGATATCCATAACATAAATACTAAAAACAAACACAAATTAGTTGATCCTTAACCAGGCTCAAGAAAATAGGTGGCTGGTTTAGATGCCAATGTATATGTCGTAGCCGTATCGTTTAACACGCCGTATTTCAATTGGCGCGCCCGATTGAGAAACATCGCCGTTTTGTAATGCGGATTTCAATTCGGTTGAAATAAAGTACGCCGCATTGTATGAGCACTTTGGGGCACCCCGACTCGGACGAAGGGGATGGCGGGGTCTGAATCTAACCTAACCTAGTTAGATTCAGACTCCGCCATGCCCTTCGTGGTTTTTTTTTCCTAAACGACCACACCTTATAATAGAAATGGTAAATTAAAAACTGACGATATTAAATATTTGCCTTATTCTATTTTGATAATAAAGCTAAACGTTGAACGCCGCTTTGTAGAATGTATCGCCACCACTATCCGGCTCAACGTTAGATAGCCGCATTACAAAACGAGGACGTTTTTCAATCGGGCGCGCCAATTTGTAATACGGCTCGTTAAAAGATACGGCTGCGACACATATACGTTTTTATAATAAACTTCCTAGCCACATTCAATATCTAAGCCTTATAAATTAAAATCTTTTATAAAGCGGAAACTATGCCAGAAAACCTATTATACTGTGAAAGACTATATTGAGGACAAAAAGGGGCTTAGGATTGAGCTGCTCCAATAAATTTACACAGCGAATGTTGATTTTTTTATTTAATTTGCTAACAATTTTTGGCCATGAATATTTACTATAAAAAGTATATTATTTTAAATATTGTGAATGTGAGGACTATGTGGGTCATTGTTTCAGTTTTAATCATGATCTGGCAGTTTGAGTAATTTATGCGGCCTACCCAAACGTCATTTCTTTGGTATTTATTGTTCGTCGAATCGTTGAGCTCCTTAAGATCCGAGTTGAGCTGCACAATTACTGACAAATGCGTGCACTGACGGGACAGGTCCACTCAATCTGTGTAGTTCTTTCCTCAAAAGACTATTTCAGATACTAATCTACATAGTCTTTACATGATCTGACTAAGATTATGTCTGTACTTTAAAAAAGACTGTGACCTCTGAGTTTGTTTCGGCCTTTCTTCTCAGAGTAGTCAGATAGGAAACGCCGACCTCATGTAGTTAAAAAATTATGATTGACGTGTAAAAGTGTTTGTACAAGCCTACTTACAGAAATAAAATTATTTATCATTTGTGCTGCCACTTGTATAGCTTTCCACAAATTATCACATAAATTTGCCGTCATATAGGCTGTACAGTTTTAACTTCGCTACGATTTTATTATATGTACTGATTATGTCTAAATAAATAAGTAATTGTGGTAGACACCTGAAGAAGAACAAGACTTTGTATGTATGTAAAAGCATGCAATAGGTATTACATATACTATACCTACACAATATGCAGTCAGGAAAGAGTATCGTATCGGACCTACTCTATGTGCGCGTTTATTTTTTTTGCTAGTCTAGCTAGACTTATTTGTTTTTATTTAAGTATTTTATTTTATTCTATTAGGGCAACTTATAGCAAGCGTATTACAGGTTTCCGATGATAAACACTAAAATTAAAACCAAAAAGGTCCGCAAAAAGCATAGGTAGGTAACATAAATTAAATTAAATACAACACAAATACACGATCGTAATCGTTTAAACGCAAACAGTTAGTTTTCCGTGAAGAAGCTTTTCATCAACAAATTCTTAGGCCGAGAAACACTGGTAAGTGTTGAATTTATCCAATTTATTTTCACTACTACAAAATTTATTAAAACTCCGAGATAGCTCAACCATTGTTCTCAATCACATCACTTAGATACTAGACATCGCGACGACGATATAAAACTTGTTATTTCAGCAGGTTACGGCTAGTAGAGCTAGTAAAAGTGTATTTAAAAATGTAAATAAGATATTTAACATGTTCAGTACCTATTTAAAATTACAGAAACATTCAAACACAGTATCCATAAACACATACGAACGAAGCAAGTAAATAAAAACTTTGTAAAAATGTAAGAAATTGCACTAATAGGTACCTGTATCTATAGAGATGTAGGAACACGAAAGGTCCAGAGGTCGGGCACATGCGCGTGCCTCTAGGATCAGCGATCGAAACCGGTTTCCTGTAGCTGACTTACCGCCTGCAACAGAATAAAATAGGTAAGTAAGTACTTATATTAATATACAAAGCATAGAAACAAATTCTAAAAAAAAAATGTTCTGTGGATGTGAATAATCCGTACGGAATCAGTAAACAATTAATAGTTCCACCATAGTTGATAGTTCCACCACAATTAATAGTCCGTGTTCGTCGATAACTACAATAGTAATATAAATCGTATAATTATTGAATAATCTTATGAACTGAACCACCTATAAACCCCTGTCTGGGTCGTATGTTTATCTTCAGTCATTCACTACAAAGAATAATGTTATATTATATAGATTTTCTGTCATACAAAGTACATTGGACAGTATTGAATAGTGATCTTAGATCTACAACTTTGTTTGTGAAGTCTTTTCTATAAAATAGAGTGAGCAAACAAACGCCAACTCTGACAAAGTCAATTTACTAAATTCTCGAATACTGCCTACGAGTATAAAGTGTTTGAACTGAAGAAAAAGCTAAGCCTTACTCCCCAAAAGACTACTGAAAATACTGAAATAAAACAACTCAAGAAACTCACCCTAAGTTTATTCATGTGAGTAATAATTTAAAACCATCGAGATACTCGACGTTTGGCCACACACAGGTTACAAAATTGATATAAAGTTCGTGTCTATCCGTTTGGTTTAATATATTTAAGGGAATATTAATGAATACCGACTGACACAGTGCAAAATAAACCATGTTTAATGTGTCTATGTCAGCCGATTCTCTAAAGGATTTAAAAACAAAATAAGATGCTTGTCCTGCTAGTTATCATTTCTAGCTGTGTCTCCCATCGTAGGCCGTCATCTATTTGCAGACCTAGATACTTTACACAGTCACTTCTAGCTATTGTAGGATATGATCACGGTGTTGACGGCTTCAGGCAGGAGTTAGCAGTTTCAACAAAGCTATGCGGTGGCTTGGTGTTTTGTCGGATTGCGAGAGGAATGTAGCATGATTTATCCAAGTTTAATGTAAGTAGATTTTAGTGTAACCAGTTCATAATACTATTTAGTACTATTTCTGCCTTAGTTTAAACCTCTTCCCAAGTAGAACCATAGATGATAATTGCAGTATTGTCAGCGTATGCGTAGATCTTGCAGTTTGGTAGCATCATCCTGCAAAGGTCATTGACATAAATTTGGAACAATGTGGGACCTAATATGCTTCCCTGGGGCACTCCATATGTCACGATTCTTCATTACTGAGATACGCATCTATTTTAATTTGCTGAGAGCGATTCTTGAGGTAATCTTTGAAAATGTCTAGTGCTATGCCACGTATACCCAGAAACTCCAATTTTTAGATAAGTTTGGGAACAGAAACTGTGTCAAATGTTTTCGAAAGATCCAGAAATATACCCAAATATTTAGCCCCACTATCAAGTTTTCTTGCTACGAATTATGTGAAATCCAGTACAGCATCTTTCGTCGAAACCCCAGACTGGAAGCCATACTGGTTCTCGGCAATAATGCTTGTAAAAAACCCCAAAGTTGGTATCTTACAACTTCTACTCGAACGAAGTCGGGGGCAGAAGCTAGTGAAATATAAAATTGTTTGACTTTGTTTTTACTGCTGAGAAGAAACGCACTGGGTTTTTTATTTATAGCAGTACGCTACAGAGCAATTCTATGTTTTGGATCACAATAATTGATACACTTATTATGTAACACATGCAGCTGCATGAATTAATAACGAACACATTGGAATATTAGTTAATGCTACTGTTACTTATCAAGGGTTATTAAAACACGAAAACACTAGTAGTAGGTATCACACTAGTGTTTTCATACCTAGTTATGTGCAGTTTCATAATCTACTTGATCTAAACTCATAGTTCTATAAAATACACGATAAATAATATCGTAATTATGCCGCCCAAATCTCAATTCACCGCGGGGGAACGCGCCACAGCAACCGATCAGCTGTTTCGATCTTGATATTCCGCCATTACCGCCCAAGATAATGTCGAAACATAGTTTGGCAAGTCCATGGAATTAGTATGTACTAAATAGGGTGAGTCTAATGACACATTATTATGTCACATTATTCAGAAATCTTGGACTTGGCCATAATTACGCAGATTTTTTATTAATATTGTGGAATCATTTTTGTTTTATTTAGGTAAGTTATACATATACATTATTATTATCCACTTTTCAACTATAATATCTATTATTAAGTTGCGTAATTTAATTATTTTATTCGTCGACGGCAACTAAAATGTTGCTTTGACGTGTAGTCGGGTCTGCTTTTAATATTTTTGTACGTTTTAGTGCAAGCAGAAATAATGAAAATCTTGTGGACTCTGAGGACTCTCGTTTAGCGATAGAGTAAATCAGTAGTGAACCGGTAGGGCTTCTTAAAATGTTTTTTAAGTAGCGCTCTCTGTAGCTTTAATCAAGCAGGTCTTTCCAGCACTACCCCACACGCTGATGCAATACTGAACTATCGATTAGCATATCGCTAGATAAACTGAATGTAGTGTGTCTGTGGGTAGACAGTCTCACAGTCTACGCATGGTGTGATAAAATTTTCTTATTCTGCCAGAAAGGTTGGATATAAGTTGCTTAAATGTTTGATGGTAGTCGATAAGACTACCGAAGTATTTAATGGAAGAAGTAGGTTCAAGAGAAGGACTATCGCAAGGGGAAGTAGAAATGTTAGAAAAACAGTGATGTAGTTTGAGTTTTAAGTGTTCCGTTGGGTTTGAAGCGACGGTCTTGAAGAAAACAATATATTTAGTTGTACTGCCATTGAGCCTGAGGAGCTTTCTGTCCAGGTTATTCGCAATTAGTAACAAACCCTATTCTGCTAGACAGTGTACATGTTCCCACGATTTCCCGTGAAATATTACGGCGGTGTCATCTGCATTAGTTATAATTTCAGCATTATTCACAGGGATATTTAGAATGTCGTTAATATAGACAATAAAAAGCTTGGGACCAAGTACACTGTCATGTAGAACCCCGAAGTGAATGGGGAGTTAGTTAGTTACTAGTGAAAGAGCTTACTTTCGTGTACTGCTTCCGGTTTGTCTGGTAGCTTTATGCCTCGTATCCCTATCCGTTGTAGTTTTTAAAGTAGGAGGCCGGTGCGAAACCGTGTCGAATACCATTGAAAGATCAAGGATGATGGCAAGGCATTTTGATTTTTTCTCAATATGAGAAGAAACACAGTTGGCATAGAGTTGCTGCATGTTGACCTATTCTTTCAGAAATCAAATTGTTTATCAAAAATGAAATGATTTTTCTCAATGAAAGAAATAAGACGGGAATAAACTATCCTCTCTAATATTTTAGAAACAGAACTGAGTAGTGCTATAGGTCTGTAGTTATCTGGTGCATGTTTGGGACCGCTTTTGTGGATAGGGCAAACCGCAGCAATTTTCGAACATTCTGGAAAGGTACCGGTCTCAAAACTCGATTGAACATGTGCATCATTAGTACTGGTAAGAATTTTAAAGCTCTTTTGATAAGAATATCCGAAATTTTGTCAGGTCCTGGAGCACTCGACTTTGAGGTCAGATACAATTTTAATAATTTCGTAAGCATCTGTCGGTTCAAGAAGAAGATAATTTGGGTTTGATACGTTGGATATGTATGTATTTATTAGATTCATGAGACAGATTAAGTTTTTCTAGTATTTGGTCTGCCAGACGGGTTCCTACTATGAAATATGAATTACAGGAGTTAAGTGTTTCTTTTTCTCTATTGGAGCCAGTAGTTGGTTAGTTATCTTTGTTATCAACAATCTGTTGGTTATTGTAGCCAAATCTGATTCTTAAAAGAAGTTTAGTGACATCAATTTCGATTAGAAATACTCATTTAAATAGGGTGTGCTATAATGCTCTGTAGAGTGTTCCATAAGTTAGCTCATCCATTTACTTTCCATACTCTGCCAAGATCATGATATAAGTGAGATATTATTATGTACCTAGGTAATGTATTGCTTACTGTTTCATACGAACACTTTTTCAACCATACAGGTTTTTATGAATTTCCCCTAACTAGGTCATGAAAATAATTAAAGAAAAGGAATGATGTTATAATTGATGAAGCTTATGACGACAGACTAGATAAGGACTCAGTTTCCAATCATACCTATTGGTAACCTGCCTTCCTATTTATCGATTCGTATAGGATATCCAGCAAACGTATGCAGCGGTCAGCGGGCAATATTCTTACGATAGTCTAATACAAAATCTGCAAGAAAGTTTCATCATTTCATGCAAGGGTTGAGGCGCATGCACACAACGCCAAACGTTGAACATTCTAAGTTTTTGCACCATAGTTCTTGGGTTTTAATTTCAGGAATATTATTGTTATGACCGGGTATGCGGAGAATGGAGATGCAACTAAGTATTGTTTAATTTAGTTTTGATGAAGGCGGTGACCTGCTACCTAATGTGCCTGTGCTAAAATGGGAAAAATACTGAAAATATACAAGGAACATTAAGTTGTATGTACATTATAGCCCATTATTATAGCACATAATATCTCTACATATACATATTACTCATTCTCGCAAGCAACTCCAATAAAGTACATTCCTTCAGCAATTTTATGGGCAATAGCAAGCCATAAATGCGATACGATCCGAGATAGCTTCCATTGCTCAGCTCTTGTTGGACAATAACGGGCAATGCGGCCAGTTTGCAAGGTATCCACATTTTGATATTACCCTCATCACGTCAAACCGGTGACGTATTTAGTCGGAATTACTTCAATTTCGCCACAGAGCACTAGTCGGCTATTTACTTTACATGCTCTGGCCGCCACTGAGGGAATGGTAATCACCCGGTCTGTTCAGTGCAGTGTACCTGACAAAGGTAGCAGATGCGAGTAAATAAAAGATAAAATACGTACATCACAGCAGTTATCCGCGCATAATAACGAGAATATTATTGAAATATTAATAATTTGTGACTCGTTATGACTGTGGCTAGTTTAAACGAGCTCACTTAGTAAGTGTTGGCTGCGCACGCCAGCCGCCACCGCCTGCACCACATGGGACTGGGGGGGAACAAACGTGCGCTCACAAATTAATGCTTAAGATATTTAATTAATCATCTCCGGCTTAATGATACGTCTGTTGGGCGTTGCCATGACGACCTTAGAATATTACCATTACACCAGTCAGGCATGCCGCACTCGGCGGGGAACATGATTGGCTCCTTAGTCACGACTTTAGAATTCAATCTCCCTTTGATCGTCTGCGCGCGACGTGTGGGCGTGTGGGTGATTATACTTCACATTTTTTCCTTAGAAACGCTTTCGATTCTACAAACCTATGCAAGAAAAATACTCGGAAAACAAACAAATGTTTTACGACTATACCCATTGGCGATTGGCACATAAAACAATATTACTGCAGTTGCCAGTTGCGACCATTTTAATTACTTTCCATCTGTAAACAAAGTCGTTCCATCCTCGACGATCAGCCGCTGCAAGGATTTGTGTTGGATGAGGTTTTCATCACAAGATAACCTGTACTGTATGGGGAAGAGCGAGTACTTACTTTACTACTTAAATAGTAGTCCCTGGTGGTGCAGTGTACGTAGGTTCTATATGTGCACGCTAGGTGTGTAAGTAGTTTTGTATTTCGGGAAACTAAGCGAGTCTCAACTTGGAAGAACTTTTCTCGCTATGTAGCAGATAAAGAAAGCGTTGTTCGGGCGACTGGGCGAGTATTCGGGTGAGTGCTCGGATGCCGGCGACGATTGACTCCTAACGACTGGGCGAGTGTTTGGGCGAGTGCTCTGATGCCGGAGACGATTGACTCCTAACGACTGGGCGAGTGTCCGGGCGAGCGCTCAGCTGCCGGCGACGATTGACTCCTAACGACTCGACTGGGCGAGAGTTCGGGCGAGTGCTCGGCTGCCGGCGACGATTGACTCCTAACGACTGGGCGAATGCTCGGCTGCTGGCGACGATTGAGTCCGAACGACTGGGCTAGTGTTCGGGCGAGTGCTCAGCTGCCGGCGACGATTGATTCCTAACGACTGGGCGAGAGTTCGGGCGAGTGCTCGGCTGCCGGCGACGATTGAGTCCTACCGATTGGTCGAGTGCTCGGCTGCGGCAATAATTGACACCTAAGGACTGGGCGAGTGTTCGGGCGAGTGCTCCGCTACCGGCGACGATTGACTCCTAACGACTGGGCGAGTGTTCGGGCGAGTGCTTGGCTGCCGGCGACGATTGACTCCTAACGACTGGGCGAGTGTTCGGGCGAGTGCTCGGCTGCTGGCGACGATTGACTCCTAACGACTCAATATAAAACGGCTCAGCCGTAACTAGAGCCTCAGACGAACAATGCTATAGCTTTTAACGGTCATAATAAAAGGAGAAAGCCCATAAAGTGCGAAATATAAAACGCTCGCCGTAAAAAGGTAAGTTAAATAAGTTTATTGCGCGCCGTTACTTTAATTTGGACCTCCCGAGGCATCTATCGCGCCTATAGGTACGGGCACAGTGCTCCACCTAACAATGGTGTGAGACCATGAACAATAGCAGCCGTATGGTGTACTTCGTCGGCCCCGTTACGTGTTAAATATCAGGCATTGTCCTTTAAATAACACCGTCTTTTTACTTTCATGTTTTTTTCACAATGGCGTTTGCTTGAATAGTCAGTACTCGTGTACTATTAGAAATATAAGTTGCGAAATTGGTTTTGTGCAGACGTGGAGCCGCCTTGGGTGCAATAAAGCCCTTACAGAGTAGTTGGCAAAAGTCGATAAAAGTAACTCCGAGTGGAAACGACCTACAAACTAGAAAGAATCCGTACAAACTGTGGCAAGCCTTGCAAGCGATGGATGCATGTGTTACCGTGCACTGTGTCGTGCACGTAGGGACGGTAGTGGCATGCGGGGCGCCGCGCGCCGCGCGCCCGCTTCCTCTCGTAGAAGACATAAAACGGGTGCCAATGGCGGTATTATAGCAGTATGTAGTCGCGTTGATTGAATTGAACCTTTCCGCCGGGAGTCGGTGTCGGGTGACGGGTGTCGGGTGAAAGTGAAAGGGGTTACATATTTCAGGATTCTTATTTACGATAATCTTGACCTTAATTGCGTCACATTTATCATTTCGGACAGAATGGTTTTCGTAGTTGAGCTGTTGAGTACGTACGTACGCCTCAGCTTTCTCATTACGTAGTAGGTATCTAAATGTTATTGAAACGGTACAATCTTTCCAGAGGCTTAATTAAGGAGATGTATACGTAGTTATTTATATGGTTGTAGGTATTTCCCAAGTAGCAAAATTCTCCTACAGTAATAGACAAACGTCTTACACGAATCTAGCAGGCGCGGTGACTAAGATCACTGATCTTACAAAAGCATCTTATAAGACGATTTGCGCTACAAGTACATACGAATCTATTACTCGTTTTATAAACGGTAACACGTTATGGCTACGGCTACGGTCACGGTACTTCATACGATTCTTACTAGAACTTGCAGTCTTATAAGCGCATGTTATAAAACTAATTAGAAAAGTGTCGCTTTTGTCCTATAAACGCATCTAATGAAATGGTTTACTCCTGTTAACGTTTTGTTTCATTCTTCTATAAGACATGCAATTATATAAACGTCTCAGATATTGCTGCTATAAGATAGATAGAAGACTTACTACACTACTTACTTACTGACTTAGATATAAGTCAAGGATATTATAGGATTGATTTGAAAAAACAAACGGGGTCAGGATTGCGACTACTAGACTAAAAAAGTGCTAAAGAAAGTTTGATATAATGAAAACAATAATTGTGAATTATGAAACAGGTAAGTAGGTACCTAGGGTATTACCGAGTGACCAGACCCACGGTGGACTGAAAATCGATCTTCATAGTCAACTTAATTATGGCATGTGATCCAGATCCTATGGCGGCTTATATTTTTGTTAATTATTATCAGATATAAACAAATAATAAATAATAGGTCTTTACCTATGAAATTGCCGTTTTGTATGAAAAAATTTAAACGAATTTTTTTCATGAATTTTTTATTTGTATTAATCGAAGTAATCACCCATGCAATCAATGCATCTTTGCCATCGCAGTGGCAGTTTATTGATGCCCTTCTTAAAGAAATCAGCTGGACGGGAGGCAACAAATTCTTCAAAGGCATTTTGTACTGCCTCTCGGGTATTAAATTTTTTTCCCGCCAAGAAGTTATCCAAATTCTGGAAAAAGTAGTAGTCTGTAGGCGCAAGGTCTGGTGAGTAGGGCGGATGACGGAGAGCTTCCAACCCCAGTTCTTGCAACTTGGAGACCGTCTGCTGTGCAGTATGAGGTCGCGCGTTGTCGTGCAGGAGCAGCGGAGACGAGCGATTGACCAATGCTGGTTGGAGATGCGCCAGCTTCTCCATCATTGTGTTCAGTTCTTCACAGTACACATCTGCAGTAATGCTCACCCCGTTTGGTAAGAAGCTGTGATGAATCACACCGGCGCTAGACCACCAAACAGTGACCATCACTTTTCTAGGGGTAAGTTTTCGTTTAGGGCATTGTTTAGGTGCTGAACCAGGATCCAACCAACTTGCTGAGCGCTTACGGTTATCAAACAGAATCCATTTTTCATCGCAGGTAACAATGCGGTTCAAAATTCCTTCATTTGTGTGTCTGTTGAGCAGTGCAAGGCACGTCTCGACGCGTACTTCGCGCTGGCGATCATTGAGTTCGTGGGGCACCCATTTGTCAAGCTTTTTTACCTTGCCAATTTGACGCAAATGGACCAATATTGTTTTGACGCTAACGTCGAAAGCTGCTGCTAATTCAGCCGTAGATTGTGTATCATCAGCTTCCACAATCGCCTTTAATTCGTCATTGTCGACCAAAGTCTTCGGACGACCGCGAGGTTCATTTTTCAGGTCGAAATTTCCAGAACGGAAGCGAGCAAACCAATAACAGGTGGTGCGTTGGTTTGTAGAGTTAGCTCCGTAAACGTCGTTGATGTTGCGTGCCGCTTGTGCCGCGTTGCTGCCACGACGGTACTCATATTCCATAATTACTCGAATTTTTAACGTATCCATGATGACGAAAAAGATTGAAATGCGATGAAAATGTAACACTTATCAATAAAGAAATGACTACTTTTAGAAAAAAAAATCCATGTTTTTAAAATAAAATTAATTTGAAATTAGAATTCATAGCCAAACAAAAATTATTTTGATTTGAAATGGCCAGTACTGCAGAACGGCAATTTCATAGGTAAAGACCTAATATGTTTAGTTTTAAAGGGGCATGAAGATAAATGTTCATTATCACCGAACACTTTATCAATATAATTAATTTCGCAAGTTGAGTAGGCATTCTTTACACAACAATCAAAAAACAAAAGTTAACTACGTTATGGTTCCTACAACAGGCGCGACACGCGACGCGACACAAAGCCACCGCCATTGCCAGTCGCGCGACGAGGAGTGCCTTTGTGTCGCGTGCAATTCGCGTCGCGTGACGCGGCCGTTTGAAGGAGTCTTTATGCTAATAGATGTTGTAATGTAACTGTCTCTTAAAAATATAGAAAATATCTGGAATACATTAAATTGTTTCAGCACGGCCGGCATCGTGCTGACGACTGTTGGATCACCTACATCAGTAACAGCATCTCTTGAGATAATTATTAAATCGAATTGCACTTTACCAGATTGTAAAAAAACGACTACGGAGCGTAAACTGTGCCCAAATGCGGTTCTATAAACGTTTATAGGATTGCTATAGGACTAAAAAACTACATGCTCCTAGAATACATACAGGACCACATTTTGCTACTAAGGTTCTTTTGTCATTTCGACCAACCACCTATAATTTTGAGCTTTACATCGCATTTCCTGTTTTAGGTTTATTCTAAGCAACTACAACAAAGTAAAGATATATTGCAAATGAGATGTGTCGTCAGCTCGTCTCGAAGTCGGTAGCCCGTGCTTTACTGCCTCGGAATAAAACGAAATACCTAGTCGCACAGCGGTATTAGTTCCGAATAGTTTCTGTAGTAGCACTGTCGGCAAACACAGCAGAACTGTGACGTCACAACACATCACCACATGAATGGCTATTTTATGGATCAAAGCGGTTTTTATTACGTCAGCTATCGTTGCATAGTTTGGCAGTCGTGCTTATAGGCGTCCTTCCGCAGTAAGTAATACACTATTTAAAATTCCGACGCTATGATACCACAATATGAAACGTCATCCCCAAATTGCCGATTACACAAGTGAAATAATCTTCATTAATACTAAGGTTGCCAACCGTGCTATATAGAGTACTAATTATCCTACTATATTAGAGGCCTAAATACTACACTCATCAAAAGTGTCGAGGGATCAAGCACGTTTTTGCTAGTTACTAAAATCAGGTTTTTTAATTATATTTTTTGGAACTCCTATGGATATTTTTTTTTAGTAAATTTCGACTTTTGAAAAGGGAATAGTTTTTAATTTTCGGTCAAAACATGAAAATCTTCTGTCAAGTCGTATTCCTATAAGTATAATCTTGTTAACTTTTTACAAACTTCGTTTTTATTTTGATAAATAAATAAATAATTAATAACGGGTTTGCGGCCAAAGCAGGAAAATTTGTGCCATACTGCTGAGTGGAATCAATACGAAATAACGTTATTATGGAGAAAAGATGTCCTTCGATTCTCTTGACGCCGATTCTCTTGTAACAAATGCCTCTAAACTAGACTAAAAATCACCAAAATTTTGTTAATTCACGGTTTTCTTTTATTTTGCTTATATATATCTCGAACATGATGTGCCCCATCGCAAAAATAATGAAAATTTCGACCCCCTCTATGAAACCCTTAAACCCCTAAAACTCAACATGTAGGTAATAATTTATCACATAGTCCATACAAAAAGTGAAAAATTCAATTTTTTCCATTCCATTTTGATACTTTGTGGCCGTCGAGTAAAAAGTTTTCTACTGTCTTTAGCATGGCGATTACAAAATCAAATAGTCTTCACTACCATAGACTACTGTCAGTGGTCATTGTGATTTTGACAGTTTGGGATAGAAAACTTTCTTCTGAAGTAGTCTACATTTTTAGGGACCTAGACAACGGTCGGTAGAAACGTAAGACAAAATTACAGATTGTAGAAGGATTTCTACGGTGCGATGTGAAAAATGGAGAAACGAAATGTCACTTTATATAGAAATTGCTGTGTCTATTCTTCGTAGAAATAGAAAGCGTCATGCTAAGCCTGCAGAGAGTACTTCGTCCTTTTACACATACGAAAATATTTTATTTAATCAATGTAAATAGATGTTTTTATTTCATTTCAATAGGTCAATATAATATTTTTAATAAATACCTTCTGATGTGAGAATATAAAAACAGTAGATGCCTACCTACTATATTTTAGATAAAAATTTAAATCATTATCTTATTAAAACAAGTGTAACACGTGACGCAGCCGTTTTTGTTTTTGAAAGTATTCAGAAATAAGAAATTAATAACAGTTATAAGACATTAAAAAACCCTGTTAATAAGGCTCGAAGTAGCAAAAAATATGCATATTTTTTAAACATACCTTTTATATTTTTACATACAATGGCTACGAAAATACTATATTTGGTATAAAAAAAGTTGGCAACCCTAATGGACACAGAGAACATTTTCGCCAAAACCGAGTGACAAAAAATTCCTCAATGCTTACACACACGCACATTTACCTGAAGTCTGTGAAAATATTTGCCTTCGGGGGACAGTTACCATAAATAAAATTAAGAAATAACACCTCCGTTAGGCAACATTTTCCGTGAAAAACACGTGGCAGCAGCACTGAGGTGGAAAAAGGGGAACCCACGCTTACTTGTCTTCATTTTAAAACAGAACGTATTTTTTAACACAAATATGAACAGTCTTTCACGCCAAATACTTGCTTGTGTCGCTGTATCTCAAGCTGTTCTCAGATCCAGGTTATTACTGTACATAC
Organism: Dryobotodes eremita; assembly: GCA_917490735.1. Classification (NCBI taxonomy): domain Eukaryota; kingdom Metazoa; phylum Arthropoda; class Insecta; order Lepidoptera; family Noctuidae; genus Dryobotodes; species Dryobotodes eremita. The sequence continues at coordinate 22,692,042 of OU823257.1, forward strand.
TTAATTGTTTTTTTAACACAATCCATTATTCACCCACCCATGAAAACAGGAACCTTCAATAATACCTGTCATGGCAGAAGCTCTCGCAACACTGATACCCTTGGGAGCCATTGTTTGAACAGCTTCCTCGCGCCGAGTACGTACAGTACGTACAGTACATGGGCAGATTACATTAGATTGATTCGATTAGTCTCGGTTTGTTTGTGCACATGTGTACTCTCGCGAGTACATACCGATCACGGGATGAGAAGCATCTTGTGGATGTTTAGACGCCACTCGATCATGCTGTTACGGAGCTAAATTATACTAAATGGATGCTGGATTAGCGCACTTTTTTTTTTTGTCCTACGGGATGATTTTGCAATACTTACATATACATTTATTTATTGCATTCTTCGGTGTGCACTGTGTTGGTAGGTTTACAAAAGTATTTGGTGATTGTGTGCGGACCCTGTCGGGCACAACACAACAAAGTAGGACAGAGGAACTGTGAACGCAGATAGTAATTTCAAAACGAGACTAGAATTTGACGCTTCTTTTCACATTTCAAATTCTAAAGAATCTCTTCACTTTGTGTATAAAACCCGTACTATAAAGTAGAGATGTGAAACCTTGTCTCCACTTGCACCGAGGCCTTACAGACTGTCCGCACGGTGCAATATTCCGGGAAGGGGGACTTTCAAGCTGTGTGTAAACACCTTTACTTTGTTTTGTGTATTATTCCCCGGTGAGCGGTCAGGTTACATTGTTAGCAGGTCCCATGTCCCATCGACCCTACCTTTACCTTGACAACTAAGAAAACATGTTTTTCAATATGAGCAGATAAGGTTTCGGTGAGACAAGTCATGGCTTTTCAAAAAAAATGTGGTTTAATTCTTATGTTTTTTAATCTGGAAGATTTATTCCTACTAATGAATGTTTGAGTCTTCTCCACTTCCTGTTACAGTGCCGTCCTCGTGTCTGATAATTACAACTCCAATCACCAAACTGTCGACGAACCGTGATAGTAATTTCCCATCACTTTGAGGCCCTTGTTCCGCTGTAGACGTTCACGGCTGTTAACCTCTTGAATCACTTAGCTATGGTTGTGATAAGACTGGGCTTGTGATACCGTAGCGTGTGTAGCGTCTGGTGTTTGGACCCCAAACGACAGCTCCACAGTACAATTTACATTCTTAATAAAAAACTCAATCTGTCCGCACCTTCATTCATTATGTACGCTTTTTTAACTAAAATAAAATGCTCAAGTCATCTTCGGCATGTCTATTAGTTCCATTCATAACGGCTTCGAACGAAAATCGATTATTTTGATGTCTAACCGACTTCTTTTGTTGTGCACATAATGGAAAATGCCTTCAAGCTACAGAATGTTACATTATCGATCAATAAACTATGCCTGCCATCATCATTCCAATACTGGACATAGGCTTCCCCCGAGTGATGTTAAGATGGCAAGTAATCTTAGGTCCCCTTTCCACATCCAGACTCCCCCCGCTACCTTCATCAGGTCCTCAACTATCCAGGAGTTTAACAGAACAATCAACAGAAATCATAAGCCAAAGGTCAAATAGCGTGAAACCTCGTCACAACTCGAAGGTCGTGGATTCAAATCCGCCACAGAGCAACCATAACGAACTATTTAATTTGTGGAGCATTTAGAAGTTGCTAAGGTTAAAGTATTTGCGCTGCATCATACTTGAACAACTAAATAATATGTTTTTATGGCTTCGTGACCTTTAGCTGTGCGCAACTTTCTTTAAAGTGAAAATGTATTGTGTAAATTGCAATTAAATTAACGACTAGTTGTTAAATTCATGGCTGCAATATACCTAACAATATAGCAGAATATTGGTATATAAATAACACGATCCTTCTTATAAGATCGTCTCAATAATATGAGAGGTTTTCAATGCAGAATGCTGACAATGCACAAGATCGATCGAAGTGCATTTCAGGCGGGGACGGACAATGGAACGCTGGGAGCAACCCGACAGTGGACAGCACTACGGAGACGTCATTATTTATCTTTGAATACCTATGTGCTACAATACTATAGTAGTTACATAAAGCAGTTAAAACTACATAAGTAGTACTAACTACTTATGTACTTTGTACTAACTCATGACTGCTTTATAGTATACAGTCATTGCTCATAGCTCACTCGTAGCTCGACACTATTCCGAAATACTGTACGTATTTAAACCGGTGACCACGATTTGAAAGTTTACATAAAACTGTAGGTAACAGTAACTTTCCCGATGGAATCGCTATAAAAAGTTATCTGTGGCCAACTACCAATAAAGTCAGACAGATATCTGTGGCCAACTACCAATGAAGTCAGATAAACATATGTGGCCAACTACCAATAAAGTCAGACAGACATTTGTGACCAACTTCCAAAAAAGTCAGACAGACATCTGTGACCAATTAGCAATAAAGTCAGATAGACATCTGTGGCCAACTAGCAACTACCAATAAACTCATACAGTTAACTATGGCCAACTACCAATAAATTCAGATAGCCATCTGTGGCCAACTACCAATGAAGTCAGACAGAGATCTGTGACCAACTACCAATAAAGTCGGACAGATATCTGTGACCAACTACTAATAAAGTCAGACAGACATCTGTGGCCAACTAGCAATAAAGTCAGCTAGATATCTGTGGCCAACTACCAATAAAGTCAGACAGAGATCTGTGACCAATTACTAATAAAGTCAGATAGACATCTGTGGCCAACTGTCAATAAAGTATATGTAGGAACTATTACCTACCTATGCCATTTTGTCCTATACGCTACCCAAATCTACCAACCTATTGCGCACAGAGACTATCAAATTATCAATAACATCTCTTGCCTTAGGGCGGTACACACTGGCCGACAAATATTTCGTTAGGGTAGTGCTATGTCGTCGCCCCCCTCCCCTTTCACCCGATCCCTGCCCGCGTGCCGCCCCTCGCCGCTTTGATCTCTCTGTTCTTAATTACTGGCTTCTAAAAAATCCGGCGCAAGTTTTATGGAAGTTATAAACGCTCCGGTGTAGCTACCGCACCTCGCGCACACAGTAGGTAAATCAGAATGACTGAAAGATGCGAACTTAAAGAGTTTTACTAAGAGCGATTATTCTCTATAGTATAATGTATTATACAGAGTGAGCTTTGAAGCTAAGACTCCATGTTGAAAGATAATTTGAGATGTGAACTAGACAAAAGGGTCATGAGCTCGATTTCGGCGAAAATGAAACGGTAACTGCACCAAACCCTAATGTGTCACCAACATATAAAACAAATAGTGTGTGATGAGCCTTCTGTACGCTTCCACTCAGCGGCCGCGCCCGCCGCTCCGCCGCGATCGATCCTAATGAGATATTTTAAATACACTGTACCTGTAGGCTGGGACAGACACAAAGTGAATACCGCCCCGTGTAGAACACAGCACAGGCACTGAGGAATACCGACGACTATGTAGAGCAGGCACAGACACAGGCGGGCGAGGCACGGTATCTTCGTGCACGTACGTACAATGTGTACCTAGCTTAAGGACGAACCGTTCCTCACGCAAATATTTGTACGGAGAGAACTTTTAGAAATATTTCCGTTATTCCTTGTAATCTTAGTCAGTTGAACAAATTGAAGATGTAGACTTTACTCTTCTTGTCTCTGTTATTAGATTACTGAATAAATCTTTGATCAATTTATCTTTATCGTTCACATCGTAACGTAAAGAGCTATGAAATCCGTTTTCTTGTACATAATTAATACTCTTTTCTATGTACTATATTCCACTGCATAAGTCCCCGCAAGGCTGCGCTCGTGGTAATTTATAATTAAATAGCGTCCCTAAGTCTCTAGTGAAAGAAGCTCTAGTAATCTAAGTACTACTGGACGGAGCTGTTGTATAACAAACTGTAACAGACTACTCTATAGCTCGGCGGGATTCCACTTACATAATGCTATTTATGTTCCATGCTTCGTAAGCCCTTTCTGTAGTTTAATCCCAAATGCTAATCAATAGGCACTTAGCTAAAGCCCTTTTATTGTCAGAACCAGCAGTTTAACTATTTCAACGGTAGAATTATTTATTATTCTCGTGTTCTCCTAATGTACGAGTATGTTAATCCCCATTAAACTAACGCTCTCACGAAATGTAATCGATATTTAATTGATTTGGTCACTGTTGTCATAAAACTCAGGAACTTGTTTCAGTAATATTTAATACTGATCTGAGAATAACAAATGTTATGTGCTTTTTATCGAAAATAATTCGTAAAAAGTAAAATCGTTGGACGATAGCTCACATCGAACGCACGAGGAGCCGCGCTCTGTGGGTCTCTGCTCGACATGCTCATGTTTAGTCATTACCTACACTTCTTACCTTACCTATTTTTTGACCTTTGGTACTTACTTTTTGTACCTTTTGGTAATCGAATCACCACACAGCAATTTCGGGATGAACAGCAATCATGGAGAATTGGAAATTGCATCCTTTAGAACTACTCTGCAGTCATTAGCCAAAATCGTGCTATTTGGGCGTTTGCCCAACAACCACCACTAACAACATCGCCAGCCCTGCAGCCGGCACCGGCACACACGACATGTATTTATATTCTTAGCCTATCTGCTCTGATCACAGATATTTTTCTGTTAAGTCGTTAAGAATCTCAAGCGTCATCTTGATATTCTTAATTAATTAGGTATAATATCAATGCAATGTGGTTGACGTGTTCTGTTAAATTAAATGTAGGCAATGAAAAGTCCAATGTCTCACGACTAGCGTTTAATTTGTTTCCTAGTATCGTGTTCGTTTGGGGAAAAATACGTGACGTCATCACACGATAAAACTTTAATCAGATTATTTACAGCCTGTTTCAAGTGAAACGCGTTTCTGCTGAAACAGTGAGTGTACAAGCTGGACCCACGGACACACGGACACACGGACAGACAGCACTAAACGTGTACGAATATAATAAATGACTGTAAAGTAAGACTACACTTTACTTCTCGGCAGATAACGATTTCTTGTAACTTTATATTAGGTTTACGTGTCTTGTGCAGTAAAGTGTCGTATAAATTGTAATTTACTGCGGAATCTCGACCACTTTTCAAATTGAATTCGATCTTCACACATTTTCTGAGTTGAATTGCATCTCCGGCCAAGATATTCCACTTCTGTGGGTGTGAATCTGGCAAGTAGCAATATAGACTTTTTCTGTGACCTGATTTATGTACTGTGTATGAAACCATTTGCTTCACACAGAGGCCTATGGCCTGCAGTGGCACAGTTGCAGGCTGATATATTATTTACTCGCTAGTTCCAGCAACTTGTCGCCTGACTCAGGGGCTGCCAGTGGGTCGTCGCCACATCGCCACGTCGCCAAGTGAGGGCCCCTTTCTGATAACCTTTCGATTCCATTGATTTATTAAACGCTGTCGTCCCCCCGCGGGGCGAGGGTGAGGGGGGACCTCTCACTGAACCATTATTTTTAATTATGAAATATCCAGTTTCAGTGCTAACTTGCTAAGTGTGGTGCGGGGGGGGGGGGGGACTTGTTACAACCTTAAAGTGCTGCGGCAAAAATTATTACTTTTTAGATACTCCAGTCCGGCCGTCATCGAGAGAATGCGTTCCTGACACCTGTCAGTGCGACAATTCTAGTAACTAATAAAGATCAAATTCGCAAAACGCGTGTTCGTTTGTATGAAACTGACGATATGATCTCATTACCTACTTACACCTAGTAACACCACCCTCATCTCATTGTAGCACAAACCATATTGTTTACGACGTCATAACTTGCTGAACTGCAACCCTTCAGCGCTGCACATAAACCGAGCCGTTCTTTGTGCTCCTCTACAATGTGGCCGAGAACGCCGAGAACGCCGAGAACGCCGAGAACGCCGAGATCACGGGACAAAGGTTTAGGAAAGGGACGCTGTCGTAACCGATATTTTTCTAAACTGTAATTTAATTCTTTTGGGTACAAAAGTAAAGAGTTATCTAGAGCCGATATCTGTGCGCAGTGGACCGGACCAGTGACGTCATTAGCATGATAATGCTCATAACGTGATCTCACGTTAACTCACATCAAGATGAGATTGAATGTCGTCTCTAAACTACACTGGGGCACGTTTGAAGGGGCGACGTCTTTGTACCGGTTGAACGGTTATTTTGTTGTGTATGCTTAATTAATGCACATTTTGTGTAAGATTCATTAAGATACTATATCCATAATGTTGTTTTTTTTTTTTAATTATTTGTCGCTTGCTACTGTGTTGTAAAAAGTTAATCCTTCAAATTTAATTACTTTAGTACGTGCACATAGCTAAAAGTACTTAACTACGCCGTAGTCTCGCAGCAGTCCGCAGACGTCCAGTGACGTCGCTCGTAGAACCGTAGATAGCTGAACTGACATGTTACTCGTACCTAGTCGTAGGGAGATGATGCGACACCAAGCCTTCCAACTAGATTTGTGTACGTCAATTACATTCCTAGCAGGTAGGCGTAGCGACGGGTACTGATGTCAAGTTTGAGGACAGCCTAAATTCGATGTTTGTATAAAATGCTACGGGCTGTTTCTGACTAGTCGATAGCAAATATACCTTGTTATTTTTATTCTCCATAAAATTAAATTTGTTTTTTGTAAATTCAGACAGCATATTTTTTTATATTAACTACAAAACCGAGGCCATAAAGCATTAGTAAATTCTACGATCCTTTATGTTATAAAAAAAATCCAAATCCCTTACAAATACCCCTTAATTTTTTATTATTAAGCAGAACCGGCGATAATATTAAATTTTATGTTGCGAAGGGGATTCCGTACACACTGGGAGAGAACGGCTCAAATTAACGTCACAACAATAACATTAAAGTGTAGCGTGCACGCGGGGCAGAGAGCCGGGAGCCGCGCGCCGCCGCGCCGCGGCCGAGTGAGTGTAAAATCGAACGTAATTAAAAATCTCGTCGAGATTACTACTGCCATTGTCAAGCGCTGAACGCTTCGTGTGGAATAACCTATTATCGAGAATGCCCCACGAAAAATAACAAACGCGATCGCGATGCGCGGCGTTATGAAATGAAACGGAACGAGGGGGGCGCGGTGCAGCGAGGCAGGGGGGTCAGAGGGGCAGACGAGCGCAAACAATAATGGCACCGGGTCGATGTATCGATTCATTTTCGTTTTTCTATTAGGCGCCGTCAGAGGCAGATGACGCGGGCGCCGGCAGGGGGCGCCAGCGTCGCCTGCACTGCGAGCTGCACACTGCAGTTGTTATCAAAGCTCGCTTGCACATTACCTGCCTCCCGTGTACACACGAGCAAGTTGGAAATGTTGAACACGGTAATTTGTTTTTCTGGGTAAACGAGTAAATGACTAGTAAATTACTGTATTTCGTTAACAAGTACTACAGTAACTAGCTTACTGACGAAATCGTACCTAAACTGACCAATTTGGAAAGTTTTGAGGCGACAGCAGTCTCGCAACACGCCAGCAAAGTAACTTAGTTCGTGACGCCAGTAACAGTACCTCCCCCCTCTCCCCGAGCCGGTGAAGGAGGGTCCAAAACCTCTCATACCCGGCGGCGTGGTGATCATTTCACCAGTTTTGCAAACCAGTGCAAACATTTTGTTATATACATAGATTCTTGCTCTTTTATCCATACATAGGCCACATAATATATGCTACATGGCCTATGTACGGATAAATCTGTGGGACATTGTTGGTGCCAAGATATCCTTCGCACGAATACGAGGGTGTGCAGAAGCGATTGTTAAACAAACAAACCAATTATATCTGCTACCATCAATCCGTTTGCTATACAATTACGAGAACGTCCCCTCTGGTCGTTCACTGCAGCAGTCACTGGGGCCATGTTCAGAGGATGTTCACAGTGTATGCGAATGTTCCGCTAGGTAGGTAGTAGGCGTGCGTCTGACGCCTCCACCGCGTGGCGAGGTCCGTTGACCTCCGCGACACGGTGAACATACTCTAGTACTCGTAACTACATAATAGCTGAAATTAGTAAGTAGTAGGTATACGGGCTTCACTCCTTTGTACAAGTTCAAAGGACTAACAAGTACACTTAATATTAATGCGCACAATAACCGCTAGGGTGGTACCATCGAGTATCGACACATTTCTATGATCGACACTATCGACTTGACGCTCCCTTCCCGATAGTGCGGCGCGATGTCGACATTGTGTGTGATCGATACGGTAGCTCTTTATCTTGACGAGCTAACCGTGAATAGTCTACTGCACCCACAATAATGTAATAACTTTTTTATCAGACCCCTTTCATACACAACCATTGTTTGATTTTGCTCAGGTACCTAACATGACTTCTATTACAATTTTAAAATTAGCTAACAGTAATGGAAGGCTCTACCACGCTAAACTTTGGAAACAACGTTGCGTTGTATTATTGCTCACTTTACCTTACAGCCTTTACCGATGACGTACGATGAGATACACATGGAAGGTATTCATATAAAGTACACAACATAATTACATTGTAACGGCACCATTTGTCTGTCTAACGACGTATGAAACACCAAGTGCGTCACTTGATCCAATATTTGACTAAACTAACAAAGGGTTCCCAGCGCTACGGCTCTGTTGTCATACGCATTAAGTATTAAAGCTGTGTCGATATTCTTTGGCAAGAGAATGTAGTTTAATTGAAAGTTGTCTCCTTTGCATAGCTGAGCCTGTGACAGACGTTCAAACAGCTTCACAATCCCACTTTAATTTATCACGAAATGTTGACACCGAATAGGGTTCGACAATGCGCACCGCTGAAACCTACCACGAAGTTTTGAATCCGGAGTTATAATTTACTGCCAAATCCATTACTGTTTTGGTTCCATATTTTCTAAAAGCTTTCCCACCAAAATCAGCAATGATTGCAGAAGTAGTGTTTAGGGCAGTTTTCGGAACGATTCTTGGTGGCTGGTGGGCTAGGGCCCGATTCCAAGTCCACAAAGCCTTACTTACACAAAAAATAAATAAAAAGCTCCTTTCATCTGGGATTGACGTCGCACCGGCTTTGATGGGAGCCTGTTATTATAAGTTACTTGTTATTTATAAATCGGCGGGATAATGGCCGCCCTGTCAAATTCCACGTTCATTAAAATATCACGTACAGAACTGTAGCAAAGATGATGATTGTGAGTGGACCGACGCGGACGAGGGAGAGAGGCTCCCTTCTCTTATTACACAAATAAGTACATAATGTACTTTTTACTTTCACATTTAATCACTCGAACCTGATACTGTTCGCTGAGTCCGACGGCGACGGCAACTGTGTCACTGAAAACAGATCAAACTGGAACGTTACAGTATGAATAATGAAAATCAGTTTTATTATTCGTATTGTTGTTTATTTGTAGGCGCACACCGGCAGCCAGCTATAGAAAGTCAATATTTGGAGCGGTAGATAGAGTGCCCCAGCTCACAGCTGCGCTGCGCTAGTTGGCGCCAGACGTTCTAATCTCAGATTAAATTCATCATTTCTGAAGGGCTCACCAGACAGGTCTCAGTAATCCTTCAAAACTCTGTACTTATGTAAATGCGGCACACAATACGTCTATTTGAACGAACATTTTGCATTGAAGAACTCAGCGCGTCGGGGGACGGCGGCGGCGCGGCGCGGCGCTGCTCTGGAAACACAATGCAAGCGGCAGTAGCTTCTAAGAATAGTAGAAATTAAATCATACGTAACATTGACAATGGCATATTTACCAATTAATGGTTTTGCACGAAAGTTCTGTGGCGAGTAAGTATAGCGTGTACTCGTGTGGGGACAATGGCGGCCAGTAGAATAGCGGCTCTTATCACCGCCCGCTCCACAGCTCCGTATGTCACGTGACGGTCGGGACAGACAAACAAAACGTTCGTAAGAAGCATTTTGTTGTCCCTGATTCGTTAATGAGTTCGGTTCATTGGTGTTTTGAAAACAACTGCCCTCGGGTGAGGCGGTGATTTCCTTGTGAATTAGTTATCGTGACATATCTCATTGATTAGTTTAAAAAACTCATTACCTTTCGACTGAACATCTTTTCACAATACGTAATTCTTGGTACCTACTTAAGGACATTTCGATTTCGCTAGAAAATCATCAATTTAATCGATTTCTTAATATTATGTTGTAATTTATTCTGTTTAAAGGATTTCCTGCTATTTTAAGTTGAGTGACGTCACTGACGCTACATATTTAGTGCAGTGCATTAGTGGTCGGAACATGGGAGCGCTACCACTTTAATAAACACTATTAACTTAAAACGTTCTGAAATCTAGACATAGTTTATGTGTGTATTTACGAAAGCTACGAGCGAAATGCGCTCTGTATTTCAGAGTTAACCGCGCGTCGATGGCGCTCTTAAGTCAGTTAAAGCCTGTTCTCTTAATCCGACAATTAAATACGTCCGTTTAAGGGCACGTGTACACCGGAGGGTATAGTCAATGTTTTCGTTAAAGCTGTACAATGATTAGATCCCCGCAGAGTGCAAAGAGTGCAGTGTGCCTGGCAGTGCAGAGCAATCGATATCGCTGCCAGCGTCATATTCCACGCTGAGCGGAACACACGTCGCTATATCGGCTTTACTACCGCTGAAAATGTACAACAGAAGGTCTGTTAACATAAAAATACTAAACTTTAATGAAATTGTGGGGACACCTCCACAAAAGCCACAAACCAAGAGTTGAAGTGTTACGAGGCGAGAGTCGGGACCACACCGCGTGCTATCTGCAACTGCTGCCGCATTTAATTACACGATGCAGGGGTGCGAAACTTTATTTTCGCTTAAATATTTCTCATTATAACCAAGACCGTAACCCTTTTTGCGTTGTTTTGCATAGGTAAGTAGGTACTATGCGTGTTTGCATTTTGCATACGGATCAGACTTTTTCTGCTCTACACTGAATTTATCTCAATGCTTCTAGCTTTGCATAACTTTCTGCCGGTTCTGGGAACTTCTAACCTAATCAGGTTTCGCTGATTATCACGATATATTTATATCAATTGATATTTATGTGGTTATATATCAATGGATATTTATTGTCAAAACTAGAAATTATGCAGATTCAAAGTTTACCCTAGCAAAACTTGACAAAAAACTGCATTTTAAATTACCTTTCCCGAAGTGGCAATCTAATCATAACTTCATAAGTTTTGGGGATTCACCAAATAACGTGCAAGTACGGTTAGTTGCTGAAGTAACACTGATTACACCAAAGACTCATTATTTTTTGGTTATTTTTATAACAAAAATATCAAATATACAATCACAAACTTTTATGCTACAACTATAACACATACAAAACAACTTACAGAATGACCACCGCATCTTTTATTTATACACGATATACATAATATCCGATATTTATCGGATATTCCAATATCGGCTTTTTTGATATTTATTAAAAATATCGTTTTTTTTATATTTATTATTAATATCGGTATTTTACAAACCCTGAACCTAATTAGTGGTATGGACGCTTATGTTCAAGTATAATTATTTATTTAGAGGTGGTACTTCTACAACTTGTCGCTGTGTGACTTCGGTCTCACGTCGCGACTCAACAGTCACCTCTCAAGTTTCATCCACACGCTCAGCCTGCCTCCTGCCTCACCCGCTCGCCTCGCCCACTCGCCTGCTCGCCTCGCCCACTCGCCTGCTCGCCTCGTTCAAAAGTCTGTCTGTTTCAATTTATTGCCCGCACTCAGCTATCTTGAAATGAAGTTTTCGTTTGATTGATCACGACCAAGTTCGTGCTATGTTTCATTCATGAGCATACGTTTTTAAAATTCAAAACTTTCTGCGCGGCTTGCAGTCTGGACCGGACGTCCTCGGGGCTCGGAGCGGCGGCGGCGGGGACTGCGGGGCCCTGCCCGTCACGATAGGGCTAATGGCTTCTATGACTTGAAAACATCGCGATTGTCATCAAAGTTTGCCGCCCCCAGCTTGTTGTTCGCAGTGAAGCGTGTGGTTGATTCAGCGTCCATTGTCACAAACAGAATAATGGTCACTTATAAAATTTTGATGAAATATTGATATCGGTATAAGGCCGCAACCGCACGTATGGTATGTTGCACGCCCCGGGCGGCGCGGACGCCCGCTAGCCGCCCCGAGCCCCGTCGATCAAATTACTGTAATACTACCAGGTAAACGGGCTATATCAATATTTTCGTAAAAATCATCAAACTGAACGATATTGGTTACGCAATACCCATAAAATAAGTATGTACTTGTGTGCGATGTTATGAAATAAAGCAAGTTATGGGGGATATAAAGCGCCATTACTATATTTTATGATATTTTTATGCAGCCAAGTATGCCAGGCACCTAATGTATGAATAGTCTATTTTTCCATTCCGTTTATAGCCTCGTCTTCATAAAGTTTGCAATGGCTGGTATCGAGCGACCCACTTGCACCTCTGGGCCACGTCCACGAGAGCCGACCCGTCGCCGACAGCTGCACGCAACAACATTCATATTCCGTGATATATTGTCGCTGTCGCACTCAATCGCTGCACTTATTTATCATCTTATTATTAGGAAAAACTCTCCACGACCGGCGGCAATCTCGTATTCATGTTATCGCCGTGCGGCACAAAAAAGCAGTAATTTTAATGGCTCCCCGAAGTGCTCGAGCACTAAACGGGAACAAAAGAGCACCCCAATTCGGCATTGCGCGGTTCTGGAAGTAAATTGCTTGTTTTTTTGCGAAAATGTTGGCGGCACCAGCGCAGCGCACAATGGCTCATTATAGTGCGCTCCCCGGGCTCACCGCTTGCCCGCGCCTGCCCGCCTGCTCAGCCAGCCCGGCCACGACACTGCGCTCTGCCTAAACAATTTTACGACTTTTCTTTTACGATTGACAATTAAAATGTCGGCTAACGACTTAACTTCGAGCGAGCATAAAATGTTTTCGAAGATTTTTTGCGAAGATTCTTTGAACTTTCCTCGCTCATAGTCGTTAGTCGATCATCGACCACGGACACAATAAAGTAATAAAATATCTCCAAGTTGGCGAAAAAACACCAAGTAATCGAATAAGGGTTGATAACAGTCATCAAATTACATGGTAGTGAGGCTTTGGCCGCTGAAATCGAGAACTGAAACTGACACCGCGAGGAGGATGGAGCAATATAAAATATCAGTGGAGTAACACTCTAGTTTTAATGTAAATCGATAAAGTATCCGTTTATGCGTCCGCTGGGTGTGAACACAATGACCAATCAAACTGGTAACTTACTTCTCGGAAGAACTCGACGATTTAGTTATTAACCCAAAAACAGTTTAGGAAGTCACCCGGGCGAGGCCGTACGACCGGTGACGGCGACCGGTCCGAGGAAACGAAACCGTGACTAATGTTTTGATTACTCAATATCCGAGCGGTGACGGCGACGCTAAACAAACATTTGATGGAGCTATTAGCTACCGACTGCTCTGCTCGTCACTACCATCTTAGTAATACTTGATTATTTGACATTTACTTTGAGGAAACTATTAATGTTGTGGTAGTAGACAGATATAACTCATTAGTCAGGGGCGACAACTATGAATCCGAAGGTTATTTACAAAAACATAGTTCCAAATGACTGAATAAACATTGCCAACCACAAAGATGAAGCAATACACAGATACCGTCACCATACCAAATGTTGACAAGCCATTGAAAAGTAATCTACCATCATCTCAGACATAAAATGTGCTTTTAAATTCGCCATAAACTCGTCTCGCTAATCCGCCCACTCGGTGCGTATAGAATTCCGTCAGTAGATACAGGTACACGATCCGCAAGTCTCGAGGGAAGCAAATGATTTACTTCAGGTTCTCTTTTTTCCGACCTGAACGAATTGAGCGAGTCCTGCTAAGCGTGTCGTAAATATTATTATTTATGAACGACCCACCTTTGTTGTTCTGAACAAACCTCTTTTCATTCATTGTCAGATGGTTGGTACATGTTTTGTGAACTGCACTAAAATATCAGAGCTTATGTAATACGAGTACAAACACAAAATGTTGGGCACTCCTGCTGTATTCAATGAAGTACGGCTAAAACAATGCGTGGAACGGATTCATGTAGTGTTCAAGGTGTTTTATTTCATTTCTTTTGTTTTCTTTTAATTGCATACTTTTCTCAGAAATTACGAAACATATCCCAAAAATCTGTTCAAGTAGGTACTACGAGTATGTAAAGAGATCTTGCTTTGTTTAAAGTTGTATATTAATCATCTGTGACCACAGTGATCACTTATTCATTTTGGAACGTTTCCCAACAAGCCTTTTGTTACATCAGCCAAATTCAGCGACTCCAGTCGAGACAGGCCGAAATATAGAAAAACGTCTGCATCTCATATAGGTCGCCGCTATAAGAGCAGCACATGACCTAGATCTGCACAGCGCAGCACTCCGGCAGTCAGGCTGTATTCTGTGCATGTCTAAGTGGCGGCTCTATTCATGTCTGATGATGCACTCCCGAAATATACTATACGACTAAACACGTGAAATATTGAGTTGAACATATTTATGCTTAGATTGGAAGCTGATTCATTATCTGATAGAATAACTGGCCATCGACTTCGGGATGTTGATGTCAAGTTTTTATTAGGATGCTAAAAGTGGAACATATACTTCGCAACTACTCAGTAATTAATTACTCATAATAAATCGCTTAAAGAAGTGGAATTCCTGAGGGATCTATGCAGGGTCCCATTTTTTTCGTGATTCTAAAGAAAGTTCTATCTTTGAACGGGAGATTAGGAATAAGGGACTCCGATTACTTTTTATTAATGATTTAGCACAAAATCTGCTTTAATCTGAAAAAGGACGATCCGGCTTAAAACTACACTGGCCTTCAAAACTTTTTTAAAATTGCAATAACTTTTAAAGTACTTAAACAAGATATATTTTCGATATAAAAAGGATTACAAAAATAATTAATTTTTTTGTATAAAAACTTTATAGTCGATAACCTTCTTTTAAGGACTGGCTGAAAAAAACTTTATAAGCTAAAACACTTCTTTTCAAATAGGTAACTGCTGTCTTACTTTTGACTTTTTTCTTGTTTCTGTTTTCACATTTATTTCTTGTTCGATGAATTTTGATTCAAAAGCCAAGTTATCTACAGCACGTAAACTTTACTTATCATGCCTCTTTCACCTGAACAATGTGCAAAAATCATGTGTTTTCTAGAACTAGGTATCAGTATGCGTCGTACTGCAAGAATGGTGGGTGTAACATTAATAACGGTCCGGCAGGTGAAGCGAAGGTACGAAGAAACTGGAATCCATCTGAGGAGACCTTGTAATGGCAGACCCAAGTGCACTAGTACCCGAGCAGACTGCTACATTGTCTCCACTGTGTTGAGAAATCGCCACCTCAATGCAGTTGAAGTCTAGCAACAGCTTCTTCAGACCCGAAGATACTACATTAGTGACAGCACAGTTGAAGCAAACCTGAAGCCCCAAATGCCAGCAAGTGGCCCCAAAGTCGAGAGAGAGCATCGAGTAGCAAGACTGCGCTACGCCCATGAACACATGGAGTGGAGTGAAGAAGAATGGGCAAGAGTTTTCTTCACTGATGAGTCTCGATTCTCACTATTCACTTCCGATGGAAGACGAAGAGTGTACAGGTGACCTGATGACCGATACATTCAAGCCTGCTTCACAAAAAGAATCCAATACGATGGAGGCTCTGTAAACGTATGGGCTGGTATCTCTTCAGAAGGTCGCACAGAGCTAGCGACCATAGAAAATGGCACCCTGACTGGGGAAAAATATGCTCAAGAGGTCCTTAATGAGTATGCAGAGCCATATTTTGTAAATATGGGTGATGGACCGATACTGATGCAGGATAACGCCCGGCCATGTGTGGCCGCGGCCACACACGGCGGCTCGGGTCGTACAAGAGTACATTCAGGAAGTTGGTATCAACTTGATGGCCAAAAGAAGTCCTGATCTCAACCCGATCGAGCACGCCTGGGATGAGCTCGGAAGGCTGGTCAGAAGTCGCAGACCATCTCCTATCACCCTCAGGGCCCTGAAACAGGCCCTGATGGATGAATGGGAGAATATTCCCCAACATCGCCCCCGAAACCTCGTCTTCACCAGTACTACGCCAAATTGGCTCGAAGCTGTAATCAGAGCTCGAGGAGGCAATACCAGTTATTGAAATGTAAATAAGCCGTAAAACATACATACAAATGTTTGAGTGGTTTTGCCAGTAAGTTAAAAATGGCTAATTTTGGTTTTCATCTTTATTTAAGCTAAAAACGTTACCCACTAATGTGTAGTAAACTAGAATTTCAAAGATAGTTGATGAAATTTGCTATAAAACTTTTTTTATATCAAAACTCTGACTTCAATAAGTAGTTTAGGAAAAATTGCAATTTTAAAAGTGTGTTTGTAACTAAGTTTTGAAGGCCAGCGTAGTTAAAACCGCAACACAACGGTTTAAAATCCAACATGCGGTCGAATTCCATCTCTGCCAAGATTGTTATACTTCTTATTCCTAGAATAGTCTGGGATTTGAGTCACTTCAGCGGGGTAATTACGTAACACACTAACAGTAGGAATGGGTTTCATTTTGACAGTTCAATAACATTCATTGCGTTATTTACGTTGTTGAGCAGACAAATTTTTCAAACATATGGAGCAATGGATTAGCAATAGGCTTCAAAATGATTCAGATTGTGATATATAGTGTGTTACGTAATTAGGGTGCTGATTAACCTAATAGGTACCGTCGCGTCGTTGGTTAAAGGCTCCCACAAACAGGCGCGACGCGACAGTCTGTGGGAGCCTTTACACTACACGATATTTAGGGCCCGATATTTAGAT
Source organism: Dryobotodes eremita (assembly GCA_917490735.1). Classification (NCBI taxonomy): domain Eukaryota; kingdom Metazoa; phylum Arthropoda; class Insecta; order Lepidoptera; family Noctuidae; genus Dryobotodes; species Dryobotodes eremita. The sequence goes on from OU823257.1 coordinate 22,708,891, forward strand.
GATGCATTTTTTTATAGAGACCTGCCTCCCTTTCTCTTATTACACCATCCCAATTTAGGGAAAGGTTCCCTGAATATCGTGTAGTGTAATAAGGTTTTAACTGTGGCCTCTGAGTGAATAATATACCTCTGCTTACAGCAGGCAGAGTACGAGTGACGTTAATAACTATGTAATTTATGTCTAATCGTTAATTAAGAGTTTCAGTACTATTTCGGCGTGGTTATGCTACATCCTTTTCTGTTGTAATAATTTACTTCCAGCAATGTGCCCATTTGTTTGGCAAGCGAGCAAGTAACCACGGGTTATCACGTAGGTATCATCAGTCTTTGATAGAACGGATCTTATGAAAAAGTATTCAGTAATTTCTCTATATTTTTATATTGCAAGTTCCCGACAATGTTCGACTCTAACTGATGCAAATCATTTCAAACAAGTTTTATATTAAAATGGCAAAGCTATAGCCAAGGATATCTGATATCGTTTCGTTAAAAAACGATGAATTTGTATTATCAAAGCCTTTGCCGGGCGTCCCCCAGGGCACCGCCCGTGTCTTAACTTACGAACGAGGAGGTTTATTCTCAATGGAAAGCAGACGTTTGATCACTGTTCACGGTGGACTTTTGATAACCACAAAGCTCACCAACAGCTTTGTGGGTTTGGTTACAAAAAGTCAGGTTGTATCGTTATGATTTGATGAATAAGTATTTACAACATAAGCACTATTTAACATGTTTGAAGGTTGGAAAGTTACTGAATGATAGATGATAAGAACCACTTTTTTGTCACAGACTGTCGTAGTAAATACATAGATCCTTGTCATAGGAAATATTTGCTTTTATTTATTTTTATTATAGGTTTACAAATCGGGCAATACAATATGACTTACATAACAGGTAAATAAAAAATAAAATAACAACGCTTTATGCCCTAAAATAGTGAACACAGCGTGCACTATGAGCTAGTTCAAATTAATGATAAATAAGCTTACAAATAATAAGCTGCCATTGGACTCATTATTATTAGTGGAATGGCTGCACAGAATGCTTCTGCATTTATCGAAGTCTGATTACGGAATAATGATCTGATTATATGAAGGTACATTGATGCACATACAGACGGTTCATAATTTCTGCGAGCGCGTCGTCGTGGGCAATGTGAGCATTACTGCCATGTTGCAGCGTGAGGCAATACCCCTCGAGCCACTTGGCGCAGAACGAGTTGGGGCGCGATATCTGAGACAATCTAATAAGTATTTGTTAGTATTATTTTCACTAACTAATACTAGGTACTTCGCTGTAAATATTTGAGTACAACATACATCGTTTTTCAGGGATTTCAGGCGAGCTAGCAGCTGTGTGCCTCGACTTAAATCCCCAGAAAGCGGTGTTATTCGAAGATTTATACTTAGTTTTCAGTTTAACAATAATATTCCAATTGAGTATTTAAAAGAAAGTAATAAAAAGAACTGATGAAGAAAAGAAAGATGCATAATTTCAAAGAGGCGATTCTACCAGTCTCAACTATGACACTGTAACTGGGCAACCAAATTGCCACACTCGTATACCAGGGATATAGACCCAAGTTCTTAGGTACGGCAGCTTCTTGCGAACATAGCCGTACGAGTCAGTTCGTGGTACTCGCGGTACATACATTATGTACAGTGTCATTGTCTGTATATCTGCTGATGCTCGTGATAACTGCAGCTAATACGGACGGCGCACGTTATCTCTCATCTCAGATCCCATCTACAGCGAACAGTGAGCGAGCGCCGGCACTGAGTAAATAAGCACAGAAGAAAGGCTCCGCGCTACGAGAGACAAGAGTGCGAGCGCACTCGCGACTGCCATTAATTTGAAGTGGGTACTCTCATAGTTTGAGACTGTCGTACGAACGCGTCTATGAATGCATGTATCTGAATTCCTTCACTCTTTTCATGGAGCAGTCCTTCTGGGCGCATCTAGTGTGTGTCAGTGTCCTCAGTGAGCGAGCTGCGGCCTGCGAGCCGACACGACGCGACGGCGACGTCACGCGAACCACCGCGATTGTCTGTGGCGGCCATTGTGCAGCGACCATATCTCACACACGCACTCATATCGACAAAGAAGTGAAATATCGAGTCATGGAATACCTACCAACAAACCGACCACGAACAATTGTTGCAATGCGCTTTTAGACACCAGTACGTCCAATTACACCAGTACACCACACCGGTAAGGACAGGTAAATAACTTTTAACTTATCGCTGTGGAACTAATTATCTGTTCTATGGATCTCTAAAAAAATATCCAATGACATATCGACATGATACATTGTTCAAAACAACAACGAAACGTTGCTTGGTTCATTAGTTCCAAATTAAAAGGCATGTGTCAATTTGCGGTGAGGTGGGAATTCGAGTGCGGTTTTGGTGTCTCTACCAATAAGTAGAAATATTTGGATCGACATAATATAATCTAGATTTTGTATTAGGTAAGTACATAGGTTACTGAAATCATGTCTGGTGCCTTTCATTCAATACATATAAATTGGACGTATTGGTATTTCATACATGATGTGGCACAGAGTTGTCTGGTATTGCATGAATTGATATAGCTATACTTGAGAAGTCTAGACATATTGTATCGACCGTATCACTCGCACACACCAGCAGGCATCGAACCCGCATCCAGCTGGCTTCATTATAGCAACGCCGTCACATGTCAGGATCGCAGCGTGGCATAAAATCGAACGAATACTTAGTTCTACCACAACTTGGAAAAAATATATAACGTAAAACCAGTATATAATTAAAAAGGCTAGAAAACCCATTTTCAATAGGGTATCTCGATAAGCCGCAATTCCGTGGGAGGCGTTGAATCCCTTCAAGTGACGAGGAGGATGAACGTCCTCGTGCCGCTTATGAAATAAATTGTGGTTATTTATGGCATCGTTACCGTTCAGAGTAGATAATAATAATATTGCAGCTCAGACCCCAGTCCCACTGCCACAGGTGAGCCAACTGAAAACTTTAAGCAACGCTGTGCTTTTGTAACTCACTCGCTCTTTAACCGTATTTTTGCTTCGTAAGTCCGTCATGTTTCCATCATTGTGTGTGTAGGCTTGCTTACTTCCTTTGCTTTGTTTTTGCTGCCTGTGTGGCTGCCTGCCGATCTGCCCACACCTCGTGGCCGCGCGTCACTTTACTGCGACTGATGGTTACTTGAGAGCACGCGCAGTGTGCGGGCGGCGGCGGCGTGCGGCTTGTGGGATGGACAAACATGCCATGTGTTCCGACTTTAGAACAGTCAGCCGCACGTCCATGGTAACCATTCGAAATTGACAGCGACTTTATGTCGTATCACTAAAGGCGGTTTTCGTAGTTCAAGGTTATTTATTCATGTGGTTTTCAAGTGTACAGTCGTCCGTACGTAGGTACACTTACAATTTATTCAGGTCAATAAGATTGATTGAGAGTTCATGAAGTCTTCGCTTTATTGATATCGATTACAGCTCGAACTATAGTTTATATAACGATTACTTTGATCAATTTGACAGCTCACAAATTACGATCGTATCTCATCCACTGGAGTGTTTTTTCTAGTAAATTAGGGACTGTTACCTGAATAATTATAATATTTCTATCGCGTCGTTGTGCGTTGAAATCACTTTTAATAAGCATCATCAGTATACAAGCTATCTTTTAATCTGTAATAGGGTACAACAGACGATCGCCGTCGGCCATCACACCGCAAGAGAGACAGAAGGTCCATTTGATTCTATTAAAGTGAATTTGCATTATGTAGTTGTAGGCTGAACGAAATACAATAGTCTTTGTGCCTCAGTCCAAACTGCTCTTGGGGTTAGAAAATTCTATTTGAGCAGGAAAAATATGTATAGTTAGCTCCTCGTAACTATTGATGTTTTAAATACTAATTGAACACAACCCGACGCGAAAAAGCTAAAGAGCAAGCGGCCCGTTAAAGGCCAAAAATACTTCATTCAACGTCGAACGGAATGGACTTACTGTAGGCAGTTTTTGTTATGTCAATGATATTATAAAATTTCGTTGTGCTTATAAGCCTAACCCCCGCCCCCTGGTCTGCCCGCTGCAGGCGCGGCACGTCAGGCACGTCCGCGCCACACCGCTCCACCCCGCTCCACCTCGCACCGCACCGCTTCACCTCGCACCGCGCCGCACCGCTCCGCCCCGCTCCACCTCGCACCGCACCGCTCCACCTCGCACCGCGCCGCCCGCACCGCTCCACCTCGCACCGCGCCGCACCGTTCCACCCCGCTCCACCTCGCACCGCACCGCACCGCTCCGCCCCGCCCACGTCGCACCGCGTCGAGCCGCAGCCGCAGGCACTAATATCACAAATCTGCAGTAATTGCGCCGTCACCGACACTCGCCGCTCCACATCAAAGCCAAGCCCCGGACCAGCCCGAGCCGCGCCGCGCTTTCCGTTACAACACACACCGTGCAATTGCTAAGCGAAAAAATACCATCTCCTAATGAGAGATAGCACAGAACAGCACTATGTCCCTCTGTGTCTCTCTGTGTCTCTCTGTATCTCTCTGTGTCGGTGGTTTAGCTCCCTCGTAATGGGGGTACAGAGAGTTCATGTGTATGTATTACGAGATAATTAATTCTGCAATATGTTCGGCGGGATTTATCGCGAGTAGGTACATAAGGCTGATATAAATAACGAGCGAGTTTAACGAGGGGTCGAACGGGCAGTTTTGTTTTAATGTGAGTGGAAATAAGACTGCTGGGTTTACGAAATTAATTAATTACCCAATTACAATTTAACGAAATCAGAGAAATAAGATATTTTTCCTTATTTTCTATATGTCGGCCCTTGGAGTAACTTCCTGCAAATATCATAAATCAACCTTGTATTTACTTATCTACAAGAACGTTCTGTTCATCTGTATCTTTAGCGGATTTATAATACGAAAAAGCTGTTTACAAAAAAACAACCGACTTCCAAAAAAAAAACACAAAAGGACGTGAAATAAACTTTAATTTCGGAAGTCGGTATCTTTGGTTGCGTATTTTCGTTTTTGGCCACCGACTTCCGAAATTAAAGTTATTTTTCACGTTATTTAGTGTTTTTTTTGGAAGTCGGTTGTTTTTTTGTGAAAAAGTTTTCATTTTTCACTTTTTAGTTGTGGTACCTACCTCATAGGTACACTACGCACTTCGTACACTACTTGATATGTAAATAACAGTGACAGGAAATTATTAAAACATCATCAATATAAACTAAGTAGAAAAAATAGGCAGTATTAAGGATAACTCAAAAACTACTGGTCAGAGCTTGATGAAATTGAAATGGGACCACATGTGAACCACCAGCTTTCGTATAAAAAAATAATCATCCAAATCGGTTGCTCCAGGAAAAAGTTCTGAGCTAACACACATAAAAAAAAGTACAGTCCAATTGAGAACCTCCTCCTCTTTTTGAAGTCTGTTAAAAAGTTACTGGGAGTTTATAAAACGTGTAAATTTTCTAAAGCTACGTTAAATACAAACAAGTGTTAATAGTGAGGAACTAGTTCTGCAATACAGAGACATATTCTCAAGAAACTGTAACAGCTCGTATGACAGCGGCTGAAACCGGCTGTGTGGCGACACACACACACGCGCACACATGTACACATGTACAGCCAGCAACAGAAGCCGAATGAAACTTCAGTTTTTAAATCTGTAATAGGTAGGTAATAAGAACATAAGTTAGATTCAACTACTATTACACCTACTTATTACTTTTGCCTTATTGGTGATGTTCTTCAGAAAGTTCAGGTGCGTAGTACTCGCAACCGGCGTGCTTGTATGACCAGCACCCTAATTACGTAACACACTATCTATCACAATCTGAATCATTTTGAAGCCTATTGCTAATCCATTGCTTCATACGTTCGAAAAATTTGGTTGCTCAACAACGTAAATAACGCAATGAATGTTGTTGAACTGTCAAAATGAAACCCATTCCTACTGTTAGGGTGTTACGTAATTACCCCGCTGATGTATGAACGTAAACGAGGCAAAAGGAGTATGTCAGGATCGTAGCACTGGCGTTCTGTAGTTTCTGCCTACCCGCATGGGAAGAAGGCGTGAGTTTATGTATGTATGTGTACATTACACAAGAAATGCTGAAAATTACTGAAAAGCAAAAAATCAAATAATTTCGTATCAATTTAAGATGACTTTTATTATGTTTACCTACCGGCTTTCGCAGCTGACCGTACACACATGCACGGCGTGTGCACAGACAGACACGGCATGCAGGCGTTCGCAGGGAGATCAAGTAATTGAATATTATGTCTGCGTCCCGTGGCTCGTGGCTCATGGCTCATGGCTCGCGGACAAGTTATTGTCTGCGACATAAATCCACGACACATCTATACAGACACGAACGCCATTGTCATCAGATATTGTTTGTATCGGGTGACGTTGCCAAGATGTTCGTGTTGCGCCATAGTATGTTATAACAAATTACACGAGATGTTGCCGAAAGCTCAAACATAGCCCAATTTCTATATCTTATTCCAACCACATTTCTACATTATGAATATAGAGATATGAGGAACAGGGTGTAAAGTTGACTCAAACCTCCATAGAAAAGGGACGATCCTCTGACCAGAACCAGACGGGTGTCGTATCTGGTGGGCAACTGCCCAACGGTTGATGTCGGGATGTTGTATATATGCTAGTTGCGCGGTAAACTCTGCTTGCGCGATGCAGAATTTTGCGTGACGTCAGTGTGACGTGTAGCTCGCATGTGGCGATGTAGATACCGCTACATGAATTCTATTGAATCGGCTTATCGGTCATGTATGCGCCCATATAGGTAGGTACGGTCTATCCGATAGCCAAAAACTCAAAATCAAAATATTTTATTTCTCATAAACCTACATGGGCACTTATGACTAATTGGTCATTTCCTGTGGAGAAGAGCCAGCAAGAAACTCCATGGTTACTCTTTTAGAAATAATTGACTTTTACAATGTTTTCTAATTACAGCGTTAATAATAGATAAGAATGGGAGGACAGGTATGCCTGTGAACAAGTACTAGGTACTTAACAAAATAGAAAATGGTCTACAAATCTACAGTCTACAAGGCCTACAACGTTCTCAAAATCACAAAATATAAAATAATCTATATAAAAGATAAACAAAATAATAAAAATCGATGTAAAACAAATGACATGATTGCTATTACAACCACTAATAAGAATTGAAATTAGAATTGTAGGTACCTATATAATGTCAAATAATGAAAAGATTATGTCGATTTAGTAAAAAAAAAAAATCAAATTAACATCGTAATTAGGGAGCAGTTCCCAAATTACGATGTTCGTTTGTTTTAATTTGTTTACTTAATCGACACAATCTTTTCATTAAACCCACATCAAACGTGTCCTTATCAAATAAGCATATTATAAGATTAAAGACTACGTTGAAGACAAGAAACTTTGCAATAATACTTTCTGCACATATGGCTGCCCTGGTACCTCATTAACGGCATCACTATGTAAATGTCTATTAGCTGCTCTCAAATCACAAAGGTGACATAAAAAATAAAGTTTTTTACTTTCTTCTTTGACATAATCTTCTCATTATTTGACATTATATACCTGCAGTTCTTATTTCAACTCTTTATTTATGGCTTTTGTAAACAGGATTTTAATTCAGATTTGTTACAGTTGTAATGGCAATCATGTCATTTGGTTTAAATATACGTAAGTTTTTATTTTAATTATTTTATTTATCTTTTATATAGATTCTTCTATATTTTGTGAATGTGAGAACGTGGTAGGCCTAACTTGTAGACTGTATATTTGTAGACCTTTTTCTATTTTGTTGAGTACCTGTTACTTGTTGACAGGCCTACACTGTCCTCCAATACCTATTAACACTGTAATTTTAAACATTGTAATATCCACTTATTTTTAAAAGAGTAACCGTTGAGTTTCTCGCCAGCTTTTCTCCATAGGAAACGACCAATTGGAACCGTGCACCTAGCTTCTGACGTTTCATAGGTGCCCATGTAGGTCTATGTGAAATAAAATATTTCGATTTTGACCCACCTCACTAGTCATATCATCTTTCACAAATCCATTCATCGTTATCCACCGTAGACCCAGTCCTCACATGGCCAACTGTAGCTGAATGTCTAACTGGAACAAATGCTGCACTTCCTGCGGCGGTCGATGTCCACACAATACATATTCAATAATCTTTCTTCGACGCTTCTATTGTTCAGGTTATCTCCGAAATATGTATTGTGTGATCTCTGACGTCATAATATGACTTCGTTATTTCCAGCAGTGAATTTGAATAGTATATGCAGCTCAGCGAGGATCATGATTTCATGAAATGACAATGGGAAAGGTGAAACATTCTTTATGAACGAATTACAAGATAAGTAACGATAGCTACTGCAATATATTTGAGCAAATAGCAATTTAGTGGGATATTAATGTTCATCTCGTCTCTCTCATAGGGTATTGGTGTCCAGCTGTACCCCTCAGGTAAAGCTTTAATTAAATACTGGAACATTTCCTGGAACCACGTTTTATATTGTATCACAACAGTTGTTGGTGGACAGTTACAAAGTCACAGGTACTCAGTCGGCTCGCTGTATAATTTCATAACACTGATGACACACCACAAAGAAACGCCTGACTGCCTTTGATTTGATCAACCAAAGAATACTTAGTTCAATGAATCAATCGTATTTCATAAACACGTATTTTTTTACTAACTTTTGTGTTGTTCAATGGAGTATTATTATATTTGAATGACTGATTTATCTTCATTTGATTACTATCCTCAAAATATCCCCGCCCTAAGTATCCACTGCTGGGTCTGTTCCGTTAGGTCGGGCTCTCCATTTCGGTATAACATCGTCATAGGCGCTCGGATTACTAATCCGCCTCAGCCCGTACTTAGCAGTCGGATCGGCAATCACAATCAGCGTCAATTAGGACAATATCTCTCAGGGTTGTTCATTAGGAGCTGTGGCAGGTATGCTCAGCAGTGGCCTTAGCGTGAGGAGATTATTTGATGAGAATACGGCTCAGCTTAATTAAACACCGGCATAACATAATATCGTGGCTCGTGGCTAATTAATAACAGCCGCACGGGTCGATCCATCAGGTTAAGCTACGCTTGCCGGGGTTGGTCCGTGGATGGGTGACCATCTTTACATACCGAGACTCCTCCGTGCCTCGGAAAGCACGTGAAGCCGTAGGTGCCGGCTGTCATTCGTGGAATTTTGGCAGTCGTTACTGAATTCTGAAAATCTGACAATCGGCACCCTAATTACGTAACACACTATTACTCGTAATCACGATCTGAATCATTTTGAAGGCTATTGCTAATCCGTTGCTTCATATGTTCCAAAAATATGTCTGCTCAAGAACGTAAATAACGCAATGAAAATTGTTGAAAATTGTTGAACTATCAAAATTAAACCCATTCGTATAATTAGTGTGTTACGCAATTACCCCGCAGCAGTAACCAAGGGTAATCGTATTACCCAGTTATTGGGTTGTGGAGGTCAGATAGGCAGTCACTCCATGTAAAATACTGGCATTCAGCTGCAGCCGGTTAGACTGGAAGCCGACCCCAACATTGGAAAAAGGCAGGCAGAGTGATAGAACTTAACATCCGATCAAGCTTGCTCTTTGCTTTTTACAGTATGTCGAGCCATATTGTACAATATTTTAAAAGAGTAACGGTGGAGATTCTTGCCCATTCTTCTCCATACGAAACTACCTTTTGGAAGGGGCAACTAGAATCAATTCAATTTTTTTGTAAATTTTGACGTCCAAAATTGCTTTTTATGTGCCTATTTGAAATAAATAATTTGACTTTGACTGCTGAACTAGGGTAACCGAAGTTCTAATCTCTAGTGAATTTACTGTAAACGAGTGACTTCATCTGCCAAGACCTGACCTGCCGCAACTCTGGTATTCCACAATACCTTTATACCCCCGCAACTCCGCACCACAGCGACCACGCTTCACTGAAGTCAGTTGGCCACGCGGCCACAACACGCGGCTCCACTCAAAACAACGGCTAAATGCGGCCTCTGACGTCACCGCAGCGGCCAATCAACGACCCGCTGGTATTTATGGATAGATTTTTGCAACCCGTTTGTTTAAATGGCAGATTTATCACAATCGCTTAGCGACGCCTGTCCCTGACGTACTCACAACGCAGCTTTGAACAAATTCCCATCAGATGGCTTGTAATAAATATCACGTTATGTCTGAGTGATAAGTACGCCATATGTACGTGACGTGAGGGGGAATTATTTTTATAATAATAAACTGATTACGTTGATATAAATACAAGGGACAATAGCTGCAGCGGGGTAGGACCGACTCCCAAACGACGGTCGCCGCGCCGCGCGCCGGTTCCAACCTGACTAGTTGTATTGTTAGATGCATTTCTTGTGCAGCTCTCCCATTCAATTAAAAGGGAGACCAGAATTGTAAAATTTTTGAACGACACAATTACACATTGTTATTCAGCGTTCCGTTATAAAACACATTTCCAGTCGATCTATTTTGTGACGGAATCAAACAATGCATATCCACGGCGGCGGCGGTCGTCGACATTTGAATATTTCACCGAGCGATGTATTGTTGATTACACGACAGGAAGACGCCAGTAAACACACGAGTCGAACAAAAAGTTAAAACAATGATATTGACGTCACCTTGAATTAATTATTATCTGTGACCCGTTTGACAGCCCCCCTCACACCCCTTCCCCGCCACCTCGGGCACATCACATTGTGTCAAAACGTTCGGATTCCGGGAGCTTTGTGCGGCGCCGCCATTGTGGCCCGAGCCCTAGGGACAATAGACAAGCACACATTAATACTGTTATACACGTGAAGGATAGGGTATTAAACGAAGATACTCTACTCGAACCTGTATTTGACGATGAGGTAGGCAGAGATAGTATTATCAAGTGTTTATCGAGTAGGCTTACTTGCGCAAATCCTCACAGATGACGTGAAAAGTTTCCGAGACAGTTACAAAGAGTTGGGTAAAATAGAGGGACAAATAGGAAATTTGACTCCGTCGCATGGGTGCCATTGTAACCGCGCACGCTATATCTTAAAGATCCCTAAGGGTATACGAGTAATTTTTGTAATTAATAAGCCCAAGTCAGCCCTAACGACATTAGTTACATGGCCCACCAGCAGAAAGCGAACCTACCACCTTTCTTTACATATTTGAAGGTAAATAAATAAATTCGTGTGAACTTTGGACTTAACCCTCAGAAGAACAGTTACAACTAACTATGGAGAGTACCTCCACACCACGACACTGTCAAGCTATACATTTCCAGTTTTAGCTGACCTCGCATTGCCTTGCTTTTCGTACAATGAAAAGTCAGCTTATACAGCAAATGTATAGCTTGATATGGCGTCGTGCGTACAACACAAACTGTATTGACACAGGACCGCAAACAGCTGGCTCTGAAGCCGATCCGCGGCTCGAAGAATAGGTTCGGTGAAGAAAGTTGTAATGTCCACAATACCAACAATACTCAATACATATTTATATAATCGGTCAGCGCACTGCGCACTCACTGTTGCAGAACATTCAGAAGTGGGAGAGGTCAGAGGTCGACGCAAACTTTACATAGACTTACTTTACATTCTAATTAGAAAACACTTATTTTAATTATTGTTTGTTGTAATACCCTGTTTAGGTCGCTTAGTAACTATCAGGTTAGGTTCTACTTCAGGCGTGCCATATCTTGCACTTCGATTCGATTTCCAATAGACTTTTTTAGCTGCGTAATGAGGTATTTTCTGTGTGAATAGTTATCAGGGACAGCTTGTGAAAACAAAATCACTGCTATTAATATGGCCTTTTTGTTTAAATATCAAGCAAGTCCACAATTTAAAATTCCAACCTAGTTCACTTTGAACACAATCATTTATAAGTACGTATATACTTAGCATTATAGTTCGTGACATGAGAAACAACAGAACAACAAAGCTGAAGCAATGTCTATTGTACGACCACAAAGGGGCTACCTACTTAGTGCAGTGTCGTAAGCAACAGAACTCGGGTCACCCTCCCCCTCCCTGCGTCCCACCGACCGCTGCGTGAGGCAGTTTCGCCATCCTCGAAAAATAAATAACAATAAGTGGGAGCAGAAATGAAAAGGGTCAATCTGATCTCAGGAGCCCGAGGGACTCCCCGCAGTCCCCGCCAGGCACAGGACTGCGAATCAATAAGGAACCACGTGTATGTACCCACACCGCAGCGCACAGCCCGATGCCAGCCACTCGACAGTCTCTGTATTGAATGCGGCTGAACGAATTCCTTTATATAAAAACCCCTAACTAAACGTAATGCGTGAGAACGTTTCTTCGTTATCGACCATAAAAAATGGTTCCGGCATCACGCGAAAATTGTTAAACGGAATTTTACGGTTGGAAAGCTTGAGATCCGTCGTAACGTTGATGAGAGCCGTGGAACTGACCGGTACCTGATGCAGTTACAAAATCTCGTAATATTTAAGTGAACTAATGAAATAATGATATAAAATAAAAACTACACATAATGATGATTGCTGAAGTTTAAAATAATATGAATGTATGTAAATCCAAACAAAATTCTTCGCTTGGCAGATTTAAAATTGCTAAACATGATTCGATAATTGGGCAAATGTGAAAATCGGCCACGGAGCGGGCGCGGACTAATAATCGCTCCGGCAAACATTTAACATTCACAATGAAGGTATTAGCGATCGCTAACACAATGGCTGAACGTTCGAATAACTCGTGAAAAATGTTCGCATGGCTGTGAGTGCATTAGTATGAGAGACGTGCGCGCCGGCGCCGCCTCGCCTACGGCCCGGGCTGCGCCTGCGCCGATATGCGCAGGCGAGCGCAGCCACATGCTCAGCGCTCGCTGTAACATTATGGCATCACGAAGTTTATCATAAACCTCCGCGCGGCGCATCTCTCACTAGAATCCATTATCCTAACACACAGTCACGAATCACGATTCAAATAGTTCTTACGATCGTACAGCCGTCACACAAGAGACGTGTTGATCTTACAAAATGTCCAATAACGTCATTGTCATGACAAATCCAAGGACGGAACGTTTATCTAAATACAGTTTAATCAAAACTTTAAGTTTCTATTGAATTGCTCAACATTTGTAGCTCTAACAAAAAATATAAGGCCTAGTTATAGCTTATGTATCCGATAAATGATTTATATGAAAGGTACCTGAAACTCACTACCGTAGGGACTGTTGTATATTTTGGTACAAAAAGTGTGCCTCAGTAAGATAAGCGGAGGAGATTTATTTCTCAAATCTGGGATGATGGCGCTATTGTGACGGCTCGAGGTCCTTTGTTCGTTTTTTCTAACATTAAATAGAAAATTCCCCGCTGAGCTTTATTATCCTTGAATCGGTACATTTAACTCAATAGTAAATTGCTTGTTGCAGATTATTATACACCTACGGCAAAAAAAAAACACATATTTCAGTGTCAAGGAGGCGGCCGGCAAGGCAGCAGGACGGATCAGATGTGGAATAACTTTTGTATCGCGCAGTTGTGAACTAATACCTATTGTAGCTTTCGAAGGGTGCTGCTGGCATTTTTAATAATAATTGTTATAATTATTATTTAAAAAAAAAACTTGAAAGGGATTAAACAAATTTAATAACTGATTTAACCAATCGCTTCCTGAACATGGGCCTGTGAGTTGGGTACTTCGTTAGGTTCTGATTTCAGGATGAACACGTGTACATATGCAAATGAGTATAAGGATATATCAACATTCCCATAATTAAAACAAACTGAAGTTTACAATGAATTTAGAATTTACCTGTTTACTTACAACATGCCATTTTCATCCTACTATTAATACAAATTAGCTTGATTTCCTGTTATTTTAATTTTAGTTATGCATAAAGCTCTTGTAAACGGTGTATCGGATGTAAAAGCCCCGGCGCGGCGTCAGGCATTCTATATTCTACAGCTGCGCTTCATAACGCGAAGCAACTTCTGTGAGAAAAAGTAACGTCAAATCATGGACGAACAAAACCAGTCGGACGGAACTCCGCTAAGACAACACTGAGTCCCGATTATGTGTGAATATTATATATGTATTTATGTGTACCTAAGTGTTGCCGTCGCGTCGGTCGACTAATGTGAGAATGTGTGCGTACACCGGCCTGTACGTACGCACGACGCCATGTCAAGCCTATACAATTCCAGTATATGTTGACTTCTCATTGAACGAAAAGCCTTAAATAATGCGAGGTCTGCTAAAACTGGAAATGTATAGCTTGATATGTCGTCGTGTCTACAGCGAGTTGGCCGACTTGAGTGACACAGTTTTTTGTTTGCGAGAATCTACCCGACTTTTTTTGTTCGTCCATGCGTCAAATAGTCGTTCCCGTTCAAACTTACATACCAGCACGTTTTATTGAAGCCTGTCCCCTCATGTTACAACGTTCTAGCTAGGTTATCTCCGGCTTTAAACAAATAACTGCAAAAAAAAAACGAAATTGAACGTCCCTCTGCTCTGCCTGAGTGTGCTTGTATCATTTGAGTGTGTGTGTGTGTGTATGTGTGTGTGTGCGCGATAATGGTCGTGTGTGGCTGAGTGTGCACGGCCTGCTGCGCCGTGTCCGGTTTCATCAGATCGGATGTAGCCGCCCGCACCGCAACGTATCGATGTCCAGGCGGCGCGGCGCGCGGCGGCCGGCGGCTGGTGGACGTGCCTTCAGTCTGACGGTACTGTTAGTCTGTTACCACATCGAGAGCAGCGATACGTTATACATACATCCTCAGTTGCACATAGGATTAGGTTCAGTTTACAGGCATTCTAACGATCTCTTGACAACGAAAAGGCGAATAAAATGATCAGATTTCTTCGTAAATTGCTAAAGAATTTGAACAAAAAGTTGATTACAAATTCTTTAGTCTCGTTTGTACAAAACAACAATATCATTTATTCTGGGATGACGTGAACAACGGCGAGCTCAACTCAAAATTGAATTCCAGTTGTGTTGTGAATGTTGTGATTGACGCACATTTGATACTAATCAAATGTGCGTGAATAGTAACTCTGGTTGAGTTTCAAACAACTATGTTTGAAACTCAACCAGAGTTACTATTACACATAAATTTCGAGACTCGGTAACATTCGCGTTTTACTTCCATACAGTTCTACTAGCCGCCTCAGACCAAATTAAAAGTCGCTAGCCGCCCGGCATCGGCATCTCAGAACAGAATTCCCTTCCTTCCTAGACAGACTCATGTTTCATCACACAATTCATCCATCTTTTCTTTGTTCTCTCTTTTTCTATTGCCATATTCATACCTACTTAGCACTGTTCTTGTGCTATGTTCGTCGTTCCCAATCGGTTACCCCTCAGCTATTCTATCACAATGCGTTCTCTTATGTACCTCGCCAAGAAGGTTTCACTAAACCAGGACTAATTTTAAGCCTATTTCCTTCACTGTTACAAAGACGTTCCTGCCCATCCTGTAGTTATAATCTCGGGTCTTACAACAGTTGCGGTTACCGGCAGTAATGGCGGCACTCGTCCCGCGACCACACGAAGTGATCTTCCGACCACGTTTAACGTCGACCATGATTCATCAGCACGCCATTTTTTACAATGCTACGTAAAATGTTCACCGCTTAACAACTCAGGCAAGTTCTGACCTGAAATTATTTGAGGTGAAATCTGATCGTCGATGTGTTTGTGTTTACTTGACGTGCGACATCAGCGGCGTGGGTGGCCGACTGGCGACCGGCTGTACGCAGTTACGAGTAGGTACATGCGTCCGTAAGAGCCATCCCTGTCGGTTCATGACAGCATCACCCTAATGTATATTCTGTGATGTCACAATAGTCTCTCTTAGCTAATGCCAACTTAAGATCAGCTCAAAATAAGTGCTTTTTTTGCCGGATTCCTTCAACTTCATTTTACCGATGACTTTCAGATTTACAAATAAGTAGGTAAGTCAATATTAGTTAATAATATTAGTGCATTAGAGGCCTATGTGCCAATATGTGCGCGAGCTTATCTGTGCTGTGTACATAGGCAGCTATCTGTAGTGGCGGGCAGCTGCCAAGCCTGGTCAATTCGCCGACGGTCAATATTTGCGCCGACCCACTGCCGGAGGTCTCGTCCGCCAGCGAATCGTGAACATTGCTGTCGCAGACTTATGTAGCTGTAACCCACCGAGAGACCACTCGCATCTGAAGGGCTACAATGCTTTATCCACAAATAATTTTTAATCAAAAACCGGCCAAGTGCGTGTCGGACCACGCACAAT
This sequence comes from Dryobotodes eremita, assembly GCA_917490735.1. Taxonomy (NCBI): domain Eukaryota; kingdom Metazoa; phylum Arthropoda; class Insecta; order Lepidoptera; family Noctuidae; genus Dryobotodes; species Dryobotodes eremita. The sequence continues at coordinate 22,725,228 of OU823257.1, forward strand.
GAAGGGTTCCATAGTTGGGATGAATTTATCCCTAAAACAAAGTTGAAAAAAATATTCTCCCTTACATCGATATACGTCACGGTCAATTCTCCAACTGCAAATGTAAGTTTGTAATCGCAAAAACATCTTATTTTTATGTGATAAAACTACAAATTAATAATTTTCGGAGTTTTCCCCTTACATGTGCTATGAGACCTTGCTTCTTGCCAAATTGCATGATCCTCAGTCAACGGGAAGTACTGTATATGTTTTGATTTATTTGAAAGTATCACAAGCGAAAATATGCCGCATAAATGGCCGTATTTTGTTATTGAGTTGACTTAGCAGCTTGATTTTTTTAGAGCTCCAAGGGACCGTAAACCTACGTATTTGACATTAATTTCAGCTTGATATTTCCACGCGTTCCTGAGAAAAAGGGTGTTGACAGACTGACAGACAGACTGGCAGACGACAGGCGGATAACGAAGTGATTCTTTAGGGGTTCCGTTTTTTCCTTTTGAGGTACGGACGGAACCCTAAAAATCCTTTATTTCTTAACACTATGACGTATACCTTTATTTCCATGTTATCGCTTGATTATTTTTCTAGTTCTTTCGTTTCAACACCTACCTACCTGCTTACTCACTGTCTGAACTACCTAATTCAGTAGTATTCTACTCCCGCATCACATTACTAGTATTAGGTACTATTATTGTACCTAGTCATAGTTTCATCTTTGAGTTTGTAAAAATCAGTGTCAAACTCTGCTGTTTTCATAAAAAGTTATCTAAAGTCTGTTAACAAAAAGTTAGGTAGGAACGAGTGGAACGACACGTTACATTTTGTTTTTTTTACAATAAAATATGTATTATTGACGTTATTTATTTAAGTATGTAAGTAAGTATAATATTTTATTTAAGTATAACAAACAGCACAAAGCCTGTAGCGGCGACTTATCGATATCAATCGTAATAATATGCGAGGATGTCCCGCACTACGGAAACCCTTGGAACCGTTTCCTGGTGTTATCGCACTTTTATAAGGTTTGTAGTCCGGAAGTCTTTCTTGTCTCTGTGAAAAACATTTTCGACAGCAGCTCTGTATCATCTTTGTGTATTTAATACGAATTCATAAGACTTATTATAAACTTTGGTAAGTACCAACAAATGCAACTAGACCACCTAATTGAGATGTTATGTCAACGTTAACCTAAGTCCACGTTCGCACGGACGTAAAAATATCGCGGCGGGATGTTTTCGCGCACTGGAACTTCAACGCACTGCTTGGCGCTGAGAGTTGAAAATACAACAGTGTGTTTTTTCTACACGCTGGGATGCACTCTGTTGGATTCTCAATGTTCGGTTCAACACCGAGAGTTGAAAATCCAGTGCGCGATAAAATCCCGCCGCGATATTTTTACCTCCGTGCGTACGTCGACAAATAATAAACGCATAAAGGCTGGTACACACTGGCGCGACGAGACGCCCGACACAAAGGCACCTCGTGTCGCGCGACGAGCGGCGCCTTTGTGTCGCGTTGTCCCGTCGCGCCTGTCTGTGGGAGCCTTTACGCAGGTCATGGATTGGATTTATGTAAGAATGAATACGTACAAAAAATACCTAACAATTATACATAATTAAGTACAAACTTTAGGTCCTGTTAAACTGCGGACCACCGCCCGCCACGTTTACTACTTATTAGGAATATTTTTATTATTTACTTTTGCGGGCTTGCTATGATGTAATTATACCTAATTGAAGTGGTATTTTTTCAATATTTCACTAGCTACCTATACCACCAAACATCCACAATAGTCACAAACTGCCCGCTGCAGCGCGCTGGCCGCTGGCCGGTGCAACTGCGCCCGCTCTTGTTTAATATTTTGAACTTCTTTGTAGTCAGCTGTTTGACAATCATGCCCCCCGCGCGCCTCGCGACATCCTCCGCACCCCGCAGGCAACCCCCCGCGCCCCGCTACCCAGCCGCTAGTAAGCCGTGCGTAGTGCATCTCTGCGCAAAGCTCGCATCGCTAGTTACGAGCCATTTTTATCGATCTGTCGATGAAATTTCGTGGTCGTCGGTGGGTCACCGTCACTCCTCCCGCACCGCACCGCACCTCCCCGACTCCCGCCGACGTCGCCAGCCCGCAGCCACCGTTCAGCGCCAGCACCGAGCGCCGGAGTGCGTCCGACAGAGCTCAGCTCACGGAGCAGGGGCGAGTCCCGGCTGCGGGGAGCGGGGGCCGGGCGCCGGGATGAACGGCTCCCCGGCGAAATCGCGGGGGGCGCGCGCCTAGCGGGGGCAACGTGCGCACGGCGCAGGCGCGCGGGGCCGGGCGCCAGTCTCGCGGCCGCCGCCAAACTGCGCGCACGTGTGCGCGCTGAGCTCGGCCTTAACAATCAGCTGATCGGCGCGCGCCCCGCGGCGCACATGCCGTGAGGCCGCGTCCACCGTCATGACGGGCTACGCCCGCGGCGAGGCCGATTTCGCCGCCGACCGCTTCCGCCGGGATGCGCGGCCCGCCTCGCTCGCCCCCAAGGACTACTCGGTGCCTTTACACGTAGACTGCAGTATCGAATACGAGCTTCCCGACTGTGCCAAGCCGCCGCAGGGCGTCAAGATCGAGCCTCTGCTCATGATCCACCCCTCACATTTCCGTAGGCTCGAGAGCCTGCGGCGTGTGCCGTTCGTGAATAACCTGCCGCGAGGAGATGCCGCCGCCGCCGCTGCCGTGACGCCGGGTAGCCGCGCGCGGGCCCCTCGCCAGGCGCGGCGCTGCTGCCGTGCGGCCCCTGCGCCGCCCGCGCCAGCGCCGCAGCCCGTGCCGGCCGCGGCGGCTCGCGCGCGGGCCCCGGCGGAGGAGCCGGCGCACCCACTGGCGTGCTACCGCTTTGAGTCGTACGCGGCGGACGGCGCGGGTGGAAAGCTGGCGGCCCGCGCGCGGCTCAAGCCGCACCCCTACCTGCCGCCGGAGGCGCTGGACTGTGATATCGCGCGCGCGCTGCCACCGGCCGCCGCGCACTACGACCGCTTCGACAAGCGTGCGCTGCAGCAGCTGCCGATCTACATGTAGCCGAGCGGCGCCGGAGTGGGCCCCGGTCTCTGTGATGTTTCGTTGTAATTAGTTAGAGTGATAAGTGTTGGCGAGCGTGCCGGCACCGTCCCGGGCCGCGTCCGGCACGCTCGCTCGCGTCGTGTCCGGGCGGCGCGCGCCCTCGCGTCTGCTCGTTCGCGAACGAACCTAATACCAAATAGTACCTATGTACGTTGATATTGTTTAAACGTTGATTTATGTGTTGTTGTGCCGGACGATTATGATGTGTTTCGCCGAGGACCTGAACGTTTCGTGATATCGTTTCGCTCGAGGCCCGGTTCGCGGCCGGCTGCCTCGCCGGGTATCCGGTCGGACGGCCGGCCGCTCGCCGGCGCGTCGACGCTAGTGCATACCCACCAACGAAAATATTTATTCGCAAACGCAGTAACCGACGCTTCACGATTAAATTATTGTACCGTCGCCGATTCGTTGCGTTTTTCTGTATAAGATATCATATCGATAATTATATGTTCAAAAATTGTATTATATATATGTACCTTTAGAGTAAAAAAATGAAAGTGAGAAAAATATTAAGAATAAAACTAGACATAGTAATGTTTTCGAATAGGTGATGAGTTCTAGAGCAGTCCCGAACGGTAATTAGAATCGTATCTCTACTCTCATTTTGTAAGCGGTTATGTTTGTTAAAATTATATATAAAGAGTCCTCTGATGAATAGTCTGATTAACGAATATTCGGCATGTAAAAGTCTTTATAAAACGCTTACTTAGCATATCATAGTATTATATTGTGTCATAGTCCAATGCCAAAAATATAACTATCTTTTTACAAAAATCCCTAAAACATCGTTTTATTTACCTCCAAGCGGCTCGTGTGCGGTCCTTGTGTACAGTGTACGGTAGTGTGTGTAGTCAGTGCTCGTGACCGGACGATACCGGATGCCCTGGATGCGGTGCGGACACGGCGCGGACCCGGCGGACGCCCGTGCGCGGTGCGCGATGCACGTGTAAGTACTCGTTCACCGACTGGAACCTCACATCACTTTTCTCATGTCCTACTAAATACTCACTATGTTGACTATCAAATTATCGCAATCCTAAATGTGCTAACGGATATTGTTAAAACAACTGCCTCTCTACACCCTTGGCGAAATTATATTCTTTAATACCTAGGTTGTCTTAAAATAAAACGATTAGCAGTTAGAGATTAAGATCCGGACATGTTATGTCTAATGTATCATTCAGTAACTTTATGGCACAGTGATTGCCAAAGCCTAATGCACACAGCCCAAAGTAAAAGTGAAATAAATAAAATTTTGTAAAGTGAAAACTAGATATTGCAATCTCTGACAGCTGGATTGAATAAGTAACACGGCTAGATACCTACGCCGCGCCGGACACTGTAATTTATATTCCAAATAACGCCGAGCAAATAAACTAATAACCTCCGCAAGTAGCTAGAAGTGAGCATGGCAAGAAACGGCTGCACAGCCGTAATATGACACTGATTGTTGTAAAAACTTACAAATATGGCGAGGAACTTATTTGGAGTTGTCATAAATTGATATTTGCAAGAAGATTGCTTACATTTATATCGCCATAAACGTATTGACGGAGTAATTTACAGCCTGGCATCTCTGTCGTTTGCGTCGAGCGCAGTCGCTGTAATGTCCAGCTGCGTGCTACTTATTGAACAAGTCATTAATCACGAAATTCCAATGGGTGACACTTTAATAAGTGCTCCAATCATGCGCAACTCTTTTTTGTTGCCCAATCAACATTATAGATTGAGAGGAGAGCCAAACGAACATGATTAGGTACATGAGATTTTTTTTACTAACGGAGGCCATACACCATGCTGCCTATCGTCCAATCGGCAGTGCGCTGCCGAATGGAACACGTAGAATTGACCGTGTGTGGTCGTGAATTGGCATGACAGATAATTATACTTGACGGCACAATCGAATTTCAATTCTTTTGGTTTGATCAAGCCGATTGGATCATGCCGATTGGACCGTGTATGGCGGTCGCCGAGATAGTTTTTATCATAACAGTGTCTTGTTTCTGAATTAGAGGAGTCACTTGTGATGATAGAAGTTTTATGTAAGTTTTTTCATTCATTCGTAAATAATTACGATAATTTTTTGGCTTTATCCTCAATTCTTTTATTAAATTTGTAGGAGAAAACTGATTCCTTTTCATTAACCACTGTTTGCGCCACTCGGCACGATCTTTTTTTTGTGTCTTTATCACGAGTAAAATGCCAAAGACGGCTAAAACATCGTCGTCCGTCACTGGTGATGCCACACAGTGGAACGAATGTATGGGAGAGGTTCGACATGGGGATCTCCTAGAAAAAAAATGTAATTTAGAAAAACTAATAATGCTATCGTATTTAGTCATCAAATGCCTTCAAAACTTGTTCTCACAAATGTCTTTCTATCTCTCGTATTTCGAGAGTTATTTGAGAAAATGTGAAATTTTACTATGAGAATGACTGTATCGAATTCTCTGCCACCTGATTCCGGCCTCATTTCAAGTTGTGGTCTTTACTATCATAATACATATAGCAAAAGCTACATTTACCCCTAAGACACATGCTGCGCCAAATGTGCACCTTCTGACTTATAGGGTGATGTATTTTTTTTTACTGAATTGCGCTCTCTGCCTCTTGAATCTGGTCCTGTTTCAAGCTGTAGTCTTTACTATTAAATAAACACACCATGAGCTGCATTTAGTGCTAAGACACATGTTGCGCCAAACGTGCACCTTCTGATTATATAAGTTGATGTATTTTTTGTCTGAATCGAGCTCTTTACCTCCTGAATCTGGTCCTGTTTCAAGTTGTGGTCTTTACTATCATATCATAATATTCATAACACACATACCAATAGCTGCATTTAGTGCTAAGACACGTGGTGCGCCAAATGTACTCCTTCTGATAAATGTAGGCTGATTTATAATATACAAAAAATAATTTCGCCAGTTTTATTTATTTATGAACTTTATGAACACCTAGAATATTATAATAATCACAACCTAAGAACATTTAAAAATCAAATTTTAATCATCCCCCTGATCATCATCTTCGTCATCATCTTTAACCAGCATGTAGTAACTGGGGTATTTTAAAACTCCTTGATTGTTAAAATCGCGAAGTATTTTGTAACGCCATTTTGACAAATTTATGGAGACATATGGAGCCAATGCTTTCAAAGGTGTCATTTCCCTAACCTGAATTGTATTCCCATGAATAAAGGCTTCAATTTTGGAGGCCTCTTCTGGTTTTTCTATTATGTATTTCATTACATACATCAGCTGTGTCGATTTCTCCTGCTTTTCTAAGCGCCCTTTCAGCCGAAAATACTATTTCAGCGCTTCTGCTGCTACCACTGCATCCAATAGCATCTTCAGTGCGTCTTCTTTTTTGCCGGTTACCAAGATCCTCAAAGCACTTACGAAGACTAGGATTTGTACAGGTTGAAGCATCTGATTTAGCCGGGGAAATCGTGTGCTCGATATCTTCCCTGTCATTTTCGTTTTGTTTCGTTGGAAATTCTACCCACTGAATTGCATCTTGCAGCCACTGTTCGTATTTCTTACGGAACTTATCCGTGTTTCTTCCAGATTGTGTCCATTTTGCAAAAATGCGGTAGTAAAATCGACGACACCAGTCTTTTAAACTTGGTTCGGAACTATTACATAGTTGCACAGCTTTTAAAACATTGAATAAGTAGTTATAGTCGCAGTAGTAAATCTTTACGTGCGCGTGCACATGAAGCAACGTAAAGACCAAGATTCCTAGTAAAATTTGGAAAATTTATTTCGAGTTTAGCGTGACTATATGGGTGTAAATCAATACTGATTTTAAAGGTACTTACGGTTACTCATTTATACAGGTACCCTCACGGTCCTATTGGCTGATGAAGCATGGTAAATTAGTGTTCATTACTGCATTAGTTATTCTCTGTGTAAACCATTAAGTAACCATTTCCCTAATAACCTATAATATACCCTTTACTTGGGTTGTCAGGAAAGTTATATTTTGTATCGATAGTCTTAATATCTATTCCACAATACAGTACATCATATTATTATAAGTCTAACAGAACCAGTATACTTAAAATAATTAGGACAAAATATGTTTTTTGTTAAAAATGTATAAATCAACCTGTATGTCAGAAGGTGCACGGTTGGCGCACCATGTCTTACACACATGTCTTAGCACTAAATGTAGCTCTTGGTATACGTATTATGATGGTAAAGACCACCACTTGACAAAGGATCAGATTCAGGAAGCAGAGAGCTCAATTTAGTAAAAAAATACGTAACCCTATATGTCAGAAGGTGCAACTTTGGCGCACAGCTTGTCTTAGCAGTAAATGTTGATTTTGCTATGTGTAATACGATCGTAAAGTCCACAACTTGAAACGAGGCCGGAATCAGGCGGCAGAGAGCTCGATACAGTCTTTTCTTAGTAAAATTTTACATTTTCTCAATTAACTCCCAAAATACGAGAGATAGAAAGAAATTTGTCAGAACAAGTTTTGGCATTTGATAACTAACTACGATGGCATTACTCGTTTTTCAAAATGAGACTTCTTTCTCGGAAATGCCTATGTCCAACCTCTCCCATACATTCGTTCCACTGTACGCGCCCCATGGCTTCAACTGAACGTCGCTGCCGATTGGACAGTTTAAATAGATCGTGTGTGGTGTATATGGACGAACTGCAGATTGGATCAAGCATGTACCGTCATGTCGATTGCACGATAGGCAGCAAGGTGTATGGCCTCCTTAACAGCACTAAATTAGACATCTAGCATTGTATAAAACGAATTCTTTTGTTTGTAATGTGTCACAACTCACAATGAGCCTCCAATGCCAGTGCTATGTTTAGCATGTTCATGTGGATGGTGAAAGCATGTCTGTGACGCCTGTGGCATGAAAACTAAAGACATCGAGTGATGTTCTGTTGTAACCGAAAATTGAGTCAGAAATGAATACATGCAGCTAGAAGTAGGATCCAACGTATTAGGAACTGAATGAGGCGATAACGTCCATTAGCAGCTGATGGCACAATAACTTGTAAGATTGTGGAGACGTTCTTTGAATCGTTTAGAATACAGACGCGTAGATGCAAACAAATTAAAAGAAATCAAACACGTTTCTTTTCATTGTGATTCAATATATTCCTTGTACTGGACTGACATTCAATATATTCCTTACACTGAATTGCAGGCTTAGTATGACGCTTTCTATTTCTTCGAAGAATAGACACAGCTATTTCTGTACAAAGTGACATTTCGTTTCTCAATTTTTGACATCGCATCGTAAAAACCTTTTTACAATCTGTCATTTAGTGTTTCGTTTCTACCGATCGTTGTCTAGGTTCTTTTTTATGTAGACTATTTCAGAAGAAAGTTTTCTATCCCAAACTGTCAAAATCACACTGACAACTGACAGTTGTCGAACTAAGGTAGTGAAGACAATTTAATTTTGTAATCGCCATGCTAAAGACAGTAGAAAACTTTTTACTCGACGGCCACAAAGTATAAAAATGGAATGGAAGAATGGAATTTTTCACTTTTTGTATAGAAAATGTGAACAATTATTACCTACATGTTGAGTTTTAGCAGTTTAAGGGTCTCATAAACGGGGTCGAAATTTTCATTATTTTTGCGATAGGACACACCATTTTCGTGATTTATACAAAATAAAAGAAAATCGTGAATAAACTAAGTACTGAATTTCGTATAAAGTGCAGTTGACTCTTTCTACTTTGCAGCCATCGTACTGTCTACACGGAACGTCATTTTTGTCTACTCTTCTGTCGACAAAACGGTGCTCGTGCTTAGCCTGCTGGATAGCATCCAATTCAGTTGTTAAATAATAGAAATCTTAAGTAGTGGACCAGAGGTTTTGCGAAATATTCATAAAATTGCTATCCTCTATAATTTCATGGATACACAACTTATATAAAACAATAGCGTATTATTTATTATAATATTCTGAATGTTAAATAGAACAATAGTTTTGTAGACTTCGCATTCATAATTACGTGTGGAGCGATCTTGGAGCGATAGAAGTTTTCGCCGGCGCGCCAGCCGGACGGCGCGGCGGCGGCGGCGGCGGCGGCGCGCGGCCCTCACGGCTACGACTCATTCTCCCATTGTTTCGCACTCAATGACAACACTTCCAAAATATCCGCTAAACAAAAGCCTAGCGCGCACCGCCGCGGGCCGCTATTCATTCCACATTTTATTTTCTGTTTGAAAGGCACTTAAACACAATGAGTCGTGAATAATCTACAATAGCTGTTGGGAAAGAAATTATTCATACTGAATCGCCATTCAGGGAAATAAGACCTCAGACAAAACTATTATAATAAAACTCGATAATTATGATTCGTTACATTCATGCGAACGTCTCGGGCGCGGCAATTAGCCGAAGCGAGTGTAATCAAATAGATTTAAAGTGCACGCAGCGGGAAGAGACTAGAGACGTGGGCAGCGGACAACAGCCGGGCACGGCGCGAGCGGCGACCGTGCGACGGCACGCACGCGGCCCCAGACTCTTGTGAGAACGTACCTACTCCATTATCCGACATCACAGCGAGCGACGGCGTTAAATTAGCATCCACGTAATAAACACGAAATAAACATCGAGACTAATGGATGATTGGGGCGGCACGCTCGCCGCGCGCCGCCCCGCCGCCGTGCCTCGCGAGGCTGCACCGCGCCGTGCCGTGCCGGGCCGCAAGCCGCCGGCCCCGACCCGGCATGGCCCCGGCCGCAACCTGACGTCGGCAAGCCGAATTTAAGATATACTTATTTATTTTATCTTCGCAGCGACGATAAAAAGTTTATTGTTACTTTTTATGGGTGTGATATTGTGTCCGCACAGATTCGTGCGTCGCCGTTATCTCGCGCAGGGTAACTACGGTCGTATTTAACTATAATGCCAGTAATTAAATGTAATATTTTATTTTGTGCCACATTCTTTTGTGGTTTTATGACACCACAGGTCCAGAGCGCACTGAGACCTAAGGTACTTACTTATGTCTTTATTACAGACGAAGTTATTTGCGTACCTACTGAGTATTTATTGTATTAGCACTAGACAGTTCAATTTACTGCCGTGCCATTAGACGATTCAGACATTGATACGCATAAAAGCTTTCAAAGTATTACTTGCACATGGTAATCTCATATATTGCTAGCAGTAAAACGGCAGTAACAGTAATCGGCAAGATTCGCTGTGTAGCGAGACGTTTAAGATAAGAGCACTCGTAATAACGATCACGAATTATAACGAGCTCCTTCGTCACGGCCTGATAAATGCGGCTCGCGATCAGAACGATCAGAGCGAGTCCGTAATGACCGGCTTCCTCGAAGCGCATTGCACACAGTAGTTACAGTTAAACGTCGCCGACTGAACTCACTTCGGATGAAATTCGATTCCCGAAACGCGAGTATAATTTATCGTCGGTATTATCTCTCGTAAAACGAAAACCCAATTTATGTTCGTCCGCCACCCGCCGTCATAAAACATAATATTATCGACATGGGCCCCCTCCCTAGGCGATCACGAAACTAAGCAAGCATCGGCCATTTTAAGTACCAAACTTGACAGGCGGGTGTCGTAGTGCATCCCGCTCGCACTCCCGCGCGGGACTCGGGAGGGAGAGGGACAGTGCCGGGGAGTAGAACTCTTTCATGTGCCGCGCCGGAACAGGGAGCGTTCTGCACGATCTCACGCTATTTTATTTTGTAAATACCATGCTCCATAAAGGCTCCCGCAGACAGACGCCACGCAACTTTAGTAGAACAATTTCCATGAAGTTTTCATAGGAATTGTTCTACTAGACTCGCGTCGCTCCCGTTTGCGGCGCGGCTGCCTTAACGCAACCGCGCCGTTTGATATTCGTTAGGAGGTATTTATGATGACTGAAAAGTATTAAAAAAATATTTAGAAATAAGGCATCACCTTTTTACGTATTTTTCTGTTCCTTTCTTCTTGTCTGTTTTTATTTTTATGGACTACGTAAATGGTTAAATAAGTACATAAAATAAATAGTCCGTACCTACATACTGTAGAGGCAGGTAAGTAATTAGAAAAATCAAATTATAAGATCATTGATAAACTAATTTTTGAATCACAGTGTTGATAGTAAGTAGTAAATAGCGCCTTGCATGGTAGCTAGGTATGTAGCGCGGCTGCGCGGCCGGCTTGTCAGCGTGGCGCCGCGACCTACTGCGATCAGCTGATTGGTGGGCGGCGCGGGCGGGGCGGCGCGGTTCTGCGAGCTGGGGGGAGGGGGGGAGTGCACACGCGCACACAACAGCTGATAGCGGCTGAGATATACCCGCCACCGCGGCGCGCCGCGCGTCGCGACGTCGACGTCGCTTCACGTAATTAAAGAATACAAATCCAAGTACCTTTGCTCGCTCCGCTCCATCTCCGTCGTTCCACGCTCGCCTTTCGAATGCGAATTTCGAACATGCAGTCCACTGAAATTGTAATACAATTTCACGGATTATTAAACTACGGCTGCGGGCAGCACGAAATTAATGGTAGGTGTTCACAGTGAGTTACAACACCAATCTGAACAGTACGATACAGATTTAACGAACGGTACCTACTTTAGTCTTTACTTCGCTGATTGCTGAATATAAATAATTGCGAATGTTGACTAACGTGTCATCGTTTCGGAGATGAGATTTCGAGTCACGACTCGTTATTAAGATTAAGAATAGGTGCGTTCACTTAGTGCTAAGTGGTGATGCTGTTTATTTGTGGCACGACGCTCGGCCGTCACTGACTAAACCACTCTTCATCATAAGTGTTAACATGACCGACCCGCGCCCACGATCAATTCGCATGAAAAACCTAATAGATACCTGATAGGTATTTAAATAACGCAAGAATATGGCCACAAGGTTGATTTAGTTTTGATTTATAACTCGGCCGTTCCCGTCAATGTAGGTAGGTGTAATGAATAGATGTTAGTTTATTTCCGACCGTGACATATTAAAAGGTTAATTGGAAAATAATTTACCCATATCTGAGAGTCTTTAACTCTATATGATATCGATACCAATTGTAGGTCAAAATACATAAGAAATATGTATTTTGAATAGCCGATTATTTTTTGTTTGTTTAGGTCGACCAACAGTTGGTAACAGTCTAAAGATAACAATTTTAACTTATTGCTATCCAGGATATGGCTTTCCTGGTTAATTTGCTGTGAGTGAGCTTTGAAAAATGTTGTGACACCAGTGACTTATCATAGTAGCTTATCTTTCGATATGTTCCTGCACGAGGAAGAGAGAGAAAATTATATCATCAGTGGGGGCCCCAGGTGCGTACCCTGAGGGACATTAGAATGAATTTCATAATGTGCTGTCCTGAATTCATTGAGTACCACATAAAATTCACGGTCCGATAAACATGAATTAAACTACTCCTGAAGATGGCAGGAAACCCCAACATAGGTAAGCTTCTTCAACAGGTACTTATGAGATACTATATCAAATGCCTTACTGGCTTTTAGTATATCACGTTCTCTATTAATAAATGATACTGGTAAAGGCACATCTTAATTGATATTAAATGGTGTATCACAAGCAAAGGATATTGCTCATTAACTGCTCACAATGCAACATCTTACCTAATTGCTCGACTTGATCATGCGACTTGTGTTATGGATTCTGATTTCCGAGTTGTTACAAACATGGTGTCGTATCCGCAAAAAAAGTGTCGTAAGTACACTCTTAAACTCGTATGTTGATGCAAGTTTCTTTTGTTCTGTAGATGTATGCGCGGGCGCGGGCGCGGGCGGGCGGTCGGACCGCGCGTGTTTGTAAACGCGCGGCGGAAGCGAACGATAACGAGAATTACCCAAACCATACCGAGCCCAAACCCACCCATCTTACCTTTACGAATGTAAGGCAAATCTTTTCATATCGCTTTACCGAGCTGCCTTTCATACGCATTGTGTGATAGCTTTGAAATACCTTCCATTGTATCGTAACTCAAAGATGTCCATTGTGTCGGGATGTTGCTCGGAGTCGGGAACCTAAACAAAAAGGCTCTCTTATGAGAATTTTCTTTTATGGTTCTTTCAAGTTGTTAACGAACAGTATGGAACATGTAGGTACTCATAGCTACTCGTAGTTACAGTATTTATGGCAAAAATATGAACAAAACTGTTTGCAACACGGCGTGGAGAAGTATAAAATTGTAAGTTTTCTCGTGGAGGCAGACTACATTATAAATGTTAATGATTGAGAACCGCTGCGTGTTTTGCATCATTGGGAACATGTTCCAACGACGATGTTTACCGGAGTTACCACGAATACATTGCAATATGCGTTTACCATACATAAGCAGTTACTACCATACTCACGCGCATAACGTAGCTGCTGTAATAATATAACTAAGGTCGTAGCATAATTTTGTCTATAATGCGTATAGAGTAACTAGTAATGAAGTACTTACTTAATTATTAAAATTAATACAGGTTTAACATAGAAAGAAGAAACCCTTAAATTAATTATCGTATGGTACCTAATTAGTGGATAATTTTAGGCGTGCTCAATATCGCTCCTTCACATGGCCGATACATTCTCTCAACTTTCAGTTCCACATACATTTAGGATATTGCCTCGAGACTGGTTCCGCTCATTAGACCACCGGCGACCAATTACCGTGAAATGCTCATATAACTTGAAGTAAGTTCTTAAGTTAAGCACCCGGGCTCGGTGCACGAGGCCATTGCGTAATGTACGAGCCAATTAAGTAAACATTTACTGTAATTTGAAAGTAATACGCTTTCGATATTTATTTAAAAGTCATGTAAAGGTATTTATCAACATTATAGAATATTGTGAAATCAGACCGCGGCAGTATGTCCAACTGCTCATGAAACTATTAAAAACATATTGCCTAAGTGGTCTGATGGCGTATTTTCGAAAGTGTCACCGCTAGCTGTTTTTTTATGCAAAGTACTGAATAACTTTGCATTCAATTCAGTTATTTTTCCAATAAATAATTATTATGTTTATGCGTTGCATAAAATTATAGAAAATAAACAAGAAGCTATGTTAATAACAGTAATTAAGAGACTCGTGAATGTGAAAGTCATCTAAATCAGTGTATATTACTTTTTGAACTGCACACTGAGTTCACAAAAAGCTTGGCCAAGTTCTTGACCTTAATTTTGCAGTACTTAGTATTTGTTAAGCGGTCTGATATTCTTCTTTGGTTTCTCTCTAACTTCGCTGCCGATGCCAGCGATTATGATGAATTTCTGTACCATCACATTATTTTTCACCAATGAGTTGTTCCAGTTCCGTTCTGCTATTTAATATTTTGTATTCCATAAAAACGAGGTGTTCCCGGCCTCATCCTCTCTTTCTGCCTCACCCTGCCTTCATCGGCGAGTATATTCACGCCTCGCCGGAACAGTGTGAACAGAATAATTTATACCAACCGTTAGTCAGCTCGGTTCGTCTATATTTATTAATAAATACATTTCGAATGCATTGCTTCGCGGATGTTGTTCGTTTCAACACTTATGTGAAAAGTGCTAGCAGCGGCCGATGATTAATACGAGTTGAGTCAATACACGAGTGTGTTTGGAACTCGTTCTATTTACTGTAGTTGGTCAGTGCGGAGGGTTCATTCCTTGTGAGTTCTAGTGGCGCATGAGCGGCCGCGTCCTGACTGTAGGCTTTACATGTAGTACATGTGTTCTTTCGTCATTCGATGTCAGTAATAAATACGTGTTGTGCACGCTTGTTTTCATGTACAGAACCCTAATTGCGTAACACACTATCAATCACAATCTGAATATATTTTGAAGCCTATTGCTTATCCATTGCTTCATATGTTCGAAAAAATTGTCTGCTTAACAACATAAATAACGCAATGAATGATGTTGAACTGTCAAAATGAAGGCTACTTCTACTGTTAGTGTGTTACGCAATTACCCCGCTAAACTACGGATGTGCTGCATGCTGGCTGATCTTGGTCTGTGGCTGGCGGGGCGAAGTCGTGTCACTCGTGTCAGTCGTGCGATCGTGTCCCGTGCCCACGCCTCGCATAACATCGTACAATTACATATTATTATATTTTAATGAGATATTAAAAGTAGGTGATTAAAAAGAAAACAGGTTTGCTAGTTACTTACCTGCTGCTACCTACACATTTTTAATTGAGAAGGTAATTTCATTAGTGCGGCTAGGTAGGCGAACGGTCCGGCCTGGGAATAATGTAACACACACACACATCAAGTGTCTTGGGATCAAGGTACAATTAGAAAAAAATATTGTATCTACTCTCATATCGTACGATCCAAATTATAAACTTCAAAACGAGTTTATATTGACATACTTTATAAACACAATACCGAAATTTTAAAACACTATCATATTATTACACTTTTTCTCTAACCAAATAATGTTTTAAAACAATTTTATACCGATACGATCCAGGGCAAATAAGGAACTTCCATCAATGTATGAAACTGCACGTAACTAGGTATTAAAACACTCGTGTGATACTATTAAAAACCTCTTCTACGGTTCGGTTTCTAAACAAACACTCGTCTTTTATTTAATACCCCTCATTATGCAACAGTTTTATACACTACAATTATTGCCCTAATGAAATTAAATAAAACTGATTATTTATATTGATTAAATAAAATGTTTTCGTATGTGTGTAGGTAGATCGACGAAGTACTCACTGCTTTAGCATTAGTTAATAAAAACTTTTCGCGATTTTTGCTAAGTACTTATGTTGGATTTTTCACCTTAATTAATCCTGACAATAAAATGTAACAAAAAAACCACGTGTGGCACTCGGGGACTGCTGCGGTAAAGCTATTGCATAGCATTTTTTATCAACGTATGCAATTATAATTATTTATTAATTTTTTTATTTTGCAGTTTTTTTTTCTTTGATATTAATTCAAGTACAGTCGTACCATATACATACACGTTAAGCGAACGCTCGGCCGAGCTACATGGTAGGCGGAGTGGGGGGTGTTAGGTTTTATTTTCGTTACGGAATTTCTTGATTCGGTCGCCGCGCTCAAAGCCCGCGATAAAAGCTATGCAATAGCTTAAAAAAGGTTTTTATTGCGTAAAATAAACAATAAGTAGTCTGTATTTCCGCCGTTATAAACGCGTATAACATGATCGCAGCGGTTCGGCATACTCAATATGAGTTCATCCAAATCACGTTGCGAAATGGCCGCCCACTTCCGTTGTAACTGGCGCAAAAGATTTTCTGGTGTGTGTACGGCATCCATATTTGGCAGAGCTCTTCTTTGAAGCATATCACATGCGTGCTCAATGGGATTCAACTCTAGCTATTAAGAAGGCCATGTTAGGACGTTGATATTAACTGAGGCAAGTGTGTTTGCAACGACTCTGGCAGTGTTTGAACGTGCATTATCATGCATAAGTAGAAATGAAGCACCAAATTGGGTCCGCAATGGAATGACAATATTCTGATACAATCCTTTCAGCGTAAATCTGTGCTTTGAGATTGCCTCTGATCTAAATCAGTTCGGTTCTTCCGCCGATCCCAATACCCGCCCATATCATGATTGTTCCACTACTGTATGCATGGACTTCCTGGCATGATTTTAAACGTTCGTTTCCCGTTTCGTTTCGTTTCGTTTCGTTTCGTTGGGGTGTTCCAATACCGTGTACGTCTAGTACACCAAACCGCATACCAAAGCGAGATTCGTCAGAAAAACACACAAAACGCTCTTCTTCTGCCCAATTTCTGTGTGCACAAGCCCTTTGTAAACAGGCTCTGCGATTGCGGGGCTCAATAGGTGGTACACGACTACACGTGGCAGCCTTCGGAAACGGAGATTGACTTCATGCAAGCAATTTCTTATGGTTTGATCGCAAATTAACATCCCTGAGAGCTATGAAGTCTCGTCACCAACATCATCGCGGTCATTGTACGATTTCGTCGTGCAGTAATTTGTATGTAACGATCTTGTCTGTGTGTGGTGATGCGAGCTCGTCCTCTAAGCCAGTGATGCGGTAACTTGTCCAAAGTCGACTTTATAACAACACTGCATAGTGCCCAGAGTGATTGCCACAGCACGTTGCCGAGAACCAGCTTCCAACATTCCCACGGCTCTGATAATTTCTTCTCGGCTCAATTGACGTTTTCTCTCTCCATAATAACGTCATTTGGTATTGATTCCACTCAGAAGTATGGCAGACATTTTACTGATTTAGCCTCAAACCCGTTGCAGGAATAGGGATACGACTTGACAGAAGATTTTCGTCTTTTGACCGGAATTCAAAAACCCTATTCAAATGACGAAATTTACAAAAAATTATCCATAGGAGTTCGGAGTTTCAAAAATATCATAAAAAAACCTGAGTTTTTGTAACAAGCCAAAACGTGCTTGATCCCCAGACACTTTTGATGTGTGTTGTTAGTCGTGCACAGTTTTATAATAATTATGAGTTTTCATGAAGGTGTCACGACGTTATTGCTAATTGTATGATATGGTGGCTAGAGCACCGCGGTATGTACTGCCGTCGCGAACGAACGTCTCACTCGTGTACATACGACACGCGTGCACGTGTGGGACCTACTTGTTGTGCATTATTGATATTCGGTGGGTAATAAACTACTGACAGCGTTCCCTGCCTCGTGCACCACACACCACTACATAAGGTGATCATCACCATCCGCCCAGCCTTTTCCCAACTATGGTCACCCATCCACGGACCAACCGCGGCAAGCGTAGCTTAACCTGATCGATCGAGCCGTGCGGCTGTGCTTACTTAGCCACAAGCCCCATAAATAAGGTGATATTAAATGAATATATTAAAATAACTTCTATACTCGACCCAATTAAACCCGACCGCTGTGTAAATACAATAAAAACATTTATAATAGTAATACGATATTTTCCATACGCGGTTATTATTATATGCCGTTAATTAACACCAAGATAATTATAAATTCAGTTAAATAATTATAGCACGTTGTTTTCGACGTGTTTTGGCGTGTTTTGTAATCAATTTATACGTTTCAGTAAACAAACAGTGGCGATTACTCGTACATCGTGTCTCTATGAATTATTATTCATGTGATTACATTATTGTAGTTTCAAATAAACATTAATACCGTCGTGTGGTGCAATGGTACTCGTAGATAGTTGAGACGCCCACGATGCAAGCCGCGCTTGTCGGCTTGAAGTTACTTGCATTCCTGCTTCTGACAGCTCAATTCAGCTGTTTAATGCAACGAGATTCATTAGACAAACGTCGAACTTTGCGACGCTCTATCGTGCACCCGCTGAAAATCGATCACAATTAAAATTATGCACACTTAAATACAGTAATGTATGTTGTACTGCCAATGCGTCAAACTAAATTAATTATAACATTTCATAAATCAATATTTATGTAATGTAGTGTACGTACTCATTAACTGAAGTGTTTTCGTGATTCTGAATAATCGAACTGAAAAAGAAAACCTTGACGCGTTCGAGAAAGTATAAAAGCCATACATCTACCTGAACGCCTCGTCGCCTTCTTTTCTAATCCATCGTTCTTTTGACAAACTTTTCTTTTTTCAAACTCTTTGCTTGAAATTGTATTTCTTTATTCAACAGTTTCATGGACCATTTCAGTCGTTTTGTGTTATCTTTTTTTTTAATTTCAACTATGGCATGGATAATGTTTTTATTTGCAACTGACAGCTCTCTGGAAAAAAATATCCTAAGTAGCAAATGTGGCATACTGAGCGTCTCGCAACGTTCTACGATATTATTAATTTATAATTTGGAGATGTTCAAATAGTGGTTCTCAAAGTATCGTCGGCGCGGCGTCGTTATCTTTTTGTTTGCACTGAATACATAGTTATAATTATGTGGGTTAATGTTCGTCTGATCGTATGCGGACATGACGGCCGGCGACCGATCAGCTGTTGCTGCGCGCCTTGTGTCGCAGCACGTCGCGTCGGGCACACGGCGACGTCGGTGGACGACTGGGCGTCCGCAATGCCATGCGTGCGGCATGCGTGGGAATAATTTATTATGATATTTTTGAACAAACATTTTTGCTATCATGATGTTCGGCTGAAATATGTGTTATGTTGATAGATACACACGTCAGCTGCCAGCAGTGCCAGCGGAGACTATTTGATAAACATTTACAGCATCATTGTACAATGTACTTGTAGATTGTAGGTACGTTAGCGTTGCTTTAGCAAGCCAATTGTTTTTCGTTGTTGTTTTAGATGTGGTATCTATTTCTGCTCCGATACCTGCACTCGTCATGTGTTTGTACATTACGAACATTTCGATACGCAACACGTAGTAGTGGTGATAATGCAAATAATGTCCTGATTTGCATCGAATGCAAAGCTGCTCTATCAAATAAAGAAACGGCATCTAAATGAGAGCAAGCATTATGTTAATGAGAGCTGGAGTCAAACGTTCTCCTTGTGTCCGAGCTGAGGTCTGGAACATAACTTAGCGAACAATGTGATAAATCCATCCAAAAATAAATTTATGGTTGCACAAAACAAACGTCCATTAGCTTTCGTCTGGCGCGGCGTAGGTACCTACTTAGTACTTATACAGACGTGTTGTTCATGTCTGCTCAGCTGACGTAACGGACTCCCCTCGTGTCGTGTGCAGGAACAGGCGGAACTTTGTTCGGTAGCGATTCAAGAGCAGCCAGCGACACAAGTGGATCATTACCGTGCGGGGGAAGGGGCGGGGGCGGGGGTGTGACAGGAGCGCTGCGCTCGCGCATCCACTGCAGGCTATTGACAAAAAACCGTGCAGCACTTCCTGCTCGCCCTTTGTGACACAGATCAAAGTACCAGCATATGCAGTCCTACCTGGGTATAGGGTATCGACATTCACATTCACAGCGGATATTTTCAATAATCAAATACCTGTATTCAGCTGCTGTACGCACATTAAATATTATTAGTCTGTATTCCAAATATATCTTATGCAAATTATAAATTTAACATGCAACTGTGTAAAATACTTGAGCGGACATACATTTTCACGGAGCGCCAAACTGGCAACATTTTATCATCGACTACTTTATTGTTACGTATGCAGCGCCGCAGCGCACTCTCATAAATATTAACATTAAACTGTGTAGTTAAAATCGTGTATTAACGTGCGCGGCCGCGGGCAGCATACGTAATTAACACAAAGTAAAGTCAGTAATTGCCGGCTTTTCTCAAAATCACCGCTTAAAAGTCGCCGGTGGGGTAGCGGGTGGGCACTGCGCATGTCATGATCGAGGGGCGAGGGGTGGGGGTGCGGTAATGAAGGCGGCCGGACACGGGCCGAGCCCCTTACGTTTTATGTTACGGCCGCTGATAGCTCAGCAAATCACTCTTATCACTGGCAGTTACGTGCTCTCAAGGAGACGAACACTGCTATTAATCAGCTCCGGCAAAAAGCGGACCACTTACAGCAGGCGTTTTTCTAAGTAAGCTCGTAACACGAGCACACGATGACCCGGAGTGAGCCTCGCATGCTCGCATGCTCGTGTGGCATCTACGGTGAAGATGACACAGATGATGCACGCAACTGATGGCCGACATGACCATGGAATAACTCCTACCAACCAGTCTCGGGTCAACGTAAACATACCGAGGTAGCTATTAATTTGAGACCCAAAACATTTAGCAATAAAACAAACGGGCTTTAGTCAAGATAAAGCTGGCATGTTGTGACGGGTAACATTAAACGTGGCCACGAAACAAATATAAAGAACAATATCCGTGCTGTAGCAGGAATTGAGGGAAATGAAACGATTTCTAAAACATTCTCCATCCGTGCCGTGACGATCAGTTGAGGCGATAATATATTGTCATGTCATAGCATCATAATATCACAGAAGACTCACTTTTAGCAATAGTTTGTTTGGGACACTGACACTGAGGCAACTGCAATATACTACACTCGTCTGAAGTGAACGCAGTCGGTTGAACAAACATTCTATATTTTGTACACGCAATATAGGTATTGAGTGTACAATTTGTTAAAAATACGACGCTGTTACGTATATGCTACGGGGTCGCTACGATAACGCTACGTTAATGCTACGACATCGTTGCGATAATGCTACGACGCTGCTACGATCACGCTACGTAAAAGTTACGGCGCCGCGCCGACACGCCGCGGCCGCTGCGATAACACTACGTATGTCCTACACACATTATGGCTATGTCCAAGATGAAGACAGAATTTCGTGAGTTGTCACATTTTAATTTAGAATTATCTTAAATACACTAATATTCAATAATAATTCTAATAAGTAGTAAGTATGTTGATAGTTCGATACAATGAATATGCGATGCGTTGACGGTTGAATAAACATATATAAGATAAAATTAACATTCGACTATTTAGACATTCGATTAATAGTGGTAGATCTTGATCAATGTATTATAATTGTCATTCGATATGGCATAGAAAACCCGGGCAAAGAGGTAGTCAGGAAGGACAAAGATATCAGTTGTTGTCAGGTTAAAGGCGACACAAAGGCATCGATCGTCGCGCGACAGGCGGTGCCTTTGTGTCGCGTGTCGCGCCTGTTTGTAGGAGCCTTAAATCCGTAACTTTTTGATTTCGCTCTGAAATACTGTAGGAATACAATGAGACTTCTGTCTGTACATTTGATGGCGTCAGCGTCGGGCTGGAGAGGACATACTAACACGTTCACACCATTAACATTAGTGTATGCTCAGTATTTTTGCAGTTCCATAACGGCCGTTCAAATAAAAGTGTTAGTGTTTAACATTCAGGCGCTCAACCGCCGAATGTTGGCGACGTGCAGGAAGTGCGCGTGCACACACGCGCGGGTCCGCGCCATCTGTCGCGCTGCCTGCACTACATACTATACAGAAGGCCGGCTCCACACAATGAGCGATCAAAACGCACGCATACATAGGCACACGCGTTTACGTACAGCAAGTGTAAGCGCACTTCCAATCAATGTTGCCAACCCTACCAAACTAAGAAAACAGCAAATCTACCATGAAAAAAAAACAGTAGAAAACAGTAAATAGTAATTTCAGATCAGTAATTCTATAATATAAAACTTATATAGTCTTTATTTTTAACCAACTTCAAAAAAGGAGGTTCTCAATTCGTCGGAATCTTTTTTTTTAATGTATGTTGTTATGTTCACCGACTACTCGAAGACGCCAGAACCGATTTGGAAAATTTATTTTTTGTTTCAAAGGGTATACTTCCCAGGTGGTCCCATATTGTCATCAGGTCAGTTTCTGATGATGGGATCCTGGAGAAATCGAGGGAACTCTTCAAATATTATAGGCACACCTATAGTGATTTGGGTATTTTTTATAATAACTCGTGTATTTGCTCTTGGAAAGCAGTATTTGGTGAAGTGGAACTGATGATGAAGACCACAGATGATGAAGCTACCGGAACTACTCAATAATAAGTATTTCACGGGTTGCGATTAAATTACTTTTATATAAACTGGCGTGCAAAAAAAGCGGCCAACCCCGTGCTTTCAATTTGAGAGACTATATCTCAAAAATCTTAATGAATATAATTTATTAATTTATATTGTGTGAAGGGGTCCATATTGGCTCAACTAAAGTTCTTTACCCGAAATTGTTCTTCCTAACGATTTGTAATCCGAATGATCACTCTTCCTAAAATTTTTCATCCTAAAGTTTTCATTCATACTATTTGTAGTGCTACCGGCGATGTTCATAACACTCATGTTTCCGAAAATTGTAATTAATAATATCATTAATGTAAATATATTTAAACTCCTACTGTTTTTTATCATAACGCTTTTATCCCTAAACATAATTACCATAATATTTTCACCCAACTTATATATAACCTACCCACTATATTTTAAACCAACTGTTTAGAATGATTAAAGGTCGTTTGACTGATTTTTGTCTTAAATGAATGAAATTCAGGTCAGAGTGTCGTCTTGGGGGCACTATGAAAAAAATACTTAGAAAAATTTCGCGACCAATTTCGAGGTAGCGCTCGCCGGCCGCTGCCGCGGCACCGCTCGCTTCGCTCGCTCGGCTCGCGCGTAGTTGGTCACAGTTCTAACCTAACCTAACCTATGGATATATTTGCAGATACACACCGCTATAAATAAAATTAAAGAATACGCTTTATTCTTATATGTTACACATGTTATGTGAAAATAAAGTTACGCAAAATTTATGTATATAATACTGATTATTATGAATAAAAAGAAATCTAAACAAAAAAAATATGACTTTGAATAATAGTGTATAAGATGGTTATGTTGAGAAAATATAGGAAAACAAATACAAGTATAATAGATGTTTATTGCTACTGACATTATGAAGTTGAATGCTTCGGAATTATGAACATTAGAGACAGAGTAGTTAGGAATTGTGATTGTTAGGATGAAAAATGTTAGGAAGAACATTTTCGGATTTCCAATTATCGGAGTTGAAAATTTAGGTGAACTTTGGCGCACCCTGTGTGAAGGTAGGTAAGGTACAGTCTATTTGCACATATACTATATTTGAATAAAAGCAAAATTCTTGATAAGATCGACTCAATTCTTCAGATGTCCTCATCGCTCAATTTTGCTCGGATAAAGTGCGTGACTTTTTTTTGCCAATAAAATTGACGTAAGAATAATTTTGTTTATTTCTGTTCGTTTAATGAAAATTTAACTTGATTTTTTAACGGACTTCAATAAAAGGAGATTCTTTTTTCGAACCCCCATGTTTGTAAGTTCGTGATTTTTTCATAAACTTATAAATCAGTTTTGATAATATTCTTTAACTAACGTAATCTACATACTTTCAGGAAGGTTTTACTCGTAGTACACAATCTATTAGGTTATTGTTAGTAAACCTTATTTAATTATATTGTTTCAAATCGAAGAGCACGGGGTGGGTCGATTTTATTGCACGCCAGTGTATCTGCTAAGCAATTTATGCTCGTCACCATGCATATGGTGAAGTGGAGCTGATAGTGAAGTACCAGGACAACTCCTCAACAATTAACGTCCCTGCATCCGGTAAAGTAATATTTTGTAAAAGGTGATGAGCAGTTGACATTAGGCTATTGTAACTTAGATAAATTACAAATCGACCCACAAAAAAGGCGGGAAATAAAAAGTAAAAAATTAAATTAATTTATTACATAGCAAGTAGTGGTATAGGAATCTGTGTGGCGTAGGTACCACAACTAAAAAGTGAAAAATTAAAACTTTTTACAAAAAATAAAACAACCGACATCCAAAAAAACACTACAAAGTGAAAAATAACTTTAATTTCGGAAGTCGGTGGCAAAAAACAAAAATACAAAACCAAAGACACCGACTTCCGAAATTAAAGTTATTTTTCACTTTATAGTGCTTTTTTGGACGTCGGTTTTTTTTTTTTTTTTAAAGAATAATACAACCTTCAACACTTAATTTTATAAATTTTGGGTTAAACACCAAAATCAGTAGACAGTAGATCTTGTTTGTACTCACACGAAAAGCAAGAAACAAGCATTTTGGATTTTGTGGTTCAGATGGCGCCTAAACTACAAAAAACTAGAAATATGAACTAAAACAGGGTTGCCATTGAAAAAACAGTAGATCTTCTGTTAAAACAGTAGGGTTGGCAACACTGCTTCCGGTTGGCATTCGTTTGAGATCTCCGCTCGTACGTCTATGTGTGCATGCGCCAGTTTTCGCTAGTTGTATGGAGCCGGCCTTCTGCGCCTATGTATCTAGTGCTGCCAGTCACAGGAGCGTAGTTCCGCGTGCTGGTGACGCGCGAGGGTAGGCCCGGTGGGGGCGGCAGGGGGGGACCCGCAGACCACACGCATTTGCATAGCTTTCGCAACATGAATAGTGTTGACATTAGAGATACGGTATCTAGGTACATCTTTTTTATGCCTACCATTTCAGTAGATGCGTTAGAAAACGCGTACCTACAAACTTCGGAAAGTCGTTACTTACCTATTTTTGATTGTTATTAAGTATGTATTATGATTTCAAAAAGTTCAGTCATCGTTTAAAAAGTTCATCATTTTAAAAGATTACCTTCTTTAGATCATTAGAGTGGTAAATGTGGTACTTCATCGATAACTACAAGCATTAGTTGACGGCTCATGAGTAAAGACACCGAGCGTACGGTCGCGTCGTCGTTATTGACATCCAGCAAGTGTCACGCACGCCCGCTCGTGTCAGGATGTGATGCGAGCTCCTCGATAGCATGATTGATCGTCTATGTTTAGATATTGTAAATTCTATCTGTGAGAGCATTGGTAAGTATTCGGACGAACGTTATTTTACTACGAAATTTCAGCGGATGATTGATGGCAGAACAACGCGAGTGACGTCATCCTATCATACGAGATACAAGTTCGATGATCGTTTAACCTCAATTTATATGTTTGGAGAATTTATAGGATGTTTATGCTGTCATTAGCATACGTTTATGATACGTTGTGAAAATATGTGGGCAGTTGGGCACTGAGTAGCGCCGACAGAGACATGTAGCGCGCACTGCGAGCGGACTTGATCCTCGGCGGTGTCGGCCGAGCTACATACTTTCCTTATGATCACTACTGAAATTTATGTGAAGCACTATCGCTCAGTCCTTGTCCAACTAATGCGGATAATCCCCGGGGGAGCGGGACAGCGCCCGAGGCAACCGAGTTATCGTGCGGCCGCCGGAGCCGGCCTCCTAATAAAGTAAGATAAAGTCGCTTATAAAGTGGATGGTACGTGGAGCCGGTGGAGCCGTGGAGCGGAGGAAGAACTTAAGTAATATTGTGTGTTTCCTAAGAGAGATTACACTAATAGCGCTTCACTAAACTTGGCTCGCTTTGTTTTATGAAGAAGGGTTCTGGCGCGAGTAATCGCATTTCAAGACTTGGTGCAGCTTTAAACTGTTTTATGGCTTCAAGTAAGACGTTTTTAAATTTAAGCACCTCATGAATATATTAAACGTGTAGCTACTTACGCAAACATACTTATATCAGATTAGGTATGTAAGGTTAACAGGAATATTAAATAGTAGCAATATGTCAAATATACTCGTAGATATTTTTTAGGAATAGTTTTATCTAGATCACCCGGGTGATAACAGTGATGTCTGAGCACCGTACGTGTCTATTGTAATCGCATGCGCAGCGCGTGTGATAGCGCCCTAACGCAGCTATCTCCGACACAACATGAAGAAACGTTCGTCTGGAGAGAGAAAAATAAAGATAAATATATTGCGAGCGAACAGGATCCGCGGCGGGCGGCGACCGCGACACAGAGCAACGATGTGCGGTAGGGCCACTTGTAACAACGCGTCTCATCAACTATCAGAAGCTGTGGCGTTACGGTAAGTAGTGGTCACGGCGTAGTTTTGAACTCGTTGTATTATGCTTTGTGTCTTAATTGTATTATTCTCGGCGCTTGTGAATGTCGAGTCTGATCTCGTCTTGTGTTAATGTAAACCGTGCTTTCTGCATGTACCTATATAGTGCCACATAGCTAACCGCATCGGATTCCGTCACGTCACCAGAGTTATGCTCGTTCGGACGTAAAAAATGTACTATAATGTAAGCACCTTTTTACTGTCTGTCATCTAGAAATATTGCAATCATGCGTCTACTTTTGTATTTTCCGCGCAATGCAGATGCGCACTCAACGCAAAAACGTACAATCATGTAACAAAAACGTGCATTACCGACGCGCGCCTAATGACCCGCGCGACAAATGGAGTTTTAACCGACTGCAGCTGGCGAGGTGATGTGTTGCCCGCATCGCCTCAGAACGAGCGAGACATTCAAATGGTAAGTCAAAGGTAATGGACGCTGTGAGAGCCTCGGTGGACGATGGACCTCGTTTACAACATCATTTTATGACAAGATACAGCGATTGTTATAGACTGACCACCAGTCGCCGCAACATTCTGTGATATTTCTTTTTATGGCAGCCCGCATAGCGCGCGGCGAGCACTTGTGAGTGTATGGTAACGGGACAGGCGCGCGCCGCCGTGCAGCACGCGGCCACCCCGCGGTACGTGGCCACCACTCCATAATTTGCAACTGGATCGCCAACCGCCGCCTCGCGCAGGTACCTGCGGCGTTTGTTACAGAATGGTGTACTTTGTATAACTATAGGGGCAGTTCTTAGGTACCCACCGACCCCTATCCGTGCTTCTATTTATCTTTGAGGTATTTCTAGGCATAATTCTACATAATTAACTGTTTTATAAATACGGGCACGAATGCACAATACAAAATGCGTAGGCAAGTGTAATAATAGCCATTAAATATTTGTGATTAGCGTGCCAATATCAGACACGTTTGTTAATTGTTAAATCAGCGGCATTCAACAATCCATTTACAATCTATTTACATGTACCCGGTCGGGGGCCGCGTGCTGTTTTAGATTCAACGATACTGTACGCTGAACGATATTGAACGGTGAGTGGTCGTTACAGACGGTTTATTATTTAAATTCCACTTCAACAACAATAATATATTTGTGGATGAAGTGTGTGAGTGTGACACGATAACAAATGCCTGTCTGTAACACTTATCAAAACAACGGCTCATTGAATGTCAGCGATAAGTACGCGTCGAGGAGAAGTCTCTGTGGAACTCGTGACCTGGTGCGTACCGACAGGCTCCCAGGCTCTCATCTCATGTCAGCTGTTGACAGAGGCGCACCCTGCTTCCTGCCGCGGCCGCTCCGCACACTCGGCACTAACAGCCGCGTGCCGGATGCTGCCCAGTACCACGCTCCCCTGCGCACAGACCGCAGCTGCCACCATTCACCGCTGCTTGCCTTCACTGCTGCTAATGTACCAATATTACTTAGCTTGCAATGTAAAGCTTGTACCGAGGAGTTTCCGTAATGGGAGGAAGTCGCTCCCTCGCCGCTATCGGGTCAGTAACCTCATCCGATGTGTAGCAGTGGGGCAGTGCACATTGCTCGGTTAGTACGTTGTTGTATTATGATTGGTGCAGACGTGGAGGAGCAGTGCAAGGGGAACGGCGCTATTTGATAGTAGTTTTAGGAGTGTGGTGGTGAGGGCGAACCCCCCACGGAGGACTTCTCGAACTAATGGAAGTTCGATGTGCCGCCGCTTGTGGGCACGCGGCCGCGCGCGGAGCTGCGTGCGAGTGGAGTGGAGCGTCTCGATCACTCACTACAAAGTCGTGTAATGTGCCACTTAACAGACCGTCTTGCATGTGTTTCAGATTTAGCGTCGCGCTCCCATGCATTAAAAGAAAGTATATCTGTTTCAGCACTGCAGCAACATGTCCTTTACATTAACACTAATAGTCGAAAAACTAAATTACTCTTTCAAGAGAGGAGCAAGTGTGTAGCCAATTAGCGATTAGACCAACCGGTGCTAAGGGTTTGTGTGAAGCTGTAGCGACACGCTCAGAGCGGGCGGCGAGGCGGCGAGGCGGCGAGGCGCGAGGCGGCGAGGCGCGAGGCGGCGAGGCGCGAGGCGGTGAGGCGCGAGGCGAGGTCGGCTACTGAACCTGATACATTATACATGCATAATACGAACATTAGGAGCCGCGCCGCCATTTATCAACTAAATAGGACACAATGGGCCCCTACACTACTAATTTTAATCTGACGACCGACAAGTTCGCGTAAACAAGTCGGGAGCCGCTCACACTCGGAACAACACGAAGATGAACAGCTCATCTTAAAAAGCGCTAGAATACTTTTGAGTTGTAATCCATAGCCCGTGGGCGTTGCTACGGTGAGGATATCGGATGTCTAATATGATGATGATGTAGATGATATGAATATTTCTAACGTATCTGTCGTTCATATGAGATCGTTCTCGCACGAGTATGAGATGGTCCTTCTGTAACATGCGCTCTGCGGCAACTGAACGCCGCGCGCCGTAAAGAAAACTTTTGCGCAACAAATCGTATTTTCCTTCATATAAATTAATTTCTTTGCTTCTGTGGGGGAAACTTACGAAGTTACGAAGTTACGACGAACATTCATCAAGTTTTGCACGTGTTTTGTCGCGTGTTGAACTTAATTCTTACTAAGGGCCGTCCCTCCCTCCCTCCGTCCCTCCGACGACTTTACCTTAATTACGGTCGGAGGCTGCTCGATTATTTGTCCCGTGCGTTATGCGCTCTTTAAACTCTGAACAATATTGTCGGGCTGGGCTTAAATATTTTATTTCACATAGACCTACATGGGCACTTATGAAACGTCAGAAGCTAGGTGCACGGTTCCAATTGGTCGTTTCCTATGGAGAAGACCAGGCGAGAAACTCCACGGTTACTCATAAAATAATACTTGATTTTTACAATGTTTTCAAATTACAGTGTTAATATGCATGGGAGGACAGTGTAGTCCTTTCAACAAGTAACAGGTACTTAATAAAATAGAAAATGGTCAGCAAATCTTCAGTCTACCAGTTAGGCCTACAACGTTCTCACATTCACAAAATATAAAAGAATCTATAAATTTATACTTAAATAAAATTATAAAAATAAAAACCTATTTAAACCAAATGACATGGTTGCAGTTACAATTACAACTGTAACAAATCTGCATTCATACTCGTATCCTGTCCACGAAAGCCATTAATTAAGTGTTGAAATTAAAATTGCCGGTAAGATAAAGACACAATATCGGAGCTATTTCCCCGAGATCGCGCTGTTTGTCACATTCTATAAAGTGATTGTCTCCTCGACAATGGCATCGATCACAGATAAACTCCTT
This sequence comes from Dryobotodes eremita, assembly GCA_917490735.1. Lineage (NCBI taxonomy): Eukaryota > Metazoa > Arthropoda > Insecta > Lepidoptera > Noctuidae > Dryobotodes > Dryobotodes eremita. Next base: position 22,755,035 of record OU823257.1, read on the forward strand.
TGTTGTATTTGATACACGAACGCACAGGAGGCTGAGCGTTCAGAGCACAGGAAGCTGTGCGTTCAAAGCACAGGCTCGTACCGCTGACAAAAGGAAAACAGAAGCCCTTCTAACTATGCGCGGAAAAAAATCCTACAATGTGTGCCCTCGAAGAAAATAAATTACAGCTGAGTAGCCCGACATGAGAAGCGAAAAACATCAACATTGTTCCCGTTTTTACACAAATCTATTCCAAACTTCATTATTTATATTATTATTTATTTACTTTAATTAATACGGTTTAAAACCAATTACACTCATTAAAGCCACTTGCACATAACAGATAAAATTATGAGTTTGAAGTTAAAATTTAAAACATAAATAAAAACTTAATCAGGTTTTCCCTTCAGAAAATAGTTTTCTCTTCTCTATTTGCTGGTAATTTTTCGATTACTTAGGTATAGTGTTAACCTTCTGCATGTCTGTAGGCTGTGGCGTGCGGCTCGCTAGTCGCGAATTCATACGTTAATTAGGCGTGGGGCGGCGCCGGCGTAGGGCACGGCTGGCTAATTAGATTGGCTGGTAGACAAGCGCTCGTGCAATCCTTTACTATTCGCGTCACGTGCTGGGGTACCGGCCACCCCAGCCGGGTACTGGTAACCCCAACCGGGTGCCGGCGACCCCATCGGGGTTCGGAAGACCCCAGGCCCGGGTTATACAACTGCTTGCTGACGGACGGGAGTTTGGACTCCAGATGAAAGGTTGGGCAGGATAGCTAAGAAAACATTTTCTAAAAAGATTAAAATAATTCAAATTAGGGACGGGATCACGGGACTGTCTTTGCAGCTGAAAACAATCTTTGACCAGCAGTACTTCCTAAATTCCTGCTATATTTCTACGATTTCTTCGTAATTTAACTAACGCTAAAAAAGTGATTGAAAGAAGCGGGTTTCGAACTTACAAATGTCGCGCCAACATCCTGCTTGCTTATTACTTATACAGAGAATAAATATGTACATATATAATATATTTAATTATGTTAATGGCTTAAACTTCCACTAGAATCATTTCAAAGGACGATTAGTAAACATGACGATTCGTTTTGTACTTTAGGAACCCGACTTAACCGAATATAAAGTTTCTCCATTACTCCAGAAAGCGGCATGTTTCTTATAATTAGAAAAGTAGTTGTTTGCAAGTAATGCGGCGGCGGGTCACGTGTGCTCCCCTCGACGTGGGAGGCCTGCCCTCCGCCCTCCACCCTGGCCGCGCGCCCGCGCTGTTCTGCAATTAATATCCAGTGCAAGCAACACTTGCATGCGAGTGACTTACTTGACCCTCAAGGATCACCTCACGTAATCACGCTTGCTTCATAAACACGACTGTCACTCTGCACCAGTACCTACCTACAGATTACTAAACACTATAATGATACTCGTACTACACAATCTTGAATTAATTAAATACTTAATAAAATAAACAAATGAGTAGTAACTATCACAATGTTATAATGGTACTGCTGCGGCCTGCGGGCGGCTGCGGGCGGCTGCGGGCGTGTTGCGGGCGGCCTGCGGGCGGCTGCGGGCGTGTTGCGGGCGGGCTGTGGGTGGCTGCGGGCGGCAGCGGGGACATTCGATTGAGTTTGAGTCAATGTTGTATATTGTTGTAAAATTGTCCTCTGTAGTGTCAGCAAAAAACGGCTGGCTCTCGGAATATTATAAAACCAAAATAACTTAGCACGCTGGTACCACAGAGGAGCAGTAACTAGTCGCGCAGAACAGCGCGTCGCTGCAGATGTGTGCATCCCGCAGGTGCAGGCGCGGCTGGTACACCGTAACGGCTTCATCTCACCGTCACAACACCTCGTGAAAGCCGCTGTGTATGTATTCCGCTGCCCACGCACAGAGAGCTAACACTAATCTTTGTGCTGTAGTAAGCAGTAGATACTTTTGCAAGGTGGTGGTCTGTCAGCATTAGTTTATTAAAAAGGCAACGTAATCTAAACAGCGCGGCGTGACCTGTGGACGCAAGGCACTGGCAGCACTCGACCTTCTCCCAAATCTGCGGCTTTCGAGTATCTGCTGACTTCGGGGTTTAGCTAATCCGGTTATAAGTAATACGACCCACTGAAACGTGTACCGTCAACAAAAGTTATTGAAACTATCAAACTTTAAAAGGTGACATTATATAATAATGTATTTATAATTTTTTGTTACAATATTTTGCTTTCATCTTTCCGTTATTATTTCAAAAGTCATAAATTTTGTTTCACATGAGATGCTGACGGTACTTCGTATATTGTGTTGAGTTAGTTATCTGAGGGTTGGCATCGCTCTAGATAATCCTATCTGTCCGGTGCGGGGCCGGGGGAGGCCGGACGCCGGAAGCTCCCCGGACGGACGGCGCGCTACGGCAATGAATCAAACGCAACGGCGACCAGTCCTGGCACAAACTCGTCCACTCACACACACACCCGAACGCAATGACTGCACGTCACGCACATCTCGCGCGATAAACAACTCACATCTGCAATAAGAGGCACGTCCTTTGTAATGTGTCTGGTTACTCTATGGGCCGCTGAAGGCTGTGTGGAGTAGCTAGGCTTTTAGATTATAGAGGCACGATGCACACACTAATCTTCATACAATATTTCAGCACCATTGCAGAACGGACACCATAACATGACATAACATGAATATTTTTGTAATATAATAATAATCACCAAACAGAAACGACAGCTATTTTAGTAAATAAGCATTTCTATCCGTTTCAGTGTCGTTACAGGCAGTCGAGTGTATCGCATAGTTTGCGGCTATTGGCGCTTTCGGCGTTCTCCTTGTACTTGAACCACTACCTCACAACCACATCACTCGTACGATTATTGCTACGACTGATGCGTCGCAAATCCAAGTTATACCACGGACGTTAACATATCGCGGCGGGATTTTATCGCACACTGGACTTTCAACTCTCGGTGTTGCTGAGCGTTGAGAATCCAATAGAGTTTAGCCCAGCGCATCGCAAAAACACACTGTTAGGTTTTAAACTCTCGGCGCTAAGCAGAGCGTTGAAAATCCAACTTGCGAAAAAAAAAACCGCCCGTGCGTCCTGGGCTTACGCTGAGTGTGACGAAGATTCGCGTCGCAGCAACTCATCTACGAGTACTTCTATTACCGTCTTCGGAGCGTAATGTTACATGCGTGCGTTTGTCAAAAGCAATATATCGTGAAGCTCGCACGTTCACCTTAATTACCCGAGTGTGCCGAGGATTCGCGACGAGCAGTCATCGTACATAAGAAGCAGGTACAGACGGGCGACGCAACGGGGCGTAGCTCGTATGTGCCACGGAGCGTGGGTAATGTGGTGGGTGATAAATCGCGTCACATGTCGCATGTCGACGTAATGCTGATAGCGCTGATGGAAAGCGACGCCGCGGAATGTGGCGCATCGACGTGTGCTGGGAAATTATGGCAAAGATGCGAGCAGGCATAACTTATGCACACACGTGGTCGCGCCAGCCTTCTTATAGAGTCTGCATAGGCCTATGGCCACACAGTCATGTTACATAAGCTCGTTATCTATTCAAAACAAATCTTTACTGAGAGGAAATGTAAGTTTGTTCGAGGTAAACGAAGCCTATTTTAGGAACTGTGGTCGACTGTTAGGGATAACATTCTCCGAATATCAGATGGTACAAGTTCAGAATAGCTTTATCCTAGTCAATTAGTTGGAAGAAGAAAATATTTAGTTTACAGTAGATTTTAAAATCTCTGGCGACTGTACAGGTATCTATAAAGCAACACGTCTGCTTATATCTCCCTATCTCCCGGATTAGAAGGAAGTCTGTGTGATCGGATGTGAATATAAGACGCGATAAGATTACCATAAGACGTCGGAGGAGATCGATAGCGGCAGATATGCTAATACGCGGCTATAAATACGAGGAGATCATTCATGCGATACGCGCGCAATGCTCCACCGAATCTACCGTAAACTCCTCGCACCAGCCAGTGTGAAGCGACACATGTTGTGTCCCCTGCGGTACTGTTAGCCCTCGCTGTAGTCACTCTGTAGACAATTGCAGTCGTTAGACGCAGTCGTTTGGCTCATGTGCTCTCCGACAATAAAGAAACAAAACACGCTGATGGCGCAGATACCGACAAAAAAGGGAATGAATAAAATTGCCATCGCAGCGCTGTGTTCAGCTTGAATGCACATAGATTGCGGTTATATGACGTCGTAGTCGTAGTTGGAGCGCGTATGTACAGGAGCCGCGCGCGGCGCTCACACGAGCGAGGCCGCGGGTACATGCTGTAAGTAATCGCTCGCGCCATCAGTTCCGCGTTGAATGATTGGTTCGATTTTTCGAGATCGTTTACTGCATATGTTTATTATATCCTCAACTCTTGGCGTCCCTCGACTGAAGTAACGTGCGTAAACCGTGCTTACTTCACAAGCAACCGAGTGGTGTATAAAAAATATTGAACACTTGCAAAAATATTGATGGGTTTAGAGCGCGGCGCTCGAAAACATTGCGTTACCACGCTGGGTGTGCACCGCAGCGCCGCATGTGCGAGCAGTGAGCCTGTGCACTTGTGCAGAGCGACATGTGGCGGGTGTTATTCATTGGCTTCATTCTGCTGAGCGCTTCCTTACCGAGAATGTGAGCGTAACGAACGGGATCCCCTGTATTATGAGATCAAACGAACACTTTTGAACGCGAACGTACTGTGTCTTGTAAAGCCTCTGTGGATTATAAACTGTAGTCGAGCCGCAAAACTATGTGTACGCCTCATCATAATTTAAAACTTCACTGTGATTTGGCTTCGAGGCGCGGCATTGACAGCTAATTTATGAGAGATTTAGCATTCACTTCGTAAAATACAGCACGTTGTATTCTACAAAGACAGGAATATCTGAATACAAAATCTAAGAAGCCCTCACACACCCGGCTCGTCCCGCCACTAAGTCCCGCATCAAGAATGAACCCCCTGTGCCTGCAGAGCAGCCAACAGTCATGTCTTAGTACAGTACACTGATTGTCCAATTAACTAAACAGATAGGTACTCGTAGTTAAGTTAGGTACATACTTTCTTTTGTACGAGCGGCCTTAATGAAGTAACTATAACTCGCACTCATCAATTAATGTCAACAGCAGCTGGCGGGGTCCCAGGGGGCGGGCAGAGGGGCGGGGGGGGGGGGGATCCGCGGGTGAAATGCCGCATCATCGCGCGATTGTTGATTGTGCGCCAATTGCGCGCGAACAACGTAGCGAGCATTGTGCGCGACTGTACCATACACAGACAAGATCGTGTTTAGAATAGATACGTTTGATAAACAACTTAGTAATTACAGAGCAATCGACTCGCTTGTGACCACACTGGCTCCTGGCCGATGTCTGATCGCGCCAGATAGCTCACATTCTATTTCTCTACTTACAATCTTTTGCGTTGCTTTGATCCCTTGTGTATTGTGAAGATTGAACGGTACCGCTGACTTCAGTTCGGAGGCGAGGGTTTCAGATGAAAAGGGACACTAAAATGGTTTGTGTGAGTAAACTGATACAAGCCATACCTAGTACGAGTAACGAACAACGCTAGGCTAAGTATTCTTTAAAAATCTCACCGTGAAAACTTCGGTGAAGTGAGCTGTCATTCCACCTGATGCTACGGATTGACACCATTGACAGCTCACTTCAAGCTGACTGTGAGTTCACTTCACCAAAGTTTTCATCAAGAGATTTTTACAGAATAGATCGACTGGCGTTCCACTGAGCCGTGTGCGAACTGTGGCGGTGTGACGTCGCTCATTGTAAGGAAACAACTTCTGTAGCACCACATCCGGTTATAATTAGTTAAGAAAGTTGAATTAGCGATTGGAGCGCAGCACTAATAGCCGATAAATAACAGTAATACTACAGATAAGCGAGATATTATTGTAATGAAGCTTGTAATGACCTCGCGGGGGCTGTGTGTGTGTGTGGTGTGTGAGAGCCATCACAGCCCACATCGCGACGCGACGTCATGCGGACAGACAGACGGGCCGAGTGTGGCACGCCTGCGCTGAGCTGTACCATACGACTGATACAAACTTATTTATTCTTTTATTTATATTATAATTATGTATCATAATAATTTATTTTAGAAAATCTTTTTTATGTCCACCGGTGCCAGAGTTGTGAGAACGTGGATTTTAAAAATAGACACGCAGAATCGATTAGTTTGAACGATCATAATCGATTTATATAAGAATCCGAGTTTTAATTGATTATATAAAAATAATAGAAGTTTTTCTTCATAACGATTCGTCATGACGATAACTTTAAATTTTAATTAAATGCAATTTAGCTGAAGTATTAATTAATGAAACGAACATGTTCACAAATAATGCAGCACGACTTTACCTGTTACTGAACCGATTTAAATATATATTTTTTTATCCTTTATTAAAAAGAACCAGGTTATTAATAATTAAGTATAATCTAACTTAAATTTTTACGTGATAATTATTTTAAAACTTAGAATAGTGTCGATTATACGTTACACAAGTCCGTTCCACTTTCTTAGAGTCTGATATAATGATATACACTTTGTTCATGTGTCATTATGTGTCATTATCACTATTATTTCTACACTTTGTACACTACACTAACAAAGGTTTTGTTCGTTTTAGTCTTCGCACTGTATTAGTTTGGTCTAACAGCTGAATTGCCTCGACGTTCACATGTCGGTGGAGTCGGTGTTCACGGGCGTTCAAATTTTTGGATTATGTTGGTGACGGGTTCCATTTTCGACAAAATCATTGGGCAGCATTAGTCTTAGCTTATTTATCCAACCCTTATGCCAAACTCTATCAAAAGCCTGTGCCACATCTAAAAATACGGTGGAGAGGACTTTTTTTATGTTCAAGCGTTCTCTCACTGATTTTGGTAATTCTTTGTACTTGATCTATTGTTGATTGTTTCTCTCTGAAACCAAACTGATGGTCAGGGATCAGGTTTCTCTCGTTTATGATAGGTTTTAGCCGTTTTAAAAACAATTTTTCAAACAACTTTGATAGTATAGGCAACAGGCAAATAGGCCTGTATGATGATGCTTCGTGAGGTGGTTTACCGGGGTTTTTAATCATAATCACCTCAGCAACTTTCCATGGCTCAGGAACATGCTTTCGCACGAATGCAGCATTGATGAGCCTAGTAATATTAGCGATGGCTTTACGCGGGAGATGTTTTACAGTTTCTCCCGTATCAAGGTCATACCCTGCGGATTTTTTAGGCTAATGATTTGAATTTCCTTTTCAACTTCTTTCGGGGTCGCAAGCCTAATTCTTTGATCTTGCGGAATATTGGCAAACTGTAGGTTGTCTACAGACCCGACATTTGGCTGAATTGTTTCTTCTGAGTGAAATGCAAATCTTAAAGTTCTTTGCATGAGCAAAGAACTCTAAGGTTCAGTAACAGAGATGATAGCAGAAAGTGGGCCATATACTCGTAAGCAATGATGCTTCTGGCCCACTTTTTGTTATGATCTTGGTTAGGGGGAATTGGTGTAATCGGCCTTTGAAGGGACATTGTCGCTTTCTAAAGAGAGTATGGCGTTGTATGGTCACTGCTTGCCTTAACTGACGTAGGTTAGTATTAAAAGCCTCATCTTGAAAGGTTTGTATTTTTTCTTCAGTGTTTTCGTATGGTTATTCAATAGAGTTTTATCTTGCGAGAATCTAGTTTGCTGCCATCTTTTTCTTTGAGTCCTTTTTACATATAATAGGTATATTATTTCCTTTGGGTAGGTATTTCTTTGAATTATTTTTTAGAAGCTGTTATATTCATATTTTCTGTGTCTAGGATTACTTGCAACTCATGCTGGTGTTGCAGCGTCCGTTGGAATTCCATGCCATTATTTTTTGTGTGTTATTCATGATTGATTTTAATAGTGCTTGATTCGAATTTCTCTAGTCTCTTGTCAAATGAGGATACTCACTTAACGATCTGGTTGAGCTTGTCCTCAAGACTTGAAGGTTGTGTGCTTGTTACCGCTTGTGCATCTGAGAAACTTTTAGATGTATGGGCAGTTATCGGGGTTGTCTGTGCAAACTGTGCACATTGTTTTGTTGTCTTTTTGCCGGTGTTTCTAATAATTTGCTTAACATCAGGGTCATTTGCATCTCCTTGGCAAGTAAACACCCTTTATAGTAGGCTCGGTGATGAGGTACTTACTTCTTGTACACATAAATTAATAAGCTGTTTTTTATTATTTTTACTCTCTCCGCCATTAATAGTAATATCGCCTTTTAAATGTCCAATAAGAAATTGCTGAATCAATTCAAGACATAATGGCCGCGCTTCACCGGTTCAAAGGGGCTCCACACGCGCCGAGCGAGTTGATCGAGCACAATAAGCACAATTTAAAAGAGTATGAGAGATATTTTTGCGGCGAGCGAGAGTCTACCCTGAATAGTAAGCGACCCGCGTTGGACGTGCCACGGCGCCCAACGTGTGGCTGTGCCCTAAGGCAAGTACGAGAATACAAGTGCACACAACACACTGCCACTAATCGGTCATTTACTTCAGCGAGACGAGCACCTATGTCTAGCGGAGCTGCGGAGTGCACGTTCGAGTACATTAGGTTCGATCCATTTGGCCGGAGTGCGGACCCCATTACCGGGCAGTCGTAACGTCGGACGGCGCCGGTGACATCGTTACTCGTTAACTAACTTTTACATTCGCCTGCCATGCGACGATCCGGTTAGCGTCCTGTACTTGTATAAGCTCGCCCCTTCGCTCCCCCTGCGCTCTGCCACGCTCACGCGAGTGTCCGATAAATGCCGTGTCTATCGGCTGTGCAGGAACACGGTTTTGCAATAACGTGATTTTGCTCCCCTTGAAGCTCGGGTGACTGCCGTACCTGGTGAGACTGGAAGCTGGCCTGAACATATGCGAGGAGGCTCGCACGAACTATGAATACGGTACAAGGAAACATAAACGTCAGTTCGTGGAAATAAGAAGCATTTCACGGCAGCAGTGCAGTGTTTGTAAACGATGAAGTAAGATTTATTACATTTCTTGTGCACCTTGCAATGTTTAAAACCAAAACATTTTTGTTACAGGTACATAACATGCCGCGCGCGATACTGTACAGAAAACATCAAGTTTTATGGTTGTTCCCAGCAAACTGCTGTAGGTACTTGTGGATGTCTGAACACGGAGACTATTGTGCGCTTGGGTAGCTGCACTGTACGCTTGACTTCAGCCGTACTCCACGGAAATGTACGGAGATGCAACTATGACCACACACACAGCAACGATTATTCTTTTTAACGTTTTTTTTTTTTCAGAATACACATAGATTTTCAAAAGTATTTTGAAACGGTGACGCCTATGTCAAGATAATCAAGATCTAGGAAGGATGGGTCAGTACATCTCCCAGTCACGCCTCCGACGACGGAAGTGTATTGTTTCAGAAATACTTGTGACAAAATAATGGCAAAAAGGGCAGTGTTCTGAATTTGGCAAACGTCTCAGTAACGTGTGAGCGCACACAATACGCATGAGAGCACTGCACAGTGCACAGAGTTGAATGGTGTGCACGTCGGTGGCACCGTGGCGCGGCACCTGCCGTCGGAGGGCGGATGACGGCGCCACCATAACAGCCGCGCTCGCCAGTAGCACCGCGTCACATACACTACTGCGTCCCGCCAGCCGCCGTGCTCGTGTTCTTGCGCACATTCCTCACCCTCCTAACTCCTTACAGTACAGTACTCTCGCATTATTCCATCGATCGTCCTACTACCTAAATTCACACATAAGACAAGTTTGAGCAGAACGAATGTCAGAACTTTATAAGTACGTCTGCCTAGTCCTACATGTTTCATGAAATATACGGATCACGTAACTTTGATACGGCACTGTAGGCTTTAGTTTTTACAATAAAAACTTCAGCTGCGGGCTTAGGGCAGTCTGCCAACTGCCAGCCGGGCTGATAAGGCAATATCGTACGTTACTCTGCTGATACTTGACTTCTGATGTGGACTGTTGGGCCCCACCGCCTCATACATTATGTGTCCTCTGCTCCAGTCACCGTAACTTATAAAATGTGCACAGTTTTATGTCACGCAGATGATAGATAGCAATCTGTGCATAACTGCATAGTAACAGTATGTACTCGTACGAGCATGTCATGTATCACGTGAGTCTGATTGGATCGCGCTTGCAAAGCGTTTCGATAACAAACGCGTTGCGCTCGGAGCGATTTAATTAATTTTAACTGAGTGTGCCGAATGGCGCCGCCCGTCACGGACACGCTTACCGGACTTATATTTTATAAGGTAACATCGCGACATAGAAGGCTAAGAAGGCCTACAAACTCACTTATTTAGCGCCCTGGTAGCAGTCTGTCGGTCACTAGCATCACCTACAATGACTTAATCGCAAATGTTGAAGTAGCGAAAGCAGCTCGGAGGAGCCGTTAAGCAGTAGTTTTTCAGTTCTGTGCTGCATCGTTCCCACCTTTGACAAAACTAGTGGACCTTCTGCACCTGCCTGTGCTGTGGCATGACTGCGTGAGTGAGCGTGCTCGCGTCTGTATTCTTAGGGTTTGCAACCCCCGGAAAAAGCGGCATACTCCCGGAATACACCCCCTAAATTTTATAAACTCTTCGCTAGCTAAATTAATAGGTATACCTCCCTCCTTAGCAAATTTGCGTACTTACTTTTAATATAACCGTAGCAAGTTTTGATTCTCTCTAAAACTTCACCTGAATTCAATACGAAAATATGAGCGTACGGAGCACGAAACATACGCACGTGTAGGTACTTAGCTTCATATGTTTGGTTTTGTTGCTGTTTGGTATTTTATAGATTAAGTATTCGATTTGACTGATCTGGCAGCCCTACACCAGTACACAGGCCGCCCAGTTAGATTAGCTTACATTTTATTGTAATTGCATGCGCTCACGCCCACAGGTGTCCCGCGACCGACGCGGCCAGCTGCACGCGACGTGATTTTGCTGCGAAGTGTTGCGACCACGACGCGACCAGGCGACTAGACAACCGCGAGATGACCATAGATAATACACTGTGAGACGACTGCACTCGAGTACGCCCGCGACCGCGAAAATTACTATCAAATTACGCGTCAATTACTTTCTCTCGATATTAGCATTGGGAACGTTTGGCTGCTAAACAAAAGCTAACAAGTGAATGCGCCGAGCGCCGCGCCCCGGCTACTCATCTGCCTAAGTCCTCACTCATAACAAGTGAATGCGCCGAGCGCCGGCTGCTCATCTGTCTGAGTCCTCACTCATAACAAGTGAAGGCGCCGCGCGCCGGCTGCTCATCTGTCTGAGTCCTCACTCATAACAAGTGAAGGCGCCGCGCGCCGGCTGCTCATCTGTCTGAGTCCTCACTCATAACAAGTGAAGGCGCCGCGCGCCGGCTGCTCATCTGTCTGAGTCCTCACTCATAACAAGTGAAGGTACCGCGCGCCGGCTGCTCATCTGTCTGAGTCCTCACTCATAACAAGTGAAGGCGCCGCGCGCCGGCTGCTCATCTGTCTGAGTCTTCACTCATAACAAGTGAAGGCGCCGCGCGCCGGCTGCTCATCTGTCTGAGTCCTCACTCATAACAAGTGAAGGCGCCGCGCGCCGGCTGCTCATCTGTCTGAGTCCTCACTCATAACAAGTGAAGGCGCCGCGCGCCGGCTGCTCATCTGTCTGAGTCCTCACTCATAACAAGTGAAGGCGCCGCGCGCCGGCTGCTCATCTGTCTGAGTCCTCACTCATAACAAGTGAAGGTACCGCGCGCCGGCTGCTCATCTGTCTGAGTCCTCACTCATAACAAGTGAAGGCGCCGCGCGCCGGCTGCTCATCTGTCTGAGTCTTCACTCATAACAAGTGAAGGCGCCGCGCGCCGGCTGCTCATCTGTCTGAGTCCTCACTCATAACAAGTGAAGGCGCCGCGCGCCGGCTGCTCATCTGTCTGAGTCCTCACTCATAACAAGTGAAGGCGCCGCGCGCCGGCTGCTCATCTGTCTGAGTCTTCACTCATAACAAGTGAAGGCGCCGCGCGCCGGCTGCTCATCTGTCTGAGTCCTCACTCATAACAAGTGAAGGCGCCGCGCGCCGGCTGCTCATCTGTCTGAGTCCTCACTCATAACAAGTGAAGGCGCCGCGCGCCGGCTGCTCATCTGTCTGAGTCCTCACTCATAACAAGTGAAGGTACCGCGCGCCGGCTGCTCATCTGTCTGAGTCCTCACTCATAACAAGTGAAGGCGCCGCGCGCCGGCTGCTCATCTGTCTGAGTCTTCACTCATAACAAGTGAAGGCGCCGCGCGCCGGCTGCTCATCTGTCTGAGTCTTCACTCATAACAAGTGAAGGCGCCGCGCGCCGGCTGCTCATCTGTCTGAGTCCTCACTCATAACAAGTGAAGGCGCCGCGCGCCGGCTGCTCATCTGTCTGAGTCCTCACTCATAACAAGTGAAGGCGCCGCGCGCCGGCTGCTCATCTGTCTGAGTCCTCACTCATAACAAGTGAAGGCGCCGCGCGCCGGCTGCTCATCTGTCTGAGTCCTCACTCATAACAAGTGAAGGTGCCGCGCGCCGACTGCTCATCTGTCTGAGTCTTCACTCATAACAAGTGAAGGCGCCGCGCGCCGGCTGCTCATCTGTCTGAGTCTTCACTCATAACAAGTGAAGGCGCCGCGCGCCGACTGCTCATCTGTCTGAGTCTTCACTCATAACAAGTGAAGGCGCCGCGCGCCGACTGCTCATCTGTCTGAGTCTTCACTCATAACAAGTGAATGCGCTGCGCGCCGGCTGCTCATCTGCCTGAGTCTTCACTCATAACAAGTGAAGGCGCCGCGCGCCGGCTGCTCATCTGTCTGAGTCTTCACTCATAACAAGTGAAGGCGCCGCGCGCCGGCTGCTCATCTGTCTGAGTCCTCACTCATAACAAGTGAAGGCGCCGCGCGCCGGCTGCTCATCTGTCTGAGTCTTCACTCATAACAAGTGAAGGCGCCGCGCGCCGGCTGCTCATCTGTCTGAGTCCTCACTCATAACAAGTGAAGGCGCCGCGCGCCGGCTGCTCATCTGTCTGAGTCTTCACTCATAACAAGTGAAGGCGCCGCGCGCCGGCTGCTCATCTGTCTGAGTCCTCACTCATAACAAGTGAAGGCGCCGCGCGCCGGCTGCTCATCTGTCTGAGTCCTCACTCATAACAAGTGAAGGCGCCGCGCGCCGGCTGCTCATCTGTCTGAGTACTCACTCATAACAAGTGAAGGTACCGCGCGCCGACTGCTCATCTGTCTGAGTCTTCACTCATAACAAGTGAAGGCGCCGCGCGCCGGCTGCTCATCTGTCTGAGTCTTCACTCATAACAAGTGAAGGCGCCGCGCGCCGACTGCTCATCTGTCTGAGTCTTCACTCATAACAAGTGAATGCGCTGCGCGCCGGCTGCTCATCTGCCTGAGTCTTCACTCATAACAAGTGAAGGCGCCGCGCGCCGGCTGCTCATCTGTCTGAGTCCTCACTCATAACAAGTGAAGGCGCCGCGCGCCGGCTGCTCATCTGTCTGAGTCCTCACTCATAACAAGTGAAGGCGCCGCGCGCCGGCTGCTCATCTGTCTGAGTCCTCACTCATAACAAGGGAAGGCGCCGCGCGCCGGCTGCTCATCTGTCTGAGTCCTCACTCATAACAAGTGAAGGTACCGCGCGCCGGCTGCTCATCTGTCTGAGTCCTCACTCATAACAAGTGAAGGCGCCGCGCGCCTGCTGCTCATCTGTCTGAGTCCTCACTCATAACAAGTGAAGGCGCCGCGCGCCGGCTGCTCATCTGTCTGAGTCCTCACTCATAACAAGTGAAGGTACCGCGCGCCGACTGCTCATCTGTCTGAGTCTTCACTCATAACAAGTGAAGGCGCCGCGCGCCGGCTGCTCATCTGTCTGAGTCTTCACTCATAACAAGTGAAGGTACCGCGCGCCGACTGCTCATCTGTCTGAGTCTTCACTCATAACAAGTGAAGGCGCCGCGCGCCGGCTGCTCATCTGTCTGATCCTCACTCATAACAAGTGAATACGCCGCGCGCCGGCTGCTTATCTGTGTGAGCTCTGAGTCCACACTCATAACGAGGATCCAGCGAGACTGGTCGAAGATAGGAACACAAACTATGAAAGTATTATCTTGTTAGTCAGTGGGTGGTTTTATTAAGGCTATCGCTTCCAAAAAAAATTGCGCCGTAAAAAGAATAGAAAATACTTGACTAAATAAATGACTTCGTGGTTTGTACATTGTACACAGTTGGACTCACAGCTGAAAGAAATAATTGTGTAAGAGCAATTGCACAATGGGCGGTCTTATCGCAGCAGCGATCTTTTACAAACAACCTTTAGATGAGCAACAAAGAGGTGGGAAGAAACAAGATAAAAACTCATTTGGAGGAGTTACAACTGCGGCCATACTTATGTGCGCCATAAAGGTTTCAGGTTTAATCAGGTCTATAGACTTGTCATACAACCTCGACAAGTCGACAGTAATGCGATTATGTTCAGTGTTTGCTCCAGGGCGTTACCCCCACAAACCCACAATGTCTTCATTAACTTTGTGAACTAAATGGTTCCTCTGTTTATGTCGCCCTAATACTTAATATAATGCTTCTCATTAAACTATGCGACGTTCCGGCGGCGGCGCCGCCTGCCACCCTCGCCGCTCGCACTAGCCATTGTGTAGCAGCACTCGTCATTTTGGATCTTGATAAAATGTTCTTTAATTTTGCTACAAAGCAGAAATACTGCCAACTCACAAAACTTTTCCGAATAGAATTCTTAGCTTGGAACAAGTTCCGAGAGATTGACACCACAGATAGAACACAGAGCCGCTCTGTTCAATAGTGAGGTGTAAACTACGTACATAAGTGCAGGTGTCGTAACTAATTGAAGATACGTTTTTCAACGAGCAATCATTGCTTTTTTCTCCGCTTTTTACTTTTTACTGAACATCACTGGATGCACTACTTAAAGTAATTGTGAGTGCACCTTCACTTGTTCTCTGCTAATGATAATATAAGATCACGGTGATAGTTAAAGCCTTTGCATATATGCATTTACATTGTGCATTGCGTACTAATTGTACCCAAAGTGTCGTATGTTAATGAAGGCGTGTATGCGACAGTTTGCGAATTAAACACTGAGACAGAATCGACGGCGACGCGCGTCTGCGGACGCTCGCGGCGACTGTCCGCGACAGTACCGCCCGAATTTACGACACGAACAAGGTGCGGTAATAGTGTACAGTTGCGGAGAAAAGTTGTGCAGCGAACTGAAATTGCTTTTATCCGTATGAAATAAGTCTGAAGTGTAACCGCGCGGTCGTTACACTCACTACTGTTCGACTGTTTCAGATATAGGTACATAAATATTTACCGCGCGATGCAAAACCGAATGCAAAATGAGCTTTATGTGTGTTGGCCGGAAAAGTCTCAAACAAATTGTCGTTATCGTCTAACGTCTTTTATTTTACGTTCGACCTACAAAAGTTTGATGAATAATGTATCTTTTTACGTTGATCATAAAAAGTGTAACTACTTATGATGGGAACGTTGTGTTGCTCCACCGCGTCCGAGATGGCAAAAGGAAGCGCGCGGAGAGGGCCGCGGCAGTAGGGCTGCGGGGCCGGCTGCTGACAGGCCGTCATAGTGCGAGCTGTAGCAATATCGAGCAACGCTTCGTTATCGCCTATCGGTGACGTCGAGCGAGTGAACACCTCGTCTCGGAGCCTGTCACAACTTCGCCCGTCCGTGTGACCTACATACATAAATAGGATTGTATAGTGACTGAAGGACTCTTTACAACGTGGCCCCACACTGCTCAAGTAGGTACTCACTCACTGGGACTGAGGAATACGCAGAAAAGTAAATAGATAGATTCAGCGATTTCAGTGAAATAAATCAACGAAAATATAATGTTTTGCACGAGAATTTTCAATTAATAAACCTACAAGTACTAGTCCGTGATTAAGAACCGTGATTCCAATTCACGTCCGTCGTGTAGCGTGACGTACGTACTCGTAGGTACTACATAATTATCATGGTATCATATCGATAGTTTATTTTACCAACTTGTTATACACGCCACTATTTATAGGCTGACGGACAGACGGACTTAAATACGTTACCTGTCATCGAATGAGTTGCACGTTCCCGTGGGAACCTGTACGTCTGTAGTCTGTACCGCTGCGCTACCGTCCGGAGCTCTGCGCGCAGCTAGCTGTACGTCGTGGGTACGTAGCGTACGTACGCACGGCGCAGTACAGGTGTAACAAACAAGTTAACTACCACTTTTTATTTGGTTGCCGATTGTTTAGGTATACTTACACTGAAACTTTCATTAGCGGTTCTTGATTGAAATAATTTCTCACAGGCATCTTAACATGCGTCTGGGTAATATCAATGCCTCGGCTATCAGATACGGCTTGCAAACACAATGTGTAGCGCATGTGTTGCCTCGTGTGGCCGGCTCCACGGGGCTCTCAGGGACAGCTCGGCCTGTTTTATAGGCAGTAAGCTATACGACGCCGTCGTCTTGTGTTACAGAGTATCGAGTGCCAGGAGCGCGCCCTACATCTCAAGCTCCATCCAATCGCGGCACGTCTTACATCGAGGGTTGCCTGTGGTTACCATTACACACACTACAATTCAAAACTAACTGTATGTCTGTGTGCTAGGGTTTATTTAAACAAAACATCCGCTTTCTATGGAGACGGACGTCTTACAGATGTTTAGCGCATTAAGGAAACATGAATTACTAGTTGAATAGGAGCTGGCTTTGTGCAAGCAGCCGGGCGCGTCGGATGAGCGTAGAGCCGCGGTGCAGTAAGGGCACAGATGTGCGGTGCTAGGGACGTGGCCCAGCATGTGCGCGACATACTGCAGCTATGGACGTGGCCCAGCATGTGCGCGACATAGTGCAGCTATGGACGTGGCCCAGCATGTGCGCGACGTAGTGCAGCTATGGACGTAGCCCTGCATGTGCGCGACATAGTGCAGCTATGGACGTGGCCCAGCATGTACGCGACATAGTGCAGCTATGGAAGTGGCCCAGTATGTGCGCGACATAGTGCAGCTATAGACGTGGCCCAGCATGTGCGCGACATAGTGCAGCTATGGACGTGGCCCAGCATGTGCGCGACATAGTGCAGCTATGGACGTGGCCCAGCATGTGCGCGACATACTGCAGCTATGCAGGCGACTGACAGACGTATCTGCTTTATGATTATGACAGCTCGTTTGTTCGCTGCTCGGAATGCGTTATCTACAATTTGAACAATGAGTTGAGCAATCTTAAAGAAATGTTTACTAAGGCAATGATACCAACACGACAGTCGTCACTGACAGCTTAGGTAGTGTTGTAGTGCTTCTTGGAACCACGTTTGTTATTTAAGTGGAGAACATAATGTTATGCTCTATGGACCGACACATACCTACTTAAAAGTAAAGGTTCCCGTAGACAGGCGCGACGCGTCTCTGGTAGAACAATTTCCATGAAGTTTTCATAGAAATGGTTCACCAGAGACGCATCGCGCCGTCGCGTCGCGCCTGTTTGCGAGAGCCTTAATGCGACGTCGCATCGCAACAATCAGCAACGATTACGAAACTTCTAGCCACTTCAAGGCACGACAGACTTATTGGGATCACCCAATAAGTTTCGTATGGAAAGGCCTGATCTTTTTGTGATGCGACCTGGCCTTATTCAGTGACCGGGCCTGTAATATGTATGCCAAACAGTCGACACAGCAGACATTTCAACTTATTTGCCCACAGCATCATAAAGTCTTCAACTGGCATTGAAGAACTTTCAGCACGATGATTTTAATAGTCACGGAACGGAATAGTGTGGATCGTAGTCTTGTGATGTTTAACTTAATATTATTAATATGATAAACTTGGCAATAAAATTCAGAAACGCCTTATCATATTTATGACCCACCATTACGGATTTAAATAAAAAGATTAAGTTTCTTCGTGAGCATTCAGATTTTATGGACTCTCTGAGCCAAAGTTATGAAACTTTATGATACAGATTACAATATTATAGGTATCTATTTTATATGGAACCATTACATTTGATCAGCGGTGGTGTATAATAGTCGTAACCGTCGGAACGTAATAACGGAGTAAGTGCACATTGTTAGCGCGCACACTGAGCACGGTGCCGATGTCGCCTGCAGAGTTCTGAGCGCGGTATTGTGTGGCGCACTGGCGAGTGTTAATACAACGGGCGGAGACTGCAGATTCTCATTTCATATCGACATCACACGGCAGAGGAGGACAGAGGGTCAACTTCGAACAATGCGCGGTAACAAGCATGATTAGATTGTTTGTTGCACCCGCAGCTGTTTACGTACCTGACCCGATATTTCTGATCTGACGTTATTGGCACTTTGGCAGAGAGACTTCTGCACTTTGTTGTGCAGTAAGCGTCCCCACGTAATGGTCTGCGCGGCGCCCGTCCGCCCGATTACCTCTCAATACTGAATAGTTATTCAGTGTGCGAACCGAATTCTAGAGAAATGTCGGGGCTCCGTTATCCGCGTCTATTCACTGACACTGTATTAACAACCGTCAGCACCGAGCCGTGAGAGTGTGACACACTTATTCAAGGGAAGTCTTCGTTCAATACGTGACGCTTCATTTTCTTTTCAAATTCTTGTATTGGAGTCAATTATCTACTTTTAGTACAAGAATGTGGAATATGACGCGTGAGCACCGGTCTAGCGTTACCCACCGAAATAACTTGTAAGTGATGGTTGCTTGTCTCTACTCTAATAATAACGTCTCCCGGCTGATGACGCGACACTTGACAGCCTCTCCTCACACCCCGCACGCCACGGACGCACGCTGTGTGAACAACGTTGAGCTGCTGCGCTCCGTCCTCTATGCTATCATACGCAAACGTGTCTCTATTCAATTCCTATTCAATGTAGAAACCTTTGTGTCGCACTAGCTCGCGTACGTCGCCCGCGAGCCGGTGCCGGACGGTGGGACGTGTTCACTGCTGTAATAATATCTTGCTCATGATAACTCACAATTTATAAGCCGAAAACGTTTGCCGTAGTGAAAACAGGAACCTTGCGGGAAGCTTACATACCGTATTATTAATTGTGGGCGTACAGCGCACAGCTGACGCGCGGACGGAGTCGCGCCTCATAAGCGCGACGTCATGTCATTACACGCGCCCAATATGGCGGCGTGCCCGCCGTTTGAGTCCGCATGACTGTGACCAACTTCAATATGAGTTATAATGACGTCCATTTACAGTTTAAAGTGCATTTTATTCGCTGAGGTCGCGACTGCGCGGCTGCAGTACCTATCAATAAGCTTCACGTCACCGAATTAGTCGTGTTTGTAAGTAAACACCGCTCCCCGACTTGTGCTGCGTGCGTGCTCGCCCGGCGACCTCGTCTATGAGACACAACGCGCCAGGGTCAGGGGCTGACAGGGACAGAACTAGTAATCAGACGCCACTGTCACATAATTACTTACTCGGAGATGAGAGCGGAATGAACAGTGATACGGTACTTATAGACACGAACTAGAATCTCTAAAACACAGTATTTTGAATCATATACTCGTAGTCGCGCAAGATGACATGAGAGTGGGAGAGACATGAGGTATACATAAATATACTTAAGTACATAGTTATGCTCATAACCACAACGAAACATAATTTCTACTTGCAGATTTTACATTTGCCCGAGGCGGTTGATGATGAGAATTTCGTGACCGTTACAGCGATGGTCATGATTTATAAACAACATGGACAGATACAATATGATTGTGTAGCGTTACTTACACCCAAGATCAGGTATATGATTACTTATGAATTAACGTCACTCCACTGCGAAGTGTATTTGTATGTCAGATTTGGTTCCAAGCCAACTGCTTGTATTGTTACGTTCTTCACTATTCATTTGTCAGTCAAGTGTCTGGTGTCAGCCGTCGCCCTGCGCCTCGTTGCAGCCAGCCTATTTTTGTGGGGACACGCAGACCGCTCCAGAGCGCTTTGACGGCAATTACGACGAGTCGCTGTGACAACTTTGCGAAACGTTTGAAGTTGTTTTTTTATACGTTTTGAGGACGTGAGCGTGGGGACTGGGGACCGCATGTGATGATGTGAGGTCTGTACTGTCGCATGTCGATAGAACTCAGCAGAGTGCTTCCAGCAAGTGGAGTGGACCTACCTACTGGGAAAAATTAGATTAGGTTTGTCGAGCGAGTAGGTGCGCCGATACCTACTGGTAGTTTTTTTCCGTGGAATGACGTATGTTGTAAGTTAATTGGCAATTCAAGTGAGCAGTAACGGTGCTGGGAGCGAGGTCGGACGAACCGTCGATAAATTAGCTGTGTCTGCGACAGAGGCGCGGCACACGCAGGGCGCGGCACACGCAGGGCGCGGCAAGCGCGCGGCGCGACGCCGCGACGGTCGCGCCGCACCGCCCCTGTCTGCACCGGACCCGTACAAATGGGACGCTTGTATGATTTATTACGACTTTGTATGCGATTTTGCCTTTAAAGCACTGGATTATGTATAATTCATCATCGACTCGCATCTGCTCGGCGCCGCACAGGCTCGAGCAGGATGTCTTATATCTTACGTCAGTAACTGTCAAACGGAGCCGTACCATCAATCCTCGCTGTAATAAAGAATCTAATATAATAGAGGATACATAACTTTATCTCTACTACCTGTACCTAGTAAGGAAGTTGGTGTGAAAATATGTATGAATGCGTCATACATGGCCGTTTGTCCATCTTTCTTCTGTTCAAGAGCAGGCTATATAAACAAAGTTATGTATACTTATCTACAGAGTACCTGCTTTATATTGACACTTTTGGCTACCTCTGCTTACAGAGGTTCACGTGAGCTGTTAACAAACGTACCCGGATACTGTAGGTAGCCGCCGACCACGTATGTGACCGTGTGGTGGTGTGTGGCGTATAAACGCTAAGTAGACAGCACTCTCCGTGGCGAGGCAATCCATGTTCTGTCAGTTAACGTGGGAATGTTAACCATGTGGATATGGTATTTACTCGCTTGGTCGCATGTCAGCAATAAGCAAACTTATTGTTCGTTATTGCTCATAAACTCAAGACATCTAAGAAAAAAAAAAGCTCTGTCCCTCTCCTTTCTGATGCAACTTTCCCGGTGAACAGATATCTCACGTTTCCGACAAATTAAATACCTTAGTAACTGTGCTGTTTAAGCGCGAAAGTATCAAGCTAACAAGCTTCATGGTGCTCAATGCGAATTTTGTACAAATACAAAAAATTTATGTCAAGGTTTAGAGCATTCCTCCAAAAATTTTAATCTTACACCACGCTGCGTGAAATGCACAGAGCCTCACCTCACAACGGATTGTCCGAAAAACGACCGGACGACCCCAGCCCAGTGCTGTAACTGCAGGGAGGACCACCCAGCGAACTACCGGCAATGCAAAGCCCGCCAGAAGTATGTGGAGCAAGTTCGGGTGAGGCAGTCACAGACCAAAGCAGTTAGTGCTATTGTCAAATCTATCAGTACAAACAAAATCGACGGACGCGCCCGAAACGAGGTCGCGGCGCGGCGCAGGCATCTTGCCGCTTCAAAACGTTTCAATACAAAATGTAGGTAGGCGACACGACGTGAATTATACTCAAGCGGCGTGGCGCAGGCATGTCGTTTCGTCGCCTGTTCCGCGTCGCTAGCAGTCGCGACTGGAGAGGCGCGCAAGCAGCACGACTTTTGTTTATAAAGTAGGTGCAGAAAAATGCGTGACGATAGTGAGTTTAATGTAGAGTTCTGCGAGATAATTGAACAATATCCAGCTCTTTACGACTATACTAAGACTAGTTGCGGCGTCTCTTCGCCTCTTTGATATAATTTAAATCGCGTCCGTGCCTTATCTGTTCCACGCCTGCTCTGCGCCTGCGCCGCGTCTTCACCGTACGCCGTTTCTGTATAATTCGCGCCTTAGGGTGTCAATTTTGTAGTAAGAATTTTACTAAAGTCGGCAAAATTCAAAATACAAAAAACTGGCTCGAAGGTAATAGTCGAGCTAAAGTTAGATTGTTTTTTGTAATATGATGATTTGAGTCCTGGATTTTGAGCCGTTTCTCCAAACTTACTGAGCATCTCCTTATACCAGAACATTTCGGATTCCGCAAATCCCGTAGGCGGTGTCTTTGTTCACTCGCTTCACTCGCTCACTAGACCCCGCCATCCTCTTCGGACCTAACCTGTCCGAGTCGGGATACCCCACAGACATAGATAGGTCTATCTATATCTGTGGTATGCCCCAAGTCCCGAGCTCGCTTCGCTCGCTCCTGCATCCTAAATTCTCCGTGTAACATTGCCATTTTACTAAGTCAAGATGTGTTATTTAAGCGACATCAACGCCTCTATCGGTGGATAATCTATCAATTTTACGATATGATCACTAATGTTTAGACACATGATGAAGTAGTTGTGCGTTTAACTTTTCACATCGTCAAACGTTGAGTATTCAATGATTTGGCCAGCTGTCGATGTTCTATTTCATGAAATACAACCATTTCATGAAATGGGCGAACACCTCATGAAATTATCAATTCTAAGATTTGGCCACGACATATCTTTTAAATTAGTAGACACACTAACAATTATACATATTGTATGTTTTTAAAAGAGGTGGTTTTATAGAAGTATGAGGAACAGGGTGTAAAGTTACATACTCTATGGAAAAGGGAGGATCCTCCGACCAGACGGGTGTCGTGTCTGGTGGGCAACTGCCCGACGATTGATGTCGGGATGTTGTATATATGCTAGTTGCGCGGTAAACTCTGATTGCGCGATGCAGGATCTTGCGTGACGTCAGTCTGACGCGTAGTTCGCATGTGGCGTTGTAGATGCCGCTACATCACTCCCCCCCGGAGACCGGAGGTCGATAGTGGGCTGAGTCTTGTATCTTGCGATGCTTGCCAGGGCCAGTTGAGGTTCCAGTGAGTCGGAACCGGGTGTCGCATAGTTCGCGGTGAGTCGGAACTGTCTGCGAAGATTCCCCAGTGAGTCGGGGTGGCGCTGCGTTATGCTCCAGTGCGTCGGATGTGGTACAGCGCCAAGTTGTGGCTGACTGCTGGCGTCGACCAGGAGAGGGTTTGAAGGCTCTGCTTGTGGACCGGCCGAGAGTGCAGTGTGCTGTGCCAAGGTTGCTGATGAGGCTGAGGGTGATGACCAGGTATGCGCGGTCGCTGCATGCTGGTGGTCAGGATACCCGTTGAAGCCGTGGGTGCTGGCTGGCTGTGTGACTCGCCGCTCTAAAGCTTGCGGAAGTGATGATGATGACGTCACGCTGAAGTAGTTGCACGAAGGCTGCGCTGACGTTCATGTTCGGGGTCACCAGTATAGAGGTATGAGGAACAGGGTGTAAAGCTCACTCACACCTCCTTAGAAAAGGGAGGATCCTCCGACCAGACGGGTGTCGTGTCTGGTGGGCAACTGCCCGACGATTGATGTCGGGATGTTGTATATATGCTAGTTGCGCGGTAAACTCTGATTGCGCGATGCAGGATCTTGCGTGACGTCAGTCTGACGCGTAGTTCGCATGTGGCGTTGTAGATGCCGCTACAGTTTAGCTTATTTAACATTGCTCAGAATATGTTAGTTTACATTTAGAATAATATATTTTTGTTAACTCGTGTTTACCTTTCTGGTAATAAAGACCTTTAAAAATTAAATCAATCAATCAAAAAGCAAACTACACACTACGCGATATCCGGTCGGTCTCAATATAAACTACACACTACGCGATATCCAGCCGGTCTCAATATAAACTCACACTACGCGATATCCGGCCGGTCTCAATATAAACTCACACTACGCTATATCCGGCCGGTCTCAAAATAAACTCACACTACGCGATATCCAGCCGGTCTCAATATAAACTCACACTACGCGATATCCGGCCGGTCTCAAAATAAACTACACTCTACGCGATATCCGGTCGGTCTCAATATAAACTACACACTACGCGATATCCAGCCGGTCTCAATATAAACTCACACTACGCGATATCCGGCCGGTCTCAATATAAACTCACACTACGCTATATCCGGCCGGTCTCAAAATAAACTCACACTACGCGATATCCAGCCGGTCTCAATATAAACTCACACTACGCGATATCCGGCCGGTCTCAATATAAACTCACACTACGCTATATCCGGCCGGTCTCAAAATAAACTCACACTACGCGATATCCAGCCGGTCTCAATATAAACTCACACTACGCGATATCCGGCCGGTCTCAAAATAAACTACACTCTACGCGATATCCGGTCGGTCTCAATATAAACTACATTCTACGCGATATCCGGCTGTTCTCAGTATCCGAGATAAACTGTAACATTTACGATACGCCTAACTGTTACTGATGTTCCACTACCAACCTATGTACGGTCTTCCGGATGTTTGACTACGCGGATAGGTCAAGCGTGTCATTGAGCCGCAAAAGCCTATCGAAAGATTGATTGAGACAGTCATGTAGAAAGTGTCTTGTTACAATCCTTGTGCCTCTAATTAAGATCTACTGCTAATAGAACTTACAGCTTTAATCAACCGTTTTGACATTTAGTTAAGTATGTTAATTATTGCATTTACTTAATGATATCTGTGATTTGAATAATATAATGGTTGTTCAAATCTGTGAATACCACTATACAACTCTAATGTAGTTAATTCAATTTCAGCAATCGATAGGAACCGTACGAATGTAACTCGCCTGAAAACAGGACGTGTGTAAGGCCTTTAACAGGCCCGTGCTGAAGCTGTTAGTACATTGTATGTTCATGTAAGTGGTACCTCGCTACATTCTCCTCGGTTTATTGCACTAACTAGTTAATAGGCAGAGTCGAGAAAAACCTCTCCGCCTTCGTGTGTTAACAAAATACTCGCATCAACTTAAATGGTTACGAAGCGAAAAAAACAAACTCGTTTCTAAAAGGTTGTACGTTGTTAAGTCTGCGTTACTTTTTGCGTCCTTTGCATACTGTAACAAAAACGTTTACCTTCATTACTATTGCTGCAATAGTGTAACGCTAATAGAACACATTAATTTGTGGAATAAATATATTAATTACGAATTCCTTGCTTCAGCTTGCTTGGAATGTAGTAACAATGTGCGAGCCAGTTACTCGTAGTAAGTGCTTGTTCAAGTGTACACGTACCGTAGCGGCGCTGGACAAATGTTCGTGAGCCCGTCACGTTACACGGAGGAGCCTCGTGTTCGTTTTCTCATAAATATTATTATAATGTCACGATAGGAAGTGGCGCGCTAGTCATTTCACATAACCGCTGTAAATTGTTGTAATCAGAGCATATCAAATGGAATTCAATGGTACATTACGTCGCGGCACGCACACGACCGTCTCACTCAGCGCTGTGGCACCGTGCACTGCGTAACCGCAGAAGGACAATTCCACGCAAACTGTAAACAATGCGCGATAACAAACAAAAGGTGGAGGGAGGGCGACTCGGTGGTTCTTGTAATCGTCTATAGTTTCAGAATAATTCTGAGAATATTTTTTTGAATAATTTTGAAAATAATAATTATTTTCGAGTTTACCTTATTTTGAATAGCGATTTTGGTTGAAACATTCTCTACTATAAGTAATAACAAAAATCCTGAGGTAACTATTTCATAATTTTCCGTGCGTGATAGTATTTCGCCGCGATAGGTACTTCTGTGCGCGCCTGTGTGGTGGCTCGCTGTAATACAGCAGTGTTACATGCGCTTGCGTCGCTATGAATCAACGCTGTGTTATGTGCGGCCCGCGCCGGCCGCGGCCCGCTTTGAACGGAGATTGAACAGCGCTGGCCGTGACCACTACATCATGTGCGTTAGTCGTTCATCATTATGAGTTTTTCTCGTAGGGAGGCAACCAACAAAACATTAAGAGACTTCGCTATTAAAGAACGTTCATGTGAAATGTCATAAAGATTGTACAGGTAAACTGTAGACCGATAATCGTTCTGATTCACTCTACAACGACCCTTTTCAACGAACACATGAAAATCTAGAGTACCTACTCAATCATTATTGTTTGTTGCCATGGCAACGCGCGCTAATCCGCGCAACAACTTAGTTGAGCGGCATGTGCTCGGCTCGTAGTGCTGTAGTGTTGATAACGCGCGATTTACGGCGACCTACGTACTCATTACTTATTTTTTATAGACTTAAGTCGAGCGGGTTGAGCGGCGCGTCCCGCGGCCCGCGGCCCACGTGCTCGACGAGATTACAACAAACTGTAGCGATGCTACACTTCTTACCTGTGCGCCCGCGCCGGGTACACTCACAGCAAAAAAAAAATCGTACTTACATGTGAGGAAGTCATGATGCTGTGAATGTCGAGTGCGGAACTATTATTGCTACAGCTCTTGATTTACCGTCGTAAACGCCATCATAAGGTATATTGAGTGAGCGATGGTTGATGTTCAATCAAAAGTGCCTTTTAATGGCCCACTTGAAATAAATGATTTTATTTTGATCTCCTTCCCTCTTCCACGCTAGCTCCGCTCAACACTGCGCCCGCTCCGCTCATCACCGCGCCCGCCGTCATTTAACGGGGTTACAGAAACATTAATGAATGTCAACGTCAACTAGATCATAATTTACTGAGCTCAGTTCCTATTGCTTATACTATTATTTTACTTATTGTAGTGGAATAAAAATGAAAATTCACCACTTTAACACGTATAATCTGAAATCTACAGAGTATAAAACAAAGTCGCTTTTCGTGTGTGTACGTTTTGATCTTTTAAACTACGCAACGGATTTTAATGCGGTTTTCATCAAAAGACAGTGATTCAAGAGGAAGGTTTATAAAGGCTCGTACACACTGGCGCGACGCGACGCCCGACACAAAGGCGCCGCTCGTCGCGCGACACTCGGTGCCTTTGTGTCGGGCGTCGTGTCGCCCCAGTGTCTACGAGCCTTAAGTGTAAGACATGCATATTATAGCAGAGAAAAGTCGAGAATTTCAAGGATTTGTAATGTGATGTCGTAAAAAACATATTTTTGTGCGCTTACACGCGCTTACGCGCATTGCAAACGCTGGCTAAACCTTACGAGATAGATCAAAATAATGTACTACGAATTTATATATCATAAAAAAATCTACAAAAAAGTCCACGATGGTATATGACTATCTTCTAAGGATAACCCACAGCAACCATTTTTCTCTTTTACATATTACAAAAAGAAATGAGTTATTTACGGAGCCATTTTAAACAATACAGTATTAATCCTTATCCAATTAAATACGTTAGATACGTTATGCACTTAATGTAGATCAATATTGCTCTTTACAGCATATCATTAAAATTAATATCTTAGAAGATATCCCAGATTTATAAGTGGAACATCTAACAATGGGATCGATGTAGACCACTTTAGGTATCATTGGGTAGTCATAGGTAGTCATATTGTCATAGTTAGGTTTTTCTGTATTTAGACAGCACAGCATCAGCAGGTAAAAACAGCTGTAAACATTGTATATAAAGATATATACAATAATATAATAATTATATTATTAGTAATCATAATAATAATATTATTAATCACTCCACACTGACACATTAGTATCTACACTGCATCGGTGCGAAGCCGGGGCGGGTCGCTAGTAGTGGAATAAAAATGAAAATTCACCACTTTAACACGTATAATTAATAAATATTAAAAAAAAATTGTATCAAAGTATAAAGCTAAAGTTAAATATAATTAAAAAGAGAAACTCGTAATTTGGCTTCCATGAAAAGAGAATATGAGAAAACTTAACCCTTAGCCACCTGACGTGTTTTTCAGTTACACTACCACCTGACGTCGGTCCTGGAGACCGCTTGCGTATTTTCCATGTTTAATAACCATTATTTAAAATATTACATTAAATAAAAGTCACAACTGTAATTTCATTATATTTTTATTCATTATAAGATTTTAAATTAAGCAAAAGTATGCATTTACTTGTCAAGAAACAACACATAACATAATTATATAAATTTTAGCAAAAAATCTAGGACTATTGAAAATCTGAGATCTTAGTAGGAAATGTCACTATAACTCAATAGTTTTTACTTATTTACGACAAGTTCAATACATAATCTCTAACTTAAAATAATTTTTGGCACGAATAAGGCACAATTATTACAAAATCACAACCCACAAAATTTCACTAGTTGCGACGACAATTATAAGCACATTTTTTGGCTGCATTCAATACAAATCGGATTCTTACATGCAAAACACATATAAGCTGTTTTGCATTTTTTCTTAGGGTCACAGGTTTAACATGTCTTGGTCAGGTTCCATCGGTGGCATAGTGTTGTTTTCATTTTCAATAGGTTGAAGCTCAGACCCGTCACCTTCTATTTCTGATTCGAACACTCGCTCTCGATGATGCGATCCACTGCAACATCTTCTACGTGACTGCAATCTTCATCCGGAAGTTCTGGTACACTCTGGTTTTCCGAATCTGGATCAGCTTCCTCTAGCCACCATAGTACGTTTGATTCAGACATTATAAATCAATAAAAACAAAAAATATACAGTATAACCAAACTAACGTAACTACCTGACGTCGGTCTCACGGACCGCACACGAAATATAAATTACCAATAATGTTTAATACGCGAAGGTCTGGAGCTGCCGAGCGTATGGGGCGTACTGGTGGGGGAGGGGAAAAAGTACACGGACACACAATTGCGTCACGTGCATAGTAACCGAATAATTTGAAAAACAAAATCTCCAGAGTCTCTGAGACCGGCGTCAGGTGGTTAAGGGTTAAGGTACACCGGATGGTAAATCTTTGTTACGTATTTGCTTTCCGAACTAGGGAATTGGCGGTAATTGGTTACTAGTTCGTGATCACTAAATTACGTAAACTTTCAAATGAATATTAACTTATAATGATGAACCTCAGTTATCCCGATAGAAACAGTCTTGGTTAAAAAATCAACTAGTATTAAAATGTTAACCCTGGAGGTACTAATACTACTATAATTACTAAGCGTACAGGTTTAAAGTAACACGTCGATCCTGATGAACAGCAGCCTCGAAGCGTAGCACGCCTAGTCGATCCGGACGAACCGCCATCTCAATGCGTAGCACGCCTAGTCGATTCGGACGAACCACCACCTCAAGGTGTAGCACGCCTAGTCGATCCGGACGAACCGCCACCTCAAGGCGTAGCACGCCTAGTCGATCCGGACGAACCGCCACCTCAAGGCGTAGCACGCCTAGTCGATCCGGACGAACCACCATCTCAAGGCGTAGCACGCCTAGTCGATCCGGACGAACCACCATCTCAAGGCGTAGCACGCCTAGTCGATCCGGACGAACCACCATCTCAAAGCGTAGCACGCCTAGTCGATCCGGACGAACCACCATCTCAAGGCGTAGCACGCCTAGTCGATCCGGACGAACCACCATCTCAAGGCGTAGCACGCCTAGTCGATCCGGACGAACCGCCACCTCAAGGCGTAGCACGCCTAGTCGATCCGGACGAACCACCATCTCAAGGCGTAGCACGCCTAGTCGATCCGGATGAACCACCATCTCAAGGCGTAGCACGCCTAGTCGATCCGGACGAACCACCATCTCAAGGCGTAGCACGCCTAGTCGATCCGGACGAACCGCCACCTCAAGGCGTAGCACGCCTAGTCGATCCGGACGAACCGCCACCTCAAGGCGTAGCACGCCTAGTCGATCCGGACGAACCGCCACCTCAAGGCGTAGCACGCCTAGTCGATCCGGACGAACCACCACCTCAAGGCGTAGCACGCCTAGTCGATCCGGACGAACCACCATCTCAAGGCGTAGCACGCCTAGTCGATCCGGACGAACCACCATCTCAAGGCGTAGCACGCCTAGTCGATCCGGACGAACCACCATCTCAAGGCGTAGCACGCCTAGTCGATTCGGACGAACCACCACCTCAAGGCGTAGCACGCCTAGTTGATCCGGACGAACCGCCACCTCAAGGCGTAGCACGCCTAGTCGATCCGGACGAACCGCCACCTCAAGGCGTAGCATGCCTAGTCGATCCGGACGAACCGCCACCTCAAGGCGTAGCACGCCTAGTCGATCCGGACGAACCGCCACCTCAAGGCGTAGCACGCCTATTCGATCCGGACGAACCGCCACCTCAAGGCGTACCACGCCTATTCGATCCGGACGAACCGCCACCTCAAGGCGTACCACGCCTATTCGATCCGGACGAACCGCCACCTCAAGGCGTAGCACGCCTCGACGGCTTCGCAGGTGATACGACGATCATGTATCGCGGGCCAGAGCCGGCAGTCTCGACATAGATAGCGTCAGAAATCGGTCAGAAAGTTTATTTCCAAAGTATAAGGTTGAAAACCTATTAAAGAAATTTGACATCGATTAGACTTAACGACTGATTTTTGTCGCTGCCTAATGTCGAGACTGCAGGGCCAGAGCGGACTCGCTGGTCTCGAACTCCAAGGATTATATGCGGCTACAAGCGACCCAAGAGCTCGCAAGCCTGGTGAATAGTACGGTACCCGGAAAAAGGGCCGGAAGCAGCCCTTTTAACTGATTCTACACCTAAGATAAACAAAATAGAGTATTACACCCAAAGGCTAAGACTTCCGCTGAGACGGCAAATGAGGAAAAATACATACCAAATTCGAAGAATATCCTACACCAAAAAAAAAACATAATAACGAAACTTGGTTAACTATAATCAATTAATTTATATGGTTCGATTTAGAATTAAGAGTCGAAAATTTATAGAAATCGACTGGATTCAACCCATATTTTTCAGCAACTGACGGGTATTTTTCCAATAATCATATGAGGACCTTGTTAACGTCAACGTTTAAAATATTAAGAATTAAATATGATGACCAGTTAGAAGAATTAGAAAAAAATTGGTCCGCAGAGGTCACGCTGCAGTACCCCCTTTCCAGCAAAAAAAGAAAAAATAATATATAGGAGGGTAACACCCCTTTAAGATAGTGACAACCCTACAAGGGTGACAACCTATGAGATTGTGACAACCCTATAAGAATCAAATAGAATAGCCTATATCACTTAACCTAGTAAACCTAGTAGATAACCTACATAAACCGTAAACGAGTAACCTAAAAGCTAACGAGTTTTAAACATCATTCTGTCTCTGTCATCTTCAAACATTTGACAGGAACAGAATTATGTTTTAAACACGTTTAGCGCTAAACGTTTTTAGTAATTGGCATTGCAAGTGGGCCTAAGGGATTCTATAAATGCACACTAGAGGTGTGCGGCGATCGGCGTGCAGCCAAATCCGTTCAGACGTTTGTGCGCCAATCCGTAAAATTACAGCCAGACAAAGACAAAAGCACAATAATTCTTCGTTACTATTTTATTGTATGTATAGAAGATTCTAGTTTTAAATATAATGCAGTTGTGCTTGCAAACACTCTATATGTCTAAATATATGCTTATTGGGTTATTTTGACGTATTTGTTTACGCAAAACTAAAAATTTACCTTTTTTGTTATGAGCAATAATAGCAGGCAGGATGCACTGGTTGACCTAAGTCTTCAAACATTGTCGTATGGGTGAAGAGAAGACCTGAAGAAGTTTTCCACGCTGCCCAACCCACCCGGATCCTTCTGTCAACTTCTTTCTCGAAGTTGTTATCATGACTCCCAGATAGATATACTGCTCACAATTTCGAGTAGATTTATTATTGGATGGATTATTTGGATGGTCTCAGCTAGTCGTGTAAGTTGTAAGTGACTTAAGTCTTGTCTTGGCTTCGTTTCATGCATAGGCAGTGCAGCATCTGGTCTAACTGTCCCAGCGACTCTGCCATTATGACGATGTCACCGGCAAACCGAAGATGTGAGATGTACTCGCCGTGCCGTTGATTTCCCAATCCACTCGTGTCTTGAAGACAAAGATTGATGAACTATTTTGGGGATATCACATCTCCCTGGCTCACCCCACTGAGTAGTTGAATGGGGCTGGTTTTCTTATCCTGGATCTGGACAGTCATCGTGGCAGCGTCATACAAACATCGAAACACTTCGATTTAGCGCCAGTCAATTCGACATCGTTGCAGAGAGGCCAGAACTGCCCCTATTTCGATGGAGTCCTTCTCGTAGTCTACGAATGCCATACAAAGCGGCTAATTGTACTCTTCGGTCACCTGTACAATTTGCAGAACAGTATGGCTGTGGTCTACGGTACTGAAGCCTTTTCGAAACCCGGCTTGTTCTGGTCACCTATCACAAATCTTCTGGTGAGACGGTTCGTGACGACTCGCGAGAACAGTTGCAGGTACACATAGCTCTGAAGTGAGATGGGTATATAAAAAAAAATTTTTTTTTTTAATTTATATACCTATGATCCATAGGTATAAAAACATTGTAATTATTAAGATTGAACAATTACAAAAACTTAAATTAGTGGGTTCTGTCGGAGTAGTGTTTTTCGAAGGTGTGTGTTGTCGAAGTGTGCTATGTCGAACTAATGCTAGTCGAATATATGTTCTGTCGCAGCAATGAGAAGTCGAACTATTGTTTTTCGAAATTGGGACCGTGTCGAAATAGATAACTGTCGAAATTCAGTATGACACTCGACTTTTTTGTAAAAAGTACCCATAGGAGTTCCAAAAAATACAATTAAATAACCAGATTTTTTGTAACTAGCAAAAACGTGCTTGTTCCCTAGACACTTGATGTGTGTAGGAGGACAGACGTGGTCCTAGAGATGAACCTAGTCACACGGCATTTAATAAAGCGAGGAGCAAGCTTTCCAGATCAATAATCTGCTTCAGAGGACTTGGAGAAGTTTCGTCTCCATACGAGAGAACGTTAAGAGTTATAGCCGATCGGTTCGTACTGTATGTTGGAGACTTGCGGAGGAAAGCCGTAGAAAGATTGCAGCGACTTTCGGCAAGGAAAGAACGATTCAACGCGTGTTGAGCCCGACTTTCAGCTAAATTGGCGCTTTGAGTTTGACTATTCGCACGGATAGAATCTGTAATGGCTTCGCTACCAAACATAAGGAAGTTTGGTGTAAAACCTGGAATGGCTCACCAATAGAACTACCCTCATCTACCACTGTCAGCGACGAGACCTACGCGCGCGCTCTCACTACTTAAAACATACCGAGTCGTGAGTCAGAATTAATAGTTTACTAAGTCACTAATTAGAATACAAAGAGATTTTATTCATTAAGTTTATCTGTTTCTAATTAGTTTATCTAGCTTAGTTTTGTTATTAGTTTTCATATTCTGATCTAAAACGACTGATTAAAGTAAGTTTGCAAAGGATTTTTTGAATAATATATGGATTGTCGTATAATTTCGTAACTTGAAAATATGATTATTTGTTTAAGTAAATATTTTGATAATTTTAGTTCCAAAGGATAGAATTATGTACAAAACTAATATTCCAGTTGGATTCATGTAAATCTGACAACGCGCTTAGAAGTTATTAAGTTTGTGTAAGGGAAAATGTACCGAACTACATTTTTTTAGAATTGTTTTACGAAATTTTTATTGTTTGAAGATATGTTAAATATTGTTGTTGAATATAATTAAGAGATATATAAGAAAGGTTAATTACCAAAAACATTTTGCATATATGATAAAAATATATTAAAATAAAGGCTCCAAAGATTTAGGTTTAGGGAAATTCGCGAGTAAAATGGGCTTAAAATACGCGAACTTCTGTGAGGTAATCTAGGCTTGCCATTTGTTGGCACTGGGTCAGACCCTCGTCTCTGGTCGTGATCGCCGGGCCTCCCCCAGGTAACTGGGGGTCGCACCTGGCGGGGACAGACCGCCGCGGTGCGGTGAAGAAAGCGGCGCTGTGTAACAGCGTCGCGGCGCGCCTACACAAACATGAATAGCAATCACTCACATGGGCACACACAACTAACGCGCGCGCTCAAATTCTAATGGCAGCACGTGTAACATGACCATCATAGAAACGGGTTTTGTCGACGGAAGAATAGACAAAAATGACGTTCCGTGAAGACAGTACGACGGCAGCAAAATAGAAAGAGTCAACTGCACTTTTTACGAAATTCAGTAGTTTATTCACGTTTTTCTTTTATTTTGCTTATATCTCGATAAAGGTGTGTCCTATCGCAAAAATAATGAAAATTTCGACCCCCTTTATGGAGCCCTTAAACCCCAAAAACTAAACATGTACGTAATAATGTTTCACATTTTCCATACAAAATGTAAAAAATTCCATTTTTCCATTCCATTTTTATACTTTGTGGCCGTCAAGTAAAAAGTTTTCTACTGTCTTTAGCATGGCGATTACAAAATCAAATTGTCTTCACTACCTTAGACAACTGTCAGTTGTCAGTGTGATTTCGACGCTTGGGATAGAAAACTTTCTTCTGAAATAGTCTACATAAAAAAGGACCTAGACAGCGATCGGTAGAAACGAAAGACAAAATGACAGATTGTAGAAGGATTTTTACGGTGCGATGTCAAAAATAGAGAAACGAAATGTCACTTTGTAAAGAAATAGCTATGTCTTGTCTTCCAAGAAATAGAAAGCGTCATGCTACGTCTGCAGGAAAGGCAACAACAATGAGGGGCTCGTTTCTATGAGCCACCGTGCTGCATCCGTTGCCGGAGTGCGAAGCCCCGGTTCCGCTCGCCACGCCCCCTTGCGGGGGCATCGCGACTTCCAAGAGCACTGGACAAACAGAATGTAATAATGAAACTTGGTGAAATATAATCAATAAAATGTATATGGTACGATTTAGAATTAAGAGTCGAAAATATAAATAAAATCAACAGGATTCGATACATATTTTTCAGCAACTGACGTTTTTTTTCAATAATCAATTGAGGGCCTTGTTTACGTCTAAATTTTAAATACATAAGCATTAATAATAAAAAATT
The DNA here is from genome assembly GCA_917490735.1 of Dryobotodes eremita. Classification (NCBI taxonomy): domain Eukaryota; kingdom Metazoa; phylum Arthropoda; class Insecta; order Lepidoptera; family Noctuidae; genus Dryobotodes; species Dryobotodes eremita. Next base: position 22,789,954 of record OU823257.1, read on the forward strand.
ATGACCAGTTATAAGAATTAGAAAAAAAATAGGTTGTAACCGCAGAGGTCACGCTGCATTATGTACTTAGGTACCTATAGCTTTATTTTTGGAATATAATTAGTTCAGCAACATTTTATGTACGTATTCGATCTAACGAAGAGAGATAGCTCTTTAATAAGACTGTCACAGGTTAGTAATTAGTAAGGCACATTATCTGAGCTGTTGAGCAGAACTTTCTCTACCGCGGAGAAAATCGTGACGGATACATTAACAACTGATAGTCAATAACGTACCTACCTACCTCCCTCATGCAACACTCATTATTTAGTCACATTCTTTATTAACATTTGCATTATCATTGTTGTCCGTATCAGAACTGAACGTTGGCCTCCTCGTACTTACATCGTGACCTCGCCGCCGTGCTCGTGACGTAAACAGAACTGAACACTGGCGTCCTCGTACATAGTGACGTCGCCGCCGTGCTCGTGACGTAAACAGAACTGAACGCTGGCCTCCGCACACATCGTGAAGTCGCCGCAGTATTCGTGACGTAAACAGAACTGAACGTTGGCCTCCTCACACATCGTGACGTCGCCGCAGTGCTCGTGAGGTAAACAAAACTGAACGTTGGCCTCCTCGTATTTACATCGTGACATAGCTACAGTGTTCGTAACGTAAACAGAACTGAACGTTGGCCTCCTCGTACTTACATCGTGACATAGCCGCAGTGTTCGTGACGTAAACAGAACTGAACGTTGGCCTCCTCACACATCGTGACGTCGCCACAGTGCTCGTGACGTAAACAGAACTGAACGTTGGCCTCCTCGTACTTACATCGTGACATAGCCGCAGTGTTCGTGACGTAAACAGAACTGAACGTTGGCCTCCTCGTACTTACATCATGACATAGCCGCAGTGTTCGTGACGTAAACAGAACTGAACGTTGGCCTCCTCGTACTTACATCATGACATAGCCGCAGTGTTCGTGACGTAAACAGAACTGAACGTTGGCCTCTTCACACATCGTGACATAGCCGCAGTGATTGTAACGTAAACAGAACTGAACGTTGGCCTCCTCGTACTTACATCATGACATAGCCGCAGTGTTCGTGACGTAAACAGAACTGAACGTTGGCCTCCTCACACATCGTGACGTCGCCACAGTGCTCGTGACGTAAACAGAACTGAACGTTGGCCTCCTCACACATCGTGACGTCGCCACAGTGCTCGTGACGTAAACAGAACTGAACGTTGGCCTCCTCGTACTTACATCATGACATAGCCGCAGTGTTCGTGACGTAAACAGAACTGAACGTTGGCCTCCTCACACATCGTGACGTCGCCACAGTGCTCGTGACGTAAACAGAACTGAACGTTGGCCTCCTCACACATCGTGACGTCGCCGCAGTGATCGTAACGTAAACAGAACTGAACGTTGGCCTCCTCACACATCGTGACGTCGCCACAGTGCTCATGACGTAAACAGAACTGAACGTTGGCCTCCTCGTACTTACATCGTGACATAGCCGCAGTGATTGTAACGTAAACAGAACTGAACGTTGGCCTCCTCGTACTTACATCATGACATAGCCGCAGTGTTCGTGACGTAAACAGAACTGAACGTTGGCCTCCTCACACATCGTGACGTCGCCACAGTGCTCGTGACGTAAACAGAACTGAACGTTGGCCTCCTCACACATCGTGACGTCGCCACAGTGCTCGTGACGTAAACAGAACTGAACGTTGGCCTCCTCGTACTTACATCATGACATAGCGGCAGTGTTCGTGACGTAAACAGAACTGAACGTTGGCCTCCTCACACATCGTGACGTCGCCACAGTGCTCGTGACGTAAACAGAACTGAACGTTGACCTCCTCACACATCGTGACGTCGCCGCAGTGATCGTAACGTAAACAGAACTGAACGTTGGCCTCCTCACACATCGTGACGTCGCCACAGTGCTCATGACGTAAACAGAACTGAACGTTGGCCTCCTCGTACTTACATCATGACATAGCCGCAGTGTTCGTGACGTAAACAGAACTGAACGTTGGCCTCCTCACACATCGTGACGTCGCCACAGTGCTCGTGACGTAAACAGAACTGAACGTTGGCCTCCTCACACATCGTGACGTCGCCACAGTGCTCGTGACGTAAACAGAACTGAACGTTGGCCTCCTCACACATCGTGACGTCGCCACAGTGCTCGTGACGTCACTATCGTTTATAGTAATCACCACTCTCTTGGCTTCGTTGGTGGAATCTTGGTTTCTGATCGCACTGGATGTTGTTAAAACTCTTTTTATTTATTTATTTAGGATCTACAACAAAAGAACACAATACATGACACATGAATAAATGGCAACATCAGGTATTAATTAGGTGTTGGTACTCCTTCTCGTAAAGGAGACCGCAGCGTGCACGATAAAGATAACAACTAGGCTAAAAAAGTTAAAATATTAATAATAATTAAAAATTTAAGAGACATTGAAACAACTCTGGTAAAATTTTGAAAAAGTTAATAATTAATAGAAGAGGGATTCCAACCCAAAAACCGATCTTTGAAAATCACCTCATACAGGGTCAAAATAAATTAGCTACCCAAAGTCCGCAGACGTGATGGATACCGATATCTAAACAAGATAAAACAAAAAAGAAATTAATTTGATGATGGTTTTTAGGGACATCGACCGCAATTATTATATTCAATAGAAATATTAGTTTAAAAAATCTGTTTTTTTGTGTTACTTCACAGACGTGATTGGTATCGATATCTAAACACGATAAAACATATTTTCTCAACTTATACTTTAAGTAAAAAACTACAAGCGGTCGTTGACCCCTATTTTTTTATCAAATCCTTTTAATTTTATTTTATCATGTTTAGACTATATCGATACCCATCACGCCTGCAGAGTTTCTCTAGCTAATTTAAATTGACCCTGTATAGGTTTTACATTTGCCTGAAGTAAAAGTAATGTTGCTGAAATTCTTCTGTGTCATACATTACACTTATCCTGCCGCTCGCTGCCCTCTGCTATTCCAAGGGTACTTTAACATGCAGGCCATGTAACGCTTTGCATACTATGTACTGGTTGAACAATCATCCCTCATGTATATAGAAGTACAGCATGTTTGTGCAACGGTGAGTAATTCACGTAACATTTCGTTTGAGGCGACATCCTGGCTTCCGGCTCCAGAATCCCGGCGCCCGGCGCTTTGCTTCCCTTGGGAAATCAGAGCCGCGATTGTTTGTGCTATCATAATGAACGCGCTGTCTGTCAGTGAGGCTGAGACAGCGGCGGGAACATCTGCCAGCCTGCGGGACAGCTGGGGGACTGTCTGCCAGACCCAGAGCACAGGACTGTGATGGAGACTGTCTTTATAGCCACCAATTGGCGAAAATAGCTACGATATGAGTATGTGAGAGTGGCTGACATGCGGCGAACCTCTGTGTGTGTGTGTGTTATCACTAGTTAAAAGTTAGTTCAGGAAAAATTTACCGATAAACAAATACATAAACGTTTGTCCACCTTAAGCCATTACTATGTGTACACACTACAAAGTGCAGCTCTCTCAAATTTAACTCGCCATATTTATGCCAAACATGGATCTAAATAGCACTTGAGCATTCACAGTAACTGTGCTGAACCCGTTACGAATCATAAGTGTGATATTATGTATGTAATGGCACATTCATTTGCATCTTGCGACTATTTCGTGCTCTGTACTGTTAACTGCGAAGCCGCCCCCATTCCCGAAATGATATGGAACTACGTGAGGTTGTTTGTAGAGCTCGCTGCTTGATGTAAAGGGTACCAGAGATACTTTACTGCCCGTACCTGTACGCCGCGCGCCGTGCCACGGGATGTCGGGATAACGGCCGGCGAAGATAAGGCCCGATCACCGTCGGCCGCTCGCCTACGTGCGCAGGCGTCACTACATGCACACGTAGGCATACAGGTACGAGCGCGGCATCAGACACACTGACAGTAATCCGGTTAGAAAGGATTCTGAAAGCGCTTAATGTAAGTACAACCTGTCACTCTCACGATATAATACCAAATTCAGAGCTTTAGCCTTTAAGCAGGATTTTGGCTTGTCATTAAAAATATTTTAAATTTTGTACATTGAATGAAACTAAATCCATTTCTCAGTATTCGGCTCAACGACCGCCCAACGCCCAAGGATTGATTTAATTCCGCTCAAAGAACAACAACACTGAACTAGTAGGTACTAATCTAGGTATTGATTTATGCTTTTGTTAGTACCTTTTCGTAACTTGGTGTGTGCTGATTTAAATACGAATAGCTGATGACCCATACCTAATGCAATTTTATGACATTTGTTTTTTTATCATGTACCAAATTGGGATCAGTTTTCCTGTCATCCGATAAAGTTTTCCTTGGACGCGCGTACAGGCGGGAGTCGGAGGCGGAGATCGAACAGCGAGGGAAAAGACCGCCCTGATGATAAGTACTATTCTTCAACACCGATCTAACACCATGATGCCAAAGAATAATATCATAGGTATGTGGCATACAGAATACAAGATACGTTTGGCTTCCTTAACTACTGGAAAGTCAACATAATATCACGCCTGTAAGTGGTCCCTGGAGGGTTAAGGCAGAGGTGTTCTGTACGCCCCCATTTCGCCAGCTACGCCTGTAATTGAAGGCGAGCACATTTCTAAACGATGGATATCGTGATGTCAGTCAGCCCACTACTGAGAAATTCTTTCCAGGCGCTTGAAACCGCACCACTAGATCAACGATGCAGCCAGTGGACGGATACTGACCAATACTAGACAGTGACTTGGTCAACTGTTGTCGGGCAGTCTGTTAGAGTGGCAGGGAGTGAAAGTATCAAGTCTAGCTGTAATTATGGCGTTCCTCAGGGTAGTACGCTTGGTCCCACATTATTCCTCATCTACATCAATGAACTAGGTAAAGTGGCTGCCCTCTCTGGCCGTGACTTGCTCATGTTTGCCGATGACACCGTCTTGGTCTTTCATGGAAACACTTGCAAGGCAACTTTTGAAACAGCTGAAGATAGGCTAGCAAAGGTTACCACCTGGTTGGAGGACAGCCTTCTATCCTTAAACACCAACAAAAGCAAGTACATTTGTTTTAATAAGACGAGAGTGAACAAACCTACATCTGAGCGTAATCTTAAGATACATTCTTACCCCTGCAATCGAGCTTTAAATCGGCTCAACTGTGACTGTGCAACGCTTTCCAGAGTAGCTTCTATAAAATATCTGGGTGTCACAATAGATGACCAACTTACATGGTAAGCGCACGTGGTAGCTACTGCAGCCAGGATCAGGAAAATGATATATATTTTCAAAAAGCTGCGCAGTGTTGCAGAAAAAACGCTCTTAATTCGTACGTATCAAGCATTATGTGAATGTATAGTTAGATACTGTATTTACGCTTGGGGCGTTTCAAACAAGACATTTCTTATAGAAGCAGAGAGGGCACAGCGTGCGGTGTTAAAAGTGCTAATGCATTTGCCGTTCAGGCATTCAACACTCGATGTGTACGAAAAGGCTGGAGTACTCACTGTAAGGAAAATGTTTGTATACGAAATTCTACGTAGATACTACAAAAAGTATGTGCCAACCCTACCTGGGTCAAACAAGCGAGTTGAACTATGTCCAGTACCTCGACAAAGAACAGCTTTTGGACAAAAGCACTTTAACTTCATTGCCCCCTACATTTACAACAAATGCAATAAAATTTATTCTATACGTAAATTAACCAATAGTAAATTTAAGGAAGTTGTCTTCATCTGGCTAAAGTCGCTTGACTATGAAGCTGTAGAAAATCTAGTAACAGTGGTGACTTAAATAAATTACATAATTACCTGTTTACTGTTGCCAAAGTGCAGCTTCGTGCCACTGGCGTGGGTGGGATTCGAATTGACAATACTCATTGTCGCTTCGGGGCTTATCTGTGTCAGTGGTGCGGAGTTTCGCGGTTTTTGTTATGGGACCCCTAACCCCTAACCCTAATTGCGTGACAGACTTTCAGTCACAGTTTGAATGATTTTTAAGGATAATGCTAATCCATTGCTTAATAATTGTGTTCTAAAGGTTTGTCTGCTCGACAAAGTTAATGGCGCGATGAATGTTGTTGAACTGTCGAAATTAAAGCCATTGCTCTGAGTTGGTTCCTCTTCCTAACAAATAATGGGGCATGCAACTCACACATTAACACACTTGCAAATATACATAAACACACACACACACACACACACACAAACAAATACAATTACACACGCATACTCGTACATACACTAAAAACATACTTTCGCGCAAAAGAAGAACCGAAATTATTATTTATTTCTTTATAAATAATATATATATTTTTATTTTTTAATTTTTGTTCTTAGTACACATGTTTAGAAGTACCTGTAAAGTGAAGACTCTTTTATTTCCTTTTTTTAATTTCTTTTTTTTTGTCTTGTCGAAAACAAAAAAAAAATGTCTTTTATTACGGGAGGACACTGGCTCCTGCAACACAGTTATAACTAGCGCAAGAGTCAGAGAATTCTATCATTTGTTGTAAAACATGATATGTTTTATGTAAACTAAAAAAAATAATTAACTCTATTTTCCTAACGAAACAAATACGTGGAAAAATTCAGTAATGTGTTCTTTCCATAATAAGGATCGTAAGAGGTGGCGATATGTGGTTTCTGCCTGCCCCCATGGGAAGAAAGCGTGAGTTTATGTATGTATGTGTTTTTTCCACAGGTGCTAGCTTGGTACCAGGCGCGCAGGGTTCAGCGCAGAGGTCGCACAGCGAGGGGAGCGACCGCCCCGACATCATCCGTCACCGTCCGCGGCGATACCGCAGCCATCTCTTTGTGCATCACTCGCTCGTCCGTCCCGCCGGCTATCAGCGGCTTCAGTGAGCCGCGTTGCCGAGCACTCGGGCAGCGGCTTTGTTTCGCTAACAAAACAACAGATTCGGCACTGAGTTACTTAATCTCAGTTTGCACGGACTTCCTACAAAGAAACGTACTCGTTCAGAGAAACGTTTCCTGTTCACGCGGCTTCACAGTTGAAATTGTTGAAAATATTTCCTTCTTCCGATAGCCGAATACGATGTAAGGTTACTGCATGAAATAAAACATGAAATCTCTGTATTAAAAGTAAGTGGGTATAAATTTGTTCATTTTATCATAAAAAGTGACCCACCAATTACTTAGGAACCGCGTATTCTTGTGAGCCGACTTTCAGGTTTCAGCAATCTTGCTGATCTTGATTGATTGACCGTTAGAATAAAAAAAAAACATTATCCTGTATTGAATCGTTGTCGGGAGGCAAACATGTTTACTTCTATGTATACATTTCATTTTTTAAAGGTCTTTTGTTGAATGTAGAATGGTTTCATAAACAATAAAGTCAGTCAATATTATTCTGGTAGCAATTTCACAACATTATCACGCCATTGATGTTCAGTTTAAAGAGCATTCAACAAAAGATAAGACAAGATTCAACAACCATATTAACATAACTATACGCTACAAAGGGCCACTAAAGGTCCGTATACAGATATAATCCAATAAAATATATCATGTCCGGAGGCGTATTGCAGGGCGTGGGGTATAATTGACGGCCGTGTAATATATATCAGCATATCACAGTGGGCCGAGGGCCCCGGGCGCGGCGCGGCTTGCGACCAGCTTCGACCAGCTGCAACCAGCTGCGACCAGAGCGACCAGCCGGCATATAACCGCGCATTGATAACGAACATACAATGCTTCAATTGTTCGCTCATCACCGCTGCTCTTGTAGGACGTTCTTTATTCACTCGTCAGCTAACTGGAACATGATCTATCTACCTGGACGGGCTATTGAACATGACGTTCGTCCTACATAACCACTGAAGATAGGTAAAGATAAAAACAACCTTGGGTCTTATTGACCCAGCATTCTTATTATAAAGGTAGAACAAGTTCAGGCCGGTGTGTACCACCGGTGCACGGTGGCCACGTCACACTACACTTTTAATGTACTAAGGAATTGGCGCCACTTTGAGAGAAAGTGTTGTACTTACCGTTCCCGCCTAGTAAAATCGACTTTCCTTAGTGTAGCTCAGGAGATAGATATTATTTCTAGAAGTAAAAAAAAATTAATGTTGAAAAACTTTACTTATTTGAAAAAAAATTGTCATGATCACGACATAAATTGTACGAAATACAAATTATTTATGATGAATTACGCTGAGAAAATGTATTCATTAGAAAATTAAATCAAAATTGTTTATTTTTATTTTTATTGTGTGGTATAAAATGGAAACTATTTTCTATGAAAGGCATTGAAACAATCCAAACACCTTGTTTGTTACACGCAGTGCAAAATATATTTACTTAAGTAAGCGTTTCGTTTTTTTTCTAGCCATAGCCGCAGATTCGGTTATTGTAAAACGGTCGTAACGAGGTCTGCATCTTTTGGATATTTCTTAGCTTTCCTTCAGTTTTCTCTAACCTATGTTTTGGCTTTCTTTGTACATTGGGCCCACCCTCTTCTGCAGCGTCATCGGGTTGCTTTCAGTGCTAGGCTTGCTAATCATCGGGTATGATTGATGAGACAAAACATTTAACCTTATAATAGGATTAGTAGCTTGTTAGAAAGAGAGATAATGCATAATTCGTGCCTATCCTTAGCCGTGTCCACTAATGGGCATGGCGCACGCCGCCCGGCAAGACTTTTAGTGTATGGTTCGGTGATGTATCACCAGTGCCACATGACGATTCGCCCCGTAGGATATCAAATACCTACTCATGAGGTGCCGGTCTGAACGTGTTAAGATCGAAAATACTCGCAGATCTGCTAAATAAACACATCAACACAATTTATTGGCGTGAAAATTTGTCAATTGTGCGTGTTCTTTTGAATTAAACGCAGCACAACAGATACATGGAGGAAAATATTGCACGTGTCTTTCAATCAGCAACAACCTCCTGCGTACCTACATCGTGATGTGCGAGGTCGCGACCTTGGCCTCGGGCGCAGCCGGTGCGGTGGGCCGGGCGCGGGCCGGTGCGTCCGCGTGCCGTGTGCCGGAGTGCAGGGCACTTATTGGTCTTGTGACTTACAATAGTTAAAATACAGACTAGAAGGTCACCTCACATAAGTCCTCAGTTTCTCACCTCGTACAACTCCTAAATACTCGTATTGTTGGCACACGAACAGAGTACTTACAAATCATAGACGGAAGTTACCTACAGTTCCATTTCAAAGAAGTTCGAACCAGAAAAAGCTGCGTTCTCTAAGTGTACCTTGTAATGTAATCTATGTTAGAAGAACATTGTAAGTCCATTGTCTGTTCCCAGCTCTTGTTCATGAAATAGGACAAAAAAACTGAACGGAAATTGAAAAGGATGTCGCGTAATATTATTTGCGATGTCGATGAAACTTAATAATATTGTCGAGTTAGTTTTGTCGAGCAATCGACAAAAAATATGCGTCCTTCCCTCCCCGCTAGGGTTGCCAACCATACTTTATAATAACGTATTCTACTTTATTTTCGATAAATATACTTTATACTTTTGCATAAAAATAAAGTATGCGAAAATACTTTATTTCTAATATTTACTGTAATGCGTAAAACAAGGCTAATTTAATTACTGAATGTGTCGATTATACTGATCAGTCAAAAAAGAAAACCTATTAATAAAGATTTTTCAAAGAAAAATATTGTTGACGGATGGCAATATCGGTCTGACACCTAGCTTCACAAATTATTTTTTATTTTTATTTATTTTCCGCCACTTCAGCTTTCACTAAGAGCTTTTTCGGTAACGGATCTGTTGCAGTGACAAGAAGAGAAAAACAGATCGTCCATAAAAATTATTTATTAATTCATTTAAAAGTAAATTGTGGTTAAGACAGCAAAAAATTGTTAGCGTTTGCTTTAAAGTACCCATAAATTTGAAAAATACCTTTTTTTTTCTGTCATATACTCTTTTTTAGCCTATTCAAAGAATTTGATACGTTATTTTTCTCAAAAAAAGTTGGCAACCCTACTCCCCGCCCGCAAAAGCAGCCCGCCCGCTGAGAAATTGTGAAAAAACGTGACAATTTAAGGCTCCCACAGACAGGCGCGACGCGACAGCGCTACACAAAGGCACCGCTCGTCGCGCGACATGCGGTGCCTTTGTGTCGGGCGTCGCGTCGTGCCAGTGCGTACGAGCCTTTAATCGTCTGCAAAATATTTGAAAACGCGATGAACGTAAAAAATCGTATTTGATAATAAACGTCTCACTGCTCTCACGATGTACTTCAAACCGTTCAAAGCTTTTGTTATTTCGGCACAAAATAGATAGGTAGGTAACTAAGTATATTCTATGGTTTCTACTTGAATCAGTGTATGTTGAGAAAAAGTGATCATTTCGTAAAATGTTAATCTATTACGTATGTACTGTAAAGTTGATTTATCATAAAATAAGGAATAAAGGCTCATACACACTGGCGCGACGCGACGTCCGACACAAAGGCACCGCGGGTCGCGCGTCGAGCGGCGCCTTTGTGTAGCGCTGTCGCGTCGCGCCTGTCTGTGGGAGCCTTAAATCGTGATGTTGAGTGCACGGTACAATCGGAACCTCAACTATGACGTGAACATACCTAATCTGCTTAGTAGTACCTACGGCTACCTACTACTCAAAAGTGTGGTCTATTTGTACCAGAACTGCGGTAAAACGTTTCGCAGTGCTATGCTCAGGTTTGATAGTGTACCTACCGCAGTGCCGCTTGTACCTATGTGTCGGGCGTCGCAACTAGCGGCCTATGTTATGTCTTGTCGTGTCACGCCGCTCGCGCCCTCGAGACGTTTAATTAAGTGAACCAGCGAAGTCGCGGCGCACGATGGAGCGATGCGGCCGCGATGACGCAACAGATGCAGTGGGGCTGACACGCTATCGGAGTTTTGTAGAAACAGAGATCACTTGCAATGTTACAATGGGAACATTTTATGTATTTTTATTTATGGGAACCTATTATTTATTTATTTTAAATTCCCTGCTGACTGTTGTGTTCACGAGGGATAACGATAAAAGATGGCTAAGGCCCGTCCTTAAATCTACGGTAACCCCAAAAACTGCAAGGCTTAGAAATGGTTGTTGTGCTGTAGAATAACTTCCTGACTTAAGGCTCGTTGACACTGGCGCGACGCGACAGCGCGACACAAAGGCACCGCGTGTCGCGCGACACGCGGTGCCTTTGTGTTGCGCTGTCGCGTCGCGTCTGTTTTCGGGAGCCTTTAATCTTGTTGCAAGTAAAGGCACAGGAAAAGTAATGCTAGCTGCGCCAGTGCGCACCCACCGCTTTCGCTTGTACCCCACCATTACATTTTCTACCACTACTTACACCGCTCGCTCACGAACATCTTAGATAATTATGTTAATTTAAATCCAAGTAAAGTCAAATCTAGCCAGCTCTAGAGCATCCCTAGTGAAGTTTCTCGTGTCGTGTCGAATTGCTGATCGATTAACGCTCCGGCACGCAGACGACGCTCGACGGCACCGGCTGCGGCACAGGCCCGGCCGCCGGCGCCGGCGACGGCGACTAGCTACGAGCCACCTACGTGCCATTCATAAATTCACTTTGCGCTCACAGTCACAGGTAACGCTTGTTAGCCCCCGAGCACGCCCGTGCTTGCCTCGCCTCACCCTGCCCCAGGGCGCGCCGCGACGCCGCACTTTAATAATATTTATCCAAACCTATTTTTAATTTATATTATCCAAACCGTTCTCTCACGAGGATGTGACTCTGAATGACAATTGCTAGATCACTCGGGATTGCCCCTGTACCTTCAGGTTCAAACGAAAACCCAAAACGAACCTTGTGCCTCAGATCATAAATACATTTCTCTAACGTCACTTATGTATGCGTAGATCTCCGAGAAATATGGTTTTGTATTGGAAATATAAGGAATATTTTACAATCTAAAGAGAGACATGGACAGGAATACTAAAACCCGATCAGTACATTCATGAGTAATCGTAAAGGAGACACGTACAAGCAAGAAGGGCGTTCTGAAGCCGGGAAGCCTTTTGTAACAGTGACAAGTGTGTATCCTTAGTAATAAGAATAACATTAGAAATAAACTATCTGTTGGGAAAGTCCACTCCGGCCGACAGACGCGACGCCCGACGCGCCGGCCGCCTCGCTGAAGGTTCGGGGGGCTCTAATGAAACCGTAGTCGTACACTGCGCACACAAACATCCCGAGCACGACCCTTTCTAGCTATTTACTTGTTAGCAAGTCTGAGCATTCGGATTCCAGTGGGTAGTAACAAAAGAGTCGGAGTGTTCGCTACCGCGGGCAGGTAAGTAAGTGCGGCCGTGTATTTTTTAGACGTCAGATACTCGACTGTAAACATTGCTTTCCCCCACCGACAAAATTGCACTGAAACCTGTACAAAAAGAATAGCTTGCCTTTATAAAAACCACCTCAAATTCATCTGCATATTATTACAGAGAAAAACAAGATTCCCCTCTTGCGACCGTGAGATTATGAGATAATAAGCGCCGACTATTGCTGATAAAGCAGAGGGGAGCGTCGCGCGCCGGCGGCTGTCGTACAGTGTCGGCTTGAATATTTTTACCGTCCTTCGCACTTTATTGGAGGTTACCGTTATTTATTACCGTGCATTTAGGCACGACGACAGTTGCTGTTCTTTTCGATACTCGGACTACTAACTCATCCATAAAGAGTCTGCCTACAACGCAATGTGCGTCGCGCGCACATGATTGTGGCACTAATGTTTACGTTGTATTATAAGTCGCCAAAACTGTTATGGGTAATATAAGTAATTTAAAAAAATAATAACTCGGCAGCCTGTTTATAGGTGCGCTATGTGGAATACTATAGGAGCGGTTTGATTTGGTGCTTTACAAGTTGGTGCCATAAATCGCATGCCTCGTATTTTTGGACCTTTTCAAATGTACAGTTAAAATATTTTAAAAGCATCGCGTTACACTTTCGAGGATGGATGTTGAATTCATCTCAAGCGGCGGAGCTATGTATAGCTCCGTCGCGTGAGTTACTTTCAGTTAGAATTAGGACGGCTCACGGCCTGCTACAACCATAAAAAGCTTTTCTGCTCTCGTCTGCAGATGGCGGTGTCTCTGGCAGGCGGGGGCGGCGCGGCCTGCAGCTGACCCAGTGCTCCATATCTGCAGCCTGTAGCACCGTGGGCACCGTGGCCGAGGTGGCGAGCGGAGCAAACACATTAGCCGTCCACGTCGATATGACGCGCATCTTGTCACGCTCGCGAGTCCCGCGGTTGCGCACTTGCGCATAATGATACGTATGATACAGTCGTTGGAAGTGCTCGTGCGTCATGCGACGCAGCACTGTTCGCTCATTTGTGCCATATGATGGGAATTATCCGAGTTTTTGTGACAAAATCGACAAAAATATTGTCGACCTTCACGCCAAATGTAACGTATGACGAATCCCACTATCGTGTTACAATACAAATGAACGAGCACATCTTCTTTGTTAACATCGCAAAATATGATACGGTGTCAGATGGAAAACGCAAAAGTATTGTTACAGAGAAACGATTTTAAATGATAAACCTGATAAAATTGTGGAGCGGTGAATATGTCTATATGTGGTTATAAATATACAATGCAGTTCCATTCCAAGATTTCCAAGTCATCTTGTTATGTGAAGGGTGCGTCGAGCCGAACAGATACACCACACGTGTGCAGCTGACAGTCGCTCCGCAGCCAATTAGAATTCGAAGCTGCACTCGATATTGAGCCCAGTTTATTGCGCACGCAGGTATTACCTAATAGATGGCGGTGCTGCGGTCTGCGTGCTGCGTGCTCGCCTCTCGGCGTCACGCCGCGGCCCGGTCACGCGATAGCATCGGCAGATAGTCCCGGACACTCCCGGAGCATCTAATAACGTGGTGTCACGTCCGCCGCTGAGGAGGGCCCGGCGAGGGCCGACAAAAATTGAACACATCGGGATTAGACGCACATCGTTCCCGGAACCCGCCCGACTCCGAACGGCTAATGTTCCCGGAGATAGAGCTCTCGCCGCTCGCCAGATACAATCGTGCACTTAATACCATAATCGTTTGCTATCGTGAGCTCGAGGGTCGAGGGGAATGCGGCGCAACCGCTCTTCTAATATCCGGATAAAAAATTGCTGTGTTGTGAGATTAGCGAGACCGCAAGTGACGTGCTGTGAAGACATCGTGTTTGTCTGCAAATTGGCGTCTATTTTGCTCGGCTCTTGCACTTTCATGATTGCACTCAGTTTTGTACGAATACGCAAATTTATAAAATGTCACAGAAAGTTGCAAGTAGGTAGGTACTCTCACAGGCGGTGTGTGGTCTCGAAAGCCTTTTAAAGCTATCGTGTTCACAGCGGAAGACATTACAACCAAGACTATAATATAAGGTCGAGGCGTGAACTGATCGCTGCTGAGTGGGGCACAAAGGGCCCCCGGGTGCGTCGTCGCCGCAGCCTTCGCCTCGCTCCCGGCACGTTTCACAGCGGTCCGTTATCCCGCGCTACGAGATTAGTATGCCTTATGCCTCCTCCGTCCCCAAAGAATAATAAAATTGTAGGCGTCGCACTTTACGCATACGTAAAGTACTAATCATCCATCTATCTGTTTATTATGATTAATGATGCGTCGGATCCTCAGCCGCCGCGCGGCGCCCGAACCTCGTGAGATCAAGTTCGTTGTATGTTGTCGTAATCGTAATGCCCGCACCGTACCTGCCGTCGGCCGGCCGCAAGCATCTCTACTACATATTATAGGCCGACTTGAGTACGGTACTTGAGTACAAATTAAATGACGTCTTTGTTCGGGTTCACTTTTTGCCGAGCGCGATTCCCGGAGTGTGCCGGCCGACGCGCGACGACTCTGTCCGGCTTCTCTAAATATGGTTTAGGCGTAGTCGCCAGTCACGTCTAGGTGCCCCCGGCCTCTAATGAATGTGACATGTGCCTCGGAATGGAACGTAAATGTACTGTAAAATAGATTAGGTTTACCTTGATATCGGGTATGTTGGCATTTCCAGGTAATAAGGAGGCGTATCGATTACGATATTACTTGCTCGAAAGAAAAAAAAGAAAGAAAAGGTATTCATTGGGACTCTCACAGACAGGCTCGACGGGCGGCGGTGACTAAAGTCAATAAAAAGCTAGCGTGTCTTAGAAAATTCCACCTGGGAATTAGGCATGCTACCCGGCCCGAAGCTCTCTGTGCCTTGTCGTAACCTTAATAAGATTCGTTTTTTTTTGTGATATCTTCTCGCATGTCAACCTAGGAGGTTGTCGCCTGTTTAACCGGTCATGCCTGTGATTTCCTTAATAAATTAAGGCCTCCAGCCAGGGCTAAAAAACTTATAAACTAAGCGACTACTCGTACACGCTAGGGTACCCCCTGTGGGGTACGGACCTTGGCTTAGGGCGTCGCTGTGGAAGGGCAGCAGCAAGGGAGAATCTGGATCGAATTATGAGACCCGATTTTTTTTTTTTTTGTAAATGGCAACTCGTAGTTGTGACCTCTGAGGTCCTGGCTACTTAAACGGACTATCCTGTGGGTGCCTTAAGATTTACTCAAAGCCTCCAGCCAGGGGCAAATTACTAAAATTATTTAGGTGACCGAACGCTAAAGGCATCCCCTGTGGGGTACGGACCTCGGCTTAGGGCGTCACTGAGGGAGGACAGCAAGGTGGGACAGGCTGGATCAAAAGGTTAATAGAATTATTATTATCTGGGGAATTTAAAGCTACAGGCTCAGCTACGGCCGGGCTGGCCCCTCTTCGAGCAAGGGCGTGGGGGGCGAGATTAAATTCAACGATCCCAGATTTAAATACATAATTCGTCAGCATGGCGGGCGCGGCGGCGGGGGGTGGGGCGAGGCACCTGTCACAAAGAGGCGCGGGCGCGCGGCCGAGCGGGCACCTGACAGGTCGCCGGCGCAAAAACGGCCCTCCGAGATAATGAACACTAACTATTAATTGGGTCGAGGTACCGCTGTCACACTGACTGATCGTTTTTGTCAGCGCAAAAACTCGATCGGGTATCGATCAGAGTCGGGCGGAGCGCAGCAGCGCGGAACCACCGCGCGCCGGTCATCGGTCGCTGGCCGCCACATCCGCGCGACTACTTTTTGTCCGCTGAGCGCTCCAGTGCGCGCTACGCAAGCGAGTAGGCCCGGCACCGCTGCGCTCACCTCTCCGGTGACATTTTTAGCTAATCCGAGCAAAGCTGGCACGGTGAAATATTTTCGCGTCTGGCTCACAAAGACCCGCTCGACCTAGTCACCGAATAGCCGTGTTCTAATCTAATGGACAGCGGAGCGGATTAACCGTTTCGCGCATCAGCCAAAGTTTTTCCATGTTTCTTTGGGCAACGTAGTCACGTCGCGCGTCGGGCGGGCTCGGGCCGACCGCCGCGGAATTAATTGAAATCTATTTTCTAGCTTTTGTTTTATGTGAACAGCAGTACAATGTGGCTGAACGTTCGCATTCACTCGAGATAATGAAGCTGGTTCCATTCTAATATGTTAATGGGGCGCGGGCGCGGGCGGGGCTCATTAGTGCGGAGATATCGCCGTCGACTGCGCACAGTTTTTGTCACTCGACAGCTGCTCGGAACGGCTTGAATACATTACAAACACGTCACTGACGTGACTGATAGCCTCGGCACGCGGTGCAGGCGGACCTTCCTGCGACACTGTGCTGAGCGCTATCACACAACATCTATCTCCAAACGCGTGTGTTACCCAAGATGTAACACTCACTGGAAGTGTTGCGTGTCCTCTAATCTCCAACAGCGCATAGGCGCGGTGCGCGGTGCACGCTGGTGTAGGTACGTAGCGATTCATTAGGTGGCTTAAAAAAAAACAATGTAACCACTTGTCTAGAGATGTTATTACACGACCGTTTCAAGTGATACACCTTACTAAACTGCAAGTTGCAAGATTAATTAAACATGAAAATACATTGTCTTGGGTACACTTGTAGAAACGAAAGTAAAACCGGCTATAAATCATAGAATAAGTAGCAGTGGCGCAGCTACAATTATTGTTAGAGGGAAGCCGAAGAAAAAATTGTTCATTTCCTATAAACGCTAGTGATGCAGGTGTTGGGAAGAAGCTTGATGATAAATAATATAATCAATGAGTTACAAGTTTTTATATTGTTACCAGTCCAGCGACACGTACAAACAAGAGAGAGAAAATAAAGTTACACGATCTTATAAAACATTTCAAATGACAGTTGTCTACCCCTACTACCTATCTAGCATGAACATTGCGCCAGATAAAATAAACTGAACTATTAATACAAAATAAACACTTTTAAACTAACAATTTTAACATTGCCTTCACAAAAATATAATTGATAAGTAAATTAATCTATTCGTATATTCTTAGCAAAATAATTTGATGGAAATTACAAAGTCAATCATTTAGTATTTAAACATAGGTACAACCCATAAGTGAAATGGCAATAATAAATAAATTCGTCAGTGTGACCTTAACCAAACTTCTAATTATACCTAATATGCTACGACAACTATAATACGATAACATTCGGCCGTCCTGACTAAAGCCGTGTCCCACGGCGATCTTGTTTACTGGCATCAGCTGGTGTTGAACAAGTCATCACGGAGGATGAAGAAACGCCGCCTGTCGCGCTGGTCGACCACAAAGTAGCCCTTGGCGTTGCTCTGTCGATCTGCGCAGCAGCAGCAGCAGCGGTCGGTAAAGATTGCCACATCTGAAACGTGAATTTAGTCTACAAACCAACGGGTCCATGTAAACAGATTGCACATTCCTAGCTAAGTAAATATAATGTATGAGGATTGCACACAGCAGCTTACTTGATATCATACTATATCCAGAAACAAGTTGTTCATAAGCCACGAAGCGCCTGCAAAAACATTGTTAGCAATTATTCTGAGACGAAAAGACGTAACTAATTGATGTACAGGCGTTTTAATGGCTTTTATTAACAACTTTTTATAGGAGCTTCTTAAAGTTGTGTAAAAAATATATATTAAGGTAGCAAACAGGTAGTAAATATCTACATTAACAACGCGGTGAATACAACGGTAAAATTATGAGAACCTGGAAGTGGTCAGCCAACCTGACGTCAGAATGGCTGACCACTTTATTTCTTTGATATATTTCGTGCCGTAAAGGAAGCAAATATTTCATTATAGGTGGTAAATAGTTGCAAACAGGTATTAAACATTGCATATGGTCTCATGTACATACCTCGTTTGGTCCAGTCATCCTGACGGTGACCAGATAGGTTATTATTTAGATAGCACACAGCTCTTTAAATAGATAGCACATAGCTCAGTAAATAGGTAGCACATAGCTTAATATTTTGATAGCACACAGCTCTTTAAATAGGTAGCACATAGCTTAATATTTTGATAGCACACAGCTCTTGAAATAGGTAGCACGTAGCTTAATATTTTGATAGCACACAGCTCTTGAAATAGGTAGCACGTAGCTTAATATTTTGATAGCACACAGCTCTTGAAATAGGTAGCACGTAGCTTAATATTTTGATAGCACACAGCTCTTGAAATAGGTAGCACGTAGCTTAATATTATGATAGCACACAGCTCTTGAAATAGGTAGCACGTAGCTTAATATTTTGATAGCACACAGCTCTTGAAATAGGTAGCACGTAGCTTAATATTTTGATAGCACACAGCTCTTGAAATAGGTAGCACGTAGCTTAATATTTTGATAGCACACAGCTCTTTAAATAGGTAGCACATAGCTTAATATTTTGATAGCACACAGCTCTTTAAATAGATAGCACATAGCTTAATATTTTGATAGCACAAAGCTCTTTAAATAGGTAGCACATAGCTTAATATTTTGATAGCACACAGCTCTTGAAATAGGTAGCACGTAGCTTAATATTTTGATAGCACACAGCTCTTGAAATAGGTAGCACGTAGCTTAATATTTTGATAGCACACAGCTCTTGAAATAGGTAGCACGTAGCTTAATATTTTGATAGCACACAGCTCTTGAAATAGGTAGCACGTAGCTTAATATTTTGATAGCACACAGCTCTTTAAATAGGTAGCACATAGCTTAATATTTTGATAGCACACAGCTCTTTAAATAGATAGCACATAGCTTAATATTTTGATAGCACATAGCTCAGTAAATAGGTAGCATCTAGTTAATTAGATTTAAGCGTGGATAGTGATCCATATGTAGAATAATTGTAAGTATTTATGTACCTATTATTGTACGCTCGCGTTGTTAAAAGTGCAAGATGTATACATATCGACTTGAATAATTGCGAATATAACAAAATTCTAGGTAGGAGTCTAATCACACCGGATAATAATTTGAATAAAATTGAAATTGTTTCTTTTAAATTTATTTTTTATCAACATGTTTGTATACATAGAGGTTAATGACACGCTGCCGTATTTTATATGACATACATAGTATGTACATAAGCTTACTATCAAATTAAATACTAACGAACCTACCTAACTTTCTAATAAATCAATTAAATCATCCCTATCAAAGTCATGACCCTCACTATCTGTAGAGTCATGATCACCCGATACTACAGCCTTGTATGGACCCAACGTATCGCCAGCCACAACCGCACTAAATTTTCGGTACCCTCTCATGCCTTTAATTGAAGAAATAGTGTAACGATCTATAGCATGATTTGTTTTGGTGATTTTGTATGGTCCTGAGTATCTGTTTCCTTATTTTTTGCTTACCCCTACAGCTTGCTCAGTGACACCTCCCTTACATAAGACTAATTGACCTATATTATATTTAGTAAATTTTTTGCGCCTACTGTCAAACTGCTTTTTCATTCTAGTCATGTTTAAATCAATGTTAACTTTAGCCTGCCTACGCCTAGAATATAAATGTTGTGTCTGTTCTTCATTGTTTATCTGAGGTGAAGACTGTGGCGCAGGCAAAAGATTATTCTGATGTGCAAATAATAAACTAAATGGTGCCACTTTTGTCACAGAGTGTATTGTATTATTAATGCCCCAAACGATATTTATCAATTTTGAATCCCAGCTACATTCTTCTATGACGGATGTACTTAACCCGTCTAGAATTGTTCTATTCACACGTTCAATCTGACCATTTGAACGGGGTACAGCTACGGCATTCAAAACATGTTTAATTTGGTAACTAGCAATAAAAGTTTTGAAATAACGACTCGTAAAAGCCTTCCCTCTATCAGTTATAATTTTACTAGGTTTACCAAAAACCGAAATGATATCGGTGAGTTCTTTAACTGTTTCTGTTGAACGTACAGTTTTTACAGGACGCGCAAAAATAAATTTAGTAAATGAGTATATAACCATTAAAATATAGTTGTTTCCCTGACGACTTTTAGGGAATGGTCCCAAATGATCTACGTGCAAGGTGTGCATAGGTATATCTAGCTTTTCTATGGGATGCGATTCCCCCTCACATCAACCGTAACCTGATTTACCATACGTACATTGGAGACAACTTTTAATATATTTTCGAATGAATCTAGTCATATTTGGAAACCAGTAAGAAGATTTTATTAATTTCTCAGCTCTTTCAAAACCTGGATGACCCACCTGGTCATGGAACTTTTGCAATATACTGTATTTGGCCAGTTTCGGAATAACAAAACGTTCACCTGTTAATGTTTTTCTGTATAACCTGCCGTTAGTTACGGTATAATTATTAGTGATATCTCGATTTTCCATGCCCCCCTGTAGCTGTCTAATGATTTGTTGGATACCGTCATCCTGAAGTTGAACCGAGAGCGCCCAGTCAGTTTCGTCAATCATGGAAATGTCTACCATGTTGATGCCTACCTACTGGATTTCGACTTAGTGCATCCGCATGTCGCATTTTATCACCAGGCCGATATTCTATCTCCAATTCAAAGTCCTGAATAGTTAACCACCATCGTGCAATGCTTCGTATAAGGTCCTTTTTTTGTTAAAGTAGTACGAACGGCTGCACAGTCTGTTACGACTTTTACCGGTATACCCACAAGATAGATGCGAAATATTTTAGGAACTCCACCACAGCGAGTGTTTCTAACTCGTAGCTGTGGTAGAATTATTAGTCTATACATAGCCTATATTCTCCATTTTTTTTCTTTACTAATAATATATAATAAATTTCTAAATTAATAATTAACACAGGGCTCGCGTATGGTGAATTTGATACTCTTGCTATTCCAGAATCTAATAGTTCTTGTAATTTTTCATCTACTATTTCCCTCTCCTTATGTGATAACCTATACGGCTTACAAAGTACCGATTTGTCAGTAAAAGTGTCTATAGACATTTCTATTAGATCAGTGCAATCTAAACTAGCCGTACTGTTAGCAAATGATTCAGAATATTTACGAAGTAATTTAACCAATGCCTCTTGTTCACTATCATTTATATTGCCCAAATCTAAGTTTCCAGAAATAAATTCATTTTCTGCTAGATTACTATTAACATTTTGATTATGTGTGGTATAATTAATAGAAGCGTTTTACCTGAAATTAACCCTGTTTTATTGGCTACGACTAAAGTAATTAAAATAATTAATGTAGGAAAGGAATCTATAACCTGGCAGGCTGGACGTTTATTAACTAGGGCTAAAGTCTCTGTAATGAGAAACGTATTGTGAATATTAAATAACTTGACCGTCATTGCAAGCTTTAAATTGAGAGAGCATATCCGTTTCCGTCGATTTCATATCAGTTTTAGTACTGGTTTAACCTACTTAGTGGCGCCACCTGGTGGTTGCTTGCCATTTTAGTTTCGTAAAATGAAAAGAGCAACTTTTTGTTCATTGGCTCAATATAACCAGGCAGGAGTAAACCTAAACCTTCCAGTGATGTAAGTATTTTAATATGCGTTTTATTTCAGGTAAAACGCTTCTATTAAATTACTTGACCGTCACTGGAAGCCTTAAATTGAGACCTGTTTGTTATCGTCTGGTGTCGCCACTAATTTGATAACGCCAATGTGAGGGAAAATTTTAGTTTTAAACACAAATTAAATCAGAAAATATATTTATTACACATGTAAAAAGGTACATAGGTAGGTACATATTTCTTTCATTAATCTATTGGTGATCTAATCACAAAGTATACAATATCAAATTATAGTTAATATTCAGAGTTAATTAATTGGATTAAATATTTGTGTAACATTTAGATTTGAATCAACACTTCTTATGACTTCTCTTTTGTAGAATGTCTGGAATGTATTAGCAGATTGCCAATTTCCTCGAGATAGGATTTCGTCAAGGGGATTTTCTAGACAACTTTTAGAGGCTACTGCAGATCGTATACTTCCTGGAGTTGCTGTGATGCCAGCTTCATTGAATAGGGTTTTTACCCAGCCTGCGATGACGGTGCGTGAAGCGGGCTTCGGCCCACCTCTAACCATAATAAACAAATTTAATGATTTTGCAGCATTATGTCTTTCATTTAATAATTATGTAGTTCTTTCTATCCAGAATATAGGATTTAGGTTACAGTTGTTGGGATTTACAAGAAGTTTCCAGCCGGACTGTCTGTGATTACTGCAGTCTGTTTTCGAACCAAATTGAGGCCATAATAATTATAATACTATCATCTGATCTAATATAATGGTCAGGATCAACTCTAAGCAGCGTTATGTCATGTATGCGTCTACCTGAGCAAAGCAGTAATATAGTTGCAGTATGACGTGTAACTTGAAAGGGATTGCCTATGTCTACAGTGTAGGTAATTGCTTAGAAAGGTAATTAATTTACTAACATCCCAAATTGGTGGCTTAGGAGACTTGGGATTTTCCAGAGCAATTGATTTTAAAATATGTTTTACAAGAACATGTGAACTTAATTGACTAGATCTTTTAAGTGGAAAGTGGAAACGACAGATTTATGTAAAAGAATTGTATTATATGATAATTTATCAATTAGATGCAAATCAGATAAAAATTGGGCTAATTGCGTAGGTACCTGTAGGATTATTCGTGTCAATGTTTTTAGATATAAATGATAAATGATTTTATTTCTGTACTTGTAGGTTTGTAAAAAACACTTTTACACGTCAATTTATATGTAAAAAGTATATGTATTATATTAAATGTATATGTATTTATATTATTATATAACTATAGGTATAATAATATAAATCCTCTATGCCTTTACCTTATATATAAAGTATAGGTATAGAAAAACAAAAAAGAAGTAAAATAGCAAAATAAAATAAAATATTCAACATTCACTGTATTTTATTGGAACAGCATAGTCTTTGACAGTATAATAGGCTTTCTGACATAGTTTCCGCTTTACAAAAGATGAAATGATTTTTGAATTTATTGAACCTTACATCTTGAAAGTGGCTAGGAAATTTATCATAAAAACTTATACATTGGCATCTAAACGAGCTACCTACTTTCATGAGCCTGGTTGTAGGAACAAGAAATTTGTGTTTGTTCCTAGTATTTATATTGTGGATTTCACTGTATTTTTTAAACAGATTAATATTTTTATGTGCATCCAAAAGGTTTTCATAAATATACTGAGAAGGCACAGTAATAATATTAATCTCTTTAAATTTATCTCTGAGGGAGTGTCTGGGACTTAATTTATAAATTGAACGAATTGCCCTTTTTTGTAAAACAAAAATTGGCTGAATATCGGCGGCATTTCCCTGCAACAGAATACCGTACGACATCACACTATGAAAATAACTAAAGTATACTAAATGGGCAGTCTCTAAATCAGTTAAATCACGAATTTTTCTAACGGCGTATGCTGCAGAGCTAAGCTTTTTCGACAATTTGTCTATATGGGGGCCCCATTGAAGCCTGGCATCCAAAGTTATGCCTGAGAATACTGTGGTATCTTCGGGTTTCAACACTTCACCCTTTATGAGAACACTAGTTTCTACTTGTCTAACATGAGGTATCGTAAACTTAATACATTTCGTTTTTTTCTCGTTAAGAAGTAGGTTATTAACATGAAACCAGTTAACTACTATTGCGAGAGCGCTATTTACATTGTCAGTAACCAGCTGCTGACGTTTGACTTCAAATAAAAGTGTACTGTCGTCTGCAAACAACACTATATCATGTTTATCCTTTATGAGGTAAGGCAAGTCATTTATATAAATAAGAAATAAAAATGGACCAAGATTTGAGCCCTGGGCGAGCCCCATTCTTACTACAGATCCGGTTGATCGTTTTCGTTCGTCGTTAACATCAACTCTCTGAATCCTATCACTCAAGTAAGAAGTAAGAAGATCCAGAGAGGCGTTTCGGATTCCGTAGTGGTGCAGTTTCCTGATTAATGTTTCATGAAGAACAAAATCGCAAAAGATTCCGAAAGCATCGCATTTGTCCTCCCATGCATTATAAACATGTCCTAAAAGTTCAACTCCGGCATCAGTAGTCGAACGACCCTTTGTAAAACCGAACTGTTTGTTATGCAGTAATTTGTGTTCATTAAAAAATCTTTGCACTTGATTCAAAATAAGTTTTTCAAAAATTAAATGATTTATAAATATGATTTTGGAGCCCAAAAAGCTTTGCGTACACCGCCGGCCTTTTCTAAGGCTGTTGTGAAATATTCGGGACTAAAAGAATAGGTAGATGATGGGAGAATTCTGTTCAAAGGTGCTTTAACTAATGGATGTCGAGTTTGACTAGTAATTATCTCTCGACGCATTTCTATACTCTCGGCTCGATGGCCACAAACTAATTGTAACAGGTCTGAAGAGATTCTATGCAAATCACCTTTTTGAAATAATTCTTCAACCTGCCCGCTTAAATTATCAAAATTTACTTCTGTATCTTTAGCCCACAAAAGGAGATTACGAATAGCTTCTTGTAATGATCCTTTTTGTTTTAGGATGCAAAAAGTAATTGCTGCATATGATTTATCAGCATGTGCCAAGTGACGTAAGGTACCATACATTTTTATCTCTTCGTTTGTATCTAAGTTTACGAAACCTGGGTGTGATTGTAAAGCTTTTGGGTATCAGAATACCTTACCTAAGACCAAGATGTGCTACCTAAGCGTTGAACGTCTAGTAGCATTTTTAAAAAACTATCAGGAGTTTTCGGAACTGATGGTTCCTTAAGCTTTGTCTCGATACCAAAAGTGAAGTCTAAATTTAAGTTTTGACCATTAACATCAGGGCACTGTTCGTCAATATTATGCTGGTCATATAGTTCCCCACTGACCTCAGAACAAACTGATACCCCATCATGGCAAGCAGTATGCATATTATTTACAAAAACTTGTTGGCGTAGCTCACTGACTTCCTTTATAAGCTTGTCCAATGTCGGATTAGACTGTTGGGCGCGCTTATTCTTCCTGCGGCGTGCGCGGCGCGACCGCTTGTCCCGTTTTGGAGAAGACGAGCTTCAAGAACTGCTGCTCGTGGTGCTGATACTCGTACTAGAGCAGGTAAAGTTCCTTTTCCGGGCCTTTCCACTCGGGCCAGCCACAGCTTGTGGCTCGGCATCCGAAACATTTACGTGGTCATTCATTATCGTAATAAAAGTTACGTTAGAAAGACCGTATCAAATATAAAGCCTTCTTGATTCACAATAAAATTCTTAGCACACAAATATACTAAAAATAACTGATAAATAATCAATCTAAGCAGTGATCCGAACGGAAAAAACCGTTAAAAGTAATGATCACTTACTTTTACAAAGTAGCGGTACTACACCATAAAACAGCACTATTTTTTATAAATATTGCAATGAAATATTGAATTTATTTAACTAGTAGTGATCCGAAAAAACCGTTAAGCCGTTAACCGTTCTATGAAGAATATAATATTCGAATTTAGAAAATATAGTGTAATTTTTGGCATCGGTGGTGAACCGATGCGCACAATTTGCTTCGACGGAGAACGAAACGCCAATGAACAAAAAGTTGCTCAAACTAAAATGGCAAGCAACCACCAGGTGGCGCCACTAAGTAGGTTAAACCAGTACTAAAACTGATACGAAATCGACGGAAACGGATATGCTCTCTCAATTTAAAGCTTCCAGTGACGGTCAAGTTATTTAATATTCACAATACGTTACTCATTACAGAGACTTTAGCCCTAGTTAATAAACGTCCAGCCTGCCAGGTTATTGATTCCTTTCCTACATTAATTATTTTAATTACTTTAGTCGTAGCCAATAAAACAGCGTCCGGTATAAAATACATAGCCTCTGAATTGTATACTGGTAGCGTAGTATACGTTGTATCCATACAATCACTATATATAACCATATGAACAAGCGATTCAGAACATGCGAGGTATAACCGCATCTTTCAATAACCGTATAGAATATTTGTGCTCAAAGTCATCGCTACGCAGATTATATTGCATTAAAATACTTTCACAGGGGTTACGTTTTATTAAAGTAGCACTAGTCGAAGTAGTTAACAAGCTAATGTTATTTTGACAGATACGAGTAATAGGTTGACCTACAATCATGTCAATATCACCCATATAATATGTTACTTCTGCAAAACTGGATATCCGTAATTTATCTATGTCTACCGTGAAGTGAACTGTTCCCAAGGAATTTATACAACTACCCTCAAAGCCCCTCAGAATTATCGTAGATGGCATTAACGGAAGATTTAATCTTTTAACCACGTTCATTCGTAAAATATTAACTCTACTACCGGTGTCTATGTATGCACTTATACAACAATTATCAATGGAAACATTTTTTTTAAAACAGTCATTAGAAGGATTAATGTGCTCAAAAACGTACATCACCTTAGCTGCTGTGCTCCAACAGGTTGCGGCTTCGTGGCCCCGGTGTTGGCAGGTGGTGCAGACGAGTTGACTCCGGCAGTCCTTTATCGCGTGGCCAGGTGTCCGGCAGACGTAGCACAGCTTTACCGACGGCTACGCCGACCCTCGACACCACGTGGTTGACGTAGTCTTGGCATGATGGCTAGCTTCTTTGGTCTTTGCAGCGCCGCTGTCCAGCCTCTTGTAATTTTCCAACGAAGACAAATACCCGTAGTACAGTTCTTCAGCAGTATCACATCTGAAAGCTTTTGCATTAGGTCTAAGTTCAACTGGAAGACCCCTGATTAAACAGAAATTGTCGCTTCTTCATCCAGTTTGCATTTCTTGGACAACGATAGTTTATCATGAAAATTTGCGGTCATGGTTTCGTCATCACTTTTCTTACGTGCCAACATCAATTCTAATTTATCGACGAAATGTACGGCCATAGGGAAAGCTCGTTCGAGTGCATATTTCCATTCACCCCAAGAGAGATCGTGATTATCTAAATTTTCATACCATTCTCTTGCAGAGCCACGTAACCTCATGTGCATAATATAGGACTTATCAGCGTCACTTCAATCATAAATATGTCTCAATTGATCAATTTTATTAAGCCAAGCCTTAGCACTTAAAGATTGGGGTCCCGGGTTGAATTTGGAGATTAACTCTGCATCCGTGTGAATAGTTTTACTTTTCTTCGCAACATTTGGAAGACAGTTAGAAGAAAAAAAAACAGAATATTTTCTGTTATCTCGGCACTAGTAGCTCCTGCATTCTCTATTTTTCTTTTCTTACCTAGTCCGCCGATGTAAGGTCCCAAGCCTGCCATTACTACCTTATTAAATTGTGAAGCGATAAGTAGGCCCTGAACACACTTCTGAGATGATGCAGGTGGTGGGAAGAAGCTTGATGATAAATAATATGATCAATGACTTACAAGTTTTTATACATATTGTTACCAGTCGAGCGAGACGTACAAACAAGAGAGAGAAAATAAAGTTACACGGTCATATAAAACATTTCAAGTGACAGTTGTCTAACCCTACTACCTATCTATAAGTATTTTTATGGCCTGGTTGCTAAGACCTTTTAGCCAAGTCTTTAGTTTATTTAATTTCCTTCACTAAATTTCTTCGAAAGTGTTTTTAATATATTTATATATTGCTCGATAACAAGTCTTATTTTTTAATAATTCTGTCAAGCGGCGGGAGGTATTATTTAGCACAACACTTTCACTACATAATTCACTTAATTCACTCGCTAAAATCAATCTGTCTAACATATAATTTTGACAGTCAAAAAGCATATGATCAACGTTTCCAATATTTAAACCGCAACTTGAACATTTGTTGTCTTGAACAATACCCAGTCTCGCTAAATGAGCAGGTATTTTGGCATGGCCAAAGCGGAATCTATTCATCGTAGTTATGAAGTGTCGACTAGCTCATGGTCTAAAAAAACAAGGTCTGGCACTTCGAGAGTGACACAAGCTTACGTCACTATACAGTTGCCACTTTATTGAAACAAAACAAGAAGTATGGAAACATTTTCAGTCACCATTCTGTTAAAAAAAATATATCAAGCATTTAAGTTGTCGTTTTGTTTTTCTAATCAAACGAAACAATTCAAGTTAAACTTATACCAACGTAATTGTTAGTTAAAACCTCGTTGATTTATCGGATTCGCACAGGTAAAAAAGGCGGTTGGGGAGTTATTATGACACACTACTGGTAACACAGCGGTGATGACGTAGGCTTGTGTCACCCACGTGACCACTGTGTCTCGGAATGCTATACCTGGCGAAGTATATTATTATACCATGGACTAGCTGTTCTCAGTTTATAATACCACTACGTAGAAGGTATCTCCTCTTGAATAATTGCGTACCATCTACCTTTTGTTTCTTGATCTTTATTAAAAAAAAAAAAAAAAAAATTACACTTTTAAACAATAAATTGAACTTTTGTTAAAAAAAAAATTAAGTTTGAAAAATTTGCGCCTTTTCAGTTTAAATTCCCGCCTACCACCAACTACCTATCTAACATGAATATTGCAACAGATAAAATAAACTGAACTATTAATACAAAACAAACACTTTTATACTAACAATTTTAACATTGCCCTCCCAAAAATAGAATTGATAAGTAAATTAATCTATTGGTATATTCTTAGCAAAATAATTTGATGGAAATTACAAAGTCAATCATTTAGTATTTAAACTTAGGTACAACCCATAAGTGAAATGGCAATAACAAATAAATTGGTCAGTGTGACCTTAACCAAACTTCTACATAATTATACCTAACATGCTACGACAACTATACTCGTAATACGATAACACTAGATAACGTCAAAATGAATTAACTCAAAAATTTAGGTCATTTCTTAACTTTGCTTAATTTAACGCCATCTATGGTCAAGTAACATAACCAAAGCGACGCTATCACTACAGAAACAGAATTATCAATGTTTTACAGAAACAAAACGATAATAATTATAGTTTTATTTCTGAAAACCATTATATTACAAAAATATTCTAAAATGATGTAACGAATAAAAATTCGACGAATTCGAAGACGAAGACGAATAAAAATAATTCACGTGTATTTGTTTTCATCTGTTCTTTTGCAAAGAACAGATGAAAACAAATACACGTGAATTTATCCGTCAAGAAATCAACACAACAAAACATTAATAAACATTAATAAAGAGAAGGAAAAAGTACTTATTTAATACTAGCTTTTGCCCGCGGCTTCGCTCGCGTTATTTTAGAATTTGACAATCAATTTGGTTTGTTCGGGGAATTATAGTTAGGAGGATAAAAGACCGGTCTATCGATACTCTAGACTCACAAAATGTATTAGGTACTTAAATAAAAAACTTTTAACACACTACTAAAGTTTCTACAATAATAGAATTCAATCATGATTCGAAAGACACGTGGCGCTATCTATTATCATAAGAACGTTGTTGTTGTTTTCCTCGGAAACAGTACTTTATTTCGGGAAGAAAGGTACCCTATGTCCGTTTCTGTACCCTTGACACAACGTATACGCAAAATTTCAGGATGA
This sequence comes from Dryobotodes eremita, assembly GCA_917490735.1. Classification (NCBI taxonomy): domain Eukaryota; kingdom Metazoa; phylum Arthropoda; class Insecta; order Lepidoptera; family Noctuidae; genus Dryobotodes; species Dryobotodes eremita. The sequence goes on from OU823257.1 coordinate 22,819,810, forward strand.
TCGGTTCAGTGGTTTAGGCGTGAAAAGGTAACAAACAAACTTACTTTCGCATTTATAATATTAAAAGTATAAAAGTATTCAATTATAATTCGAAGACACGTGGCGCCATCTATTATCATAAGAACGTCATGGTTGTTTTCCTCGGGAACAGTACTTTTTTTCGGGATGAAAGACACCATATGTCCGTTTCTGTATACCTGACAACGTACATGCAAAATTTCAGGATGATCGGTTCAGTGGTTTAGGAGTGAAAAGGTAACAAACAAACTTACTTTCGCATTTATAATATTACTAGCTTTTGCCTGCGGCTTCGCTCGCGTTAATTTAGAATTTGACAATCAATTCGGTTTGAGAGAGAGATGTCAAAGTACTGGATAAAATGTTCTACGAAAATGAGTTAAAAGAAGAACAAAAAACAGATGTAGTTGATAAAAATGAAATAGAAGTCGTACTTTTTCCAGAAGAAGAAAATGAAGACTCCAATAGACATCAAATTAACAAATCAGACAAAGAACTAGATGTTAATGATATATTTGTTGATGCTACAGAAACAGACGAATTAGACAATGACGAAACAGACCGACAAGAAATGTGTACAGAAAATGAAATTGAGGCGACTACTTCACGTAATGAAAAGCGACAGAGAAAACCACCAGTTTGACAGAAGGATTATGAGATGGATGCTGAACAGTCATTCCTCTGTGATATAGATGAGAATAGTGATGAATGGGAAGACGCAATAATAAGCGAAATTGAATCTCAACTAAAAACAATACTTGGAAAATTGTACACAAGAATGAAAGTAAACATTTGATAGATAATAAACTGAGTCTAAAATATAAATACAATGCACTTGGAGAAATAGACAGACGAAAGGCGAGACTAGTAGCTCGTGGGTTCAACCAGAGAGAAGGAATTGACTATTCTGAAACATTTGTACCAGTAGCAAAAATGAGTACAATAAGACTATTGATTGCATATGCGACAGAAAATAATATGAAACTAAGTCAGCTAGATGTCTGTACAGCATTTTTAAACGGTGATATAGACGAACAAATATATATGAAGAAGCCAAAAAATCTTGATAAATATTTAAAAATGATTATATCACACGGAAAAGACAAAGAGTTGATGAGAGCAAGCAAAGCAAGCAAAGCAAGAGAAATGCTAATAGATATAAATAAATATAAAAATAATGGAATACGAGTATGTCAACTAAATAAAGCTATATACGGATTGAAACAGGCAGGAAGGCAATGGTATTTAAAATTACACAGAAAATTATTGGAAATTGGTTTTAGAAATGCTACAGCGGATCCTTGTTTGTACATATTTGAAAAAGGAGGCGAAAAACTGTTTGCCAACATCTATGTCGACGATTTGATTCTGGCATATAAATAAAAAAAATTACTGAAGGAAGTGAAATCCAAATTGGAAAAAGCATTTGACTTACGAGATATGGGTTCTCTTCATCACTGCTTGGGTATACGATTCAACCATATAGGGGGAGAGATGACGCTATCCCAAGAAACTTATATTGATAATTTAATAGAAAGATTTAACATGGGAGAATGTAAACCTGTGTCTACGCCAATGGAGCCAGCTCTGAAGTTAGAGAAAAATGAGAATGAAGATGAGAAGGACAACTTTCCATATCAAAAACTGATTGGTTCATTAATGTACCTAGCTGTCGCAACAAAACCAGATATAATGTTTGCAGTAAGTTACCTAAGCCAGTACAACAACTGTTATGACCAAAGTCACTGGCAAGCAGCAAAAAGAGTTATACGTTACCTAAAAGGAACGAAGAAAATATTTTTAAGATACAAGAAAACAGGAACGTTAACGACACTTACGGGTGTGGCCGATGCAGACTGGGCGGCATGCACTATCGATCGCCGATCATATACAGGTTATATTTTTAAGTATGGTGGTGGTCTAATTAGTTACGAGACAAAGAAATAGAGAGTGGTTGCATTGTCAACAGCTGAAGCCGAATACATGGCAATGACAGAAGCAACGAAGGAAGCTTTGCATTTGAAACACTTGCTAGAAAGAAAGAAAGAAAGAAAAATAGGTTTATTTGTCACAGAAACACGTGCATACAAAAAAGATAATTAGCTCTAGATACAATGTAAAATAAAAATAAAACAAACAAAATAAATCTATAATCACGAGCACAAAACAGAAATAGTCGACAGCTGCACGTCATGACTGTGACAAGAAGGCTTCCACTCAGCATGGTGCTGTGCTATGGGGGACCCACAGCACAGCGCTGATTTTCAGTGGTTACCCAAAAAGGACGTACGGAAAACCAAGTCAGGTTTAATGATTAATAGTACGTACTTATATGTAACAAAATAAAATAAAACAAACAGTAAGCACTAAGAATAAAAATCAACTACATAAACAACCAGTTATACGAACAATATTATTAAATAACCTAAACATTCAATAATTTGTATTTTTAGGCATTGCCGTGTGTTCATATACAAAGTACCGACACAAGAACAGGGTACTTATATACCTAAATGTTCTGTGCACAAGAATATTCAGTATTTTCTCGTTTTGCATTTTGCCTCGCTCCCACCCATACCTCCGCGTCACCCGCGCGCGCGCTCACAAAACGTTGCACTGCACTTCGCTAATGCGTCTATGAGTGTGATGACGTATCACGACTCGCGAGCCATCGCGCGCCGCGGGCCGTGGCGGCGCGGCGGCCGCGTCGGCAGCGGCGCGCGCGGCTCACGAGTCCAGCCAGGTCACGTGGCGCGTCACGCGTAGTGAGTTACTACCGCCAAACGATATACCGACAGTGAGCAAACTGGCTTGCGCTTGCGTCTCAGTCGAAGCTTGATCGAGACCGTGAGGTGTTTATTGTAAACTACTTACGTATAAGTAACCTATACATCGCTATCGGCATGAGATAAGATGATGCATCCGACGCATCGCTATGCCGCCTTGAGCCGCTTGGATGTTGATATACCTTGCCCATAGATAATAAACGATAAGTGAGTATTTACTTATAAAATATTTGCTGCTCATACTTTTGTTTTTCTAATAGGTTTTTTTTCAGATGTAACTTAAAATTTTGTTTTGTTTTCAGGGATCTCATGGGAGGTGGTAAATCATTCCAGCAGCGAGAAGCGGCATACTTGAAACATCCTCTGAAAGCTGTGGTCCTATGTCGAGGCATCGAGATCGGGTTGGACGTGGAACGAGCAGAGTAGCTGTAGTGCTCATGCCTCCAGCTTATTTTTTTAAACAGGTATTCCGGTTTGTGTGTTTGTATGATACCGAACATCAAAACGGCTAAGTGTAGTTTCCGTCGTGCAGCCATTTTTAATACATTGTGTTCATTCAAATACGGTGTGATATGATGCCTCCGGGGTATGCCAAAGCAATAACGAGCACACGCATTTTGTACACGCTGTATTAGACGTTCTGTACGGGACAAGAGACACGGCCCGTATACAGTGTCACAATAATTCAGTTTAGATAGTACTAGACTATCCACTAATCTCTTCCTCAATGTGACACTAAGGAAGTCCCTCACTCTGTACAGAACTTTTAATCTATAAAAGCAGTTCTTTACCACGTCATTAATGTGCTCCTCAAAACGAAGTTCCGGATCAATGATTAGACCAAGGTTACGCGCGACTTCTACTCTTTGAATACTTTCTCCCATGATTTTTACATCTGGTTTCGCAGACAAGATTGTTTTTATTTGATTTCTGCTCCCCATAACCATACATTTTGATTTTTGAGGGTTCAGTACTAGTGAGTTGCCCATAGACCATGAAGCAATTCTATCAAGTTCCTCATTTAGGGTACGTACGGCGGATGCTGTGTTACTGGCGTTAAACGAGGTATACAATTGAGTGTCATCCGCGTAAATATGATATTTGCAGCTCTTAATGCACTTAGTTATGTCGGCACTATACAGTATATAGAGAAGCGGGCCGAGCAGCGATCCCTGAGGAACTCCCCTTGTTATTAATTGTGGGGAGGAGGACATCGTAGAACCATCTTGCATGCGTATCTCAACCCGCTGCGACCTGCCCGTTAGGTAACTCCTAAACCAAGCTATTGTTCGGCTATCAAAACCGTAATATGATAGTTTGGACAACAATAGAGAAATATTCATTGAGTCGAATGCCCGGGAGTAGTCGAGCAGTACCAGAATAGATCCCTCACCACGGTCCCGCGTTTCAAGGATATTACCCAAGACGTCTGCCAAGGCAGTTGTGGTTCCGCGTCCCTTTCTGAAACCCGACTGCAGGTCAGGTAATACCCCATGTGCTTCGAGAAAATCCGAAACCTGCAGATACACCACTCTCTCCAACACCTTGGACAAACATGGCAATATGCTTATGGGGCGAAGATCTTTATAACTTTGTGGGTTATTATTTTTTGGAATAGGCCGCACAATTGCATTACGCCACAGATCAGGAAATACATTCGAGGTAATGGATCTATTTACTATCTCAGTTATAACAGTTAATGATTGCGGGAGTGTAAGACTCAACATTTCCATCGATATACCGTCAACCCCTTGCGCATTTGTTGATATGTTTTTAAATATATTGAAAACTGTCTTCGGGTCTGTTGGCATCGTGGTGAATTCTGCGGTCCCGAACCGGTTAGATTCAAAGAAGGATTGTTGGGAAGTGTTCACATTAGGGTCGCCCGGGACATCCAGGAATGCTGAATTTATCCCGTCTGGATCGTTAAATTCCTCTAAGAGCACATCGTCGTCCTTCCCCACTGGAAACACATGCTTCTTTATATTGTGCCATAAAGATTTTGAGTCGTTAATGTTGTTATTTATATACTTGGTAAAGAACGCTTTTTTCTCATTGAATAAGCCAACTATTGCTTGGTGCTTAAGGTCTAAGTAATAATGTTTGTGTGCCTCCAGTTTGGTTTGACGATATCGATAGCGGGCATCGTTTCTCAATTTAAACATTAAATTTATAATGTCTATTAAATTTAGAAATTTATATTAAATTTATATTAAATTTAGAAGACATTGGAGTGCCACAACAAACAGTCCTAATTTACAATGATAATATGGCTGCACAAAAATTAGCAAACGATATGATCACAGAAAAAAGGTCAAAACATGTTAGAATAAAGGAACATTTTATAAGAGATTGTTTCCAAAAGAAGTTAGTGACAATTCGCTACAAGGACACAGAAAATATGGAGGCAGATATTTTAACAAAGCCGCTGCCACAACCAAATTGTTAAAATTGCTAAAAATGATGGGACTAGGAGTCACTCAGACCTAAAGATCATCTTCTTGAGGGGGAGTGTTATAGATAATGTGTCTATGACTTATTAAAAATAAGTGTTGGACAAATGACTACTATATTGTCATCTTTTTAGAGACGTCAATGAAAATAAAAGTTCATATTGTTTCAATGAGTGTTTAATTATTTAATTATATATTCCACTCATTATAAAATATGATTTAAACACTGAATTGAATGCTGCATGCATACAAGATCTCGAATGGTGGTCTACAAACATAGCTAAATCGGGCAATCCCATTAGAAAGAACATTTTTGAGCTAGAAATATTTACAGATGCCTCCTCCACAGGGTGGGGAGTGTCTCGTGACTCCCAGACTGCCCATGGGCAATGGACTGAGGATGAAGCTCGGCTTCATATTAATTCTTTAGAATTATATTCTGCTTTCTTTGGGTTAAAATGTTTTGCCAGCCATTTAAGAGATTGTGAAGTCTTATTAAGAATTGATAATATGACTGCAGTATCATGCATTAATAGATTAGGAGGAGTTCAATATCCCCACTTACATAAAATGACTAAGAATATTTGGCAGTGGTGTGAATCTAGAAATTTATGGATTTTTGCTACCTACATAAATACCAAAGATAATATAATAGCAGATTTTGAATCTAGAAGAGAACTAAGCAATACAGAATGGGAACTAAGTGATACAAATTATCAAAAGATCATTTCTTTATTTGGTGAACCTTCAGTTGATTTGTTTGCATCACGGACCAATACAAAATGCCATAGTTATGTCTCATGGCACCCAGACCCAGGGGCTGTAGCAGTGGATGCCTTTACTTTGCATTGGTCTCAATATCATCTATTCTATGCTTTCCCTCCATTCTCGATGGTTCTTAAAACCATTGAAAAGATAATAACAGACAGAGCAACAGGTATTGTAGTAGTTCCCCAGTGGATCACTCAACCATGGTTCCCAATGTTTAATAGATTGCTAGTAAAGGAACCCATTATATTTCAACTTTCTAAAGATCTCTTCACTTTGCATAATTCCAGATTGTCACACCCCCTTCACCAGAAATTGCCTTTAATGGCAGGAATATTATCAGGAAAACATTTATAGACCTTGGAATTAGTGATGACGCGGTGGATATTATGATGAACTCAATATCTAAAAGTAGGTACATTAAATCAATACTCACCTGCAATTGTAGCATGGGCTAAATACTGTAAGTCAGAAAATATAAATATTACCAAGCCCACCATTACTGAGGTTATTCAATATCTCACTTGGAGATTTCAGGACGGAGTTTCCTATGGAAGTTTAAACTCCCTTAGATCCGCTCTAGCTTTAATTATAGGACCACATTTAGGTACAGATGACAAAATCAAAAGACTCTTCAGAGGGTTCTTTAAATTAAGACATCCAAAACCTAAATATAATAACATTTGGGATGTATCATGCTTACTCGATTATATTGAAAATAATTACATTTACCAAACTAATTTACAAATTATTACCAAAAAAGTTGTGACTTTATTCATGTTGGCCACGGGTCAAAGGGCACAAACGATCTCATTAATTAATGTTAATAATATTGTACAGGGCCGGATTTAGGCGAGGGCATCCGGGGCAACCGCCCCGGGGCCTCCACAAAAGAGGGGCCCCCACAACAGACTTCGGAAAAAAAAAATTTCAAATTCCGACGTGTAAACACTAGTAAACAACTTTTCCTTTAATATTTTTTTTTTTCGCTGTTTTACACACGGTGTGTAGGTACAATGGTTAAGGTACCTTGCCCTTACTGCCATATCTAAAAAATCCAGACTGTTTAAAAATTATTGAAAAACGTGGGAATATTTTTTTATCGTCTGTTACACAAATTTTTCGGGGCCTACACATTTTGGTTGCCCCAGGGCCTCCACACGCTTAAATACGGACCTGATATTGTAATCAAATAAGACTGCATAATGATTAAGATTGATAAGTTAATTAAAACTTCGGGGCCAAATAGATGCCAACCTTTTTTAACCGTTCCCTTCTTTAATACCAGACTAGGTGTATGCCCAGCTTTAGCTGTGGTTAATTATTTAGAATTAACAAAAAAGTCTGCGAGACTGCACTAATTTGTTTATATCAACTATAAAGCTCAAGCTCCAGTACAATCAGCCGTTGGGTCAAAAAAGTTATGGAAGAGAGTGGAATTGACATAAGCTCATTCTCAACGCACAGTGCACGCCATGCAACAACATCAGCAGCTTATAGTAAGGGGTTAATATTGATGATATAAGAAGAGCGGCTGGTTGGACTGGAGAGTCAACAAGTTTTGCTAGATTTTATAATAGACCTATAATAAACAATAGAAGCTTTTCTGAAGCAATTTTTTGTACTAACGAAGATAATTCAACTTAAATCTTTTGTATAATAATAAATGATTAATTGTCCACTTTTGTGATTGTTTTTTAAGAACCATTAAAAATAACTCTTGTTATTTCATACATATGCATATATATATATATTTTAAATACATAAATGATTGATTTTTACAACTGATCTTTGAACATCTACACTTGTTTTCTATCATTTAGGACGAGGCAATAACGAGTATAATTGAATAGTCAAACGAACTTACCTGTAAGTGAAGTTCGGCGGTAATTATACGAAGTTATTGCCTCGTCCGAAGATGATGAGTCCCACCCGACCCAAACATTCCATGCTATATAGCTATATGAGCATGGACCCTAGGTTGTAAAACCAATAAATTGCTGTGAACTTAATGAAGATTGTTACAGATGGCAGCACACACTCGCATAGGGGTGTGTTTCTGCTTTATTATTTAATTCTTCTAAATTATGTGACGCCACAGACTATAAAGTCGAGACTACACTTGTTTTCTATCATCGTCTTCGGACGAGGCAATAACTTCGTATAATTACCGTCGAACTTCACTTACAGGTAAGTCTTGTTCGTTTGACTATTCATAAGAATATTTAAATCAATCAACATTTTGCAAACAAAATGTCTCAATACTGAGATTCCGTAGGTTAGAGATGCTCTGCGGTATGCGGGGCGGGTGCGGGCGGCCCGCGGCTGCAGTGCCGTGCAGCCGTGCGTGTGCCTTTTTTTTTTTTTTTTGGGTGGGAAATCATCAAATGACCTCTCCCGCTCTGGGCGGAGCGGAAGGGCGTGTCAGACTCTTACTGACTAAAACCCACCCGTGTTCCTTCAGTTGCCTGTGCGCCGGGGCCACGGTAACTCTTTCGAACAATCCGCGACCCCGGCAGGCATCGGTCCTATCGGACCCCGTCAATGGTGCTGACATCTCTTTGAGGCGCGCGTGGAACACGACGCGCCGTCGATCCGGGCCTGGTCCTTACCGGACGGCGAGCTGCCCATTGCTCGCCGTCCGCAAGCCCGCGCCTACGGTCGCCGGGAGTCGGCAATCGACTCCCGACGCCCAGGGTGTCTCCTCCTCCTGCGGCGGCTAGGGGCGCGAGGGCGCAGAGATTGCCTCTCCCTTTCGCGCTCCGCCTCCTCCTTCGCGAGCATTACTGCTTCGCAGAAGGAGGTGACGGCTTCCCATTCCCTCTCGCTCCGTACCATGGCCTGAACCAGGGCCGGACGCGAGAGGTCGCCGCCGCCGATCGCCGCCACGAGGACACGGCGGTGCTCCGCCCAAGCCGGGCAGACCTCCACCGTATGCTCCACCGTGTCCTCCGGTCGATCCACACAATGGTAACACCCGGGCGTTTCCTCCCGCCTTATCCGAAACAGGAACCTCCCGAAACAGCCATGTCCGGTGAGGACCTGCGTCAGGCGGAAGGTGAGGACGCCGTGGCGCCTCTCAAGCCACTCCTCAAAGAGGGGTCTTACCGCCGCAATTGTGGCGTGCCCTGCGCTGGGTTGCGACAGTCGCACTCTCCATGCCGCCATGAGATCCCGCCGGAGCTCTGTCCGCTGTGCCGCGATAACTCGCGGCAGCGGAGTTACGCCCCGGCGTTTCGCCTCCTCGCGCCACTCCCAGACGTGCGCGAGGACCTTTGCCTCCAGATCCCACGGCGGTAATCCGGCAAGGAGGCTCGCCGCCTCGCAGGAGACCGTGCGGTATCCCCGTACCATCCGGATGGCCATGACCCTTTGGGACGCGTTCAACCGGCGGGCTGGCCGGAGCCTCAACGAACGCGCCCACACCGGCGCCCCGTAAAGGGAGCCGTGCGTGTGCCTGAGTCGTGCATTAGCGAGCGTTGCGAGTTTAAGACGGGACGTTTGTTTCGCTCGGTGCCTCGCTGGGGCTATCGACGGACTACGCGCGTATGTCATTGTGTGTGTTATAGTGCAAATATTTACGAACTTATTGTATTAGTGTGCGTATATAGATTAGCTCGCTGCCGCTTTTGACACACTTCGATTGTGCACGTGGGCGGTTTATTAGTGGTGCTTCGGTTACAGAATAGGACTGATAGTTGACTACACGAGGTCATGCGCAAACGTACCTACGGCTCGCATTCACCCGCAGTGAAGCCAGACTGCCCAAAATTTGGGGTTTTTTTTAAGTTATGGGGGGGGGGGGGGACAATATTTTTAGGATATTTGGAGGGAAAAAATGGGTTTGGAGGATTGGGGAATTCCAATTGGGGGATTTTTATTACCAAAACTGTAGTCCGGGAAAAGTCGCGGCTAGCCGTGATAATTAAATCGGTAGTTTCAAAATACATTTTGCACATCGTTATCAATTACGGTTTTACAGCTTCCGGCTGTTTCTGATATATGATTTTGATCCAAGACACGAAAGAAAATATTACCAACACAAGATATTAAAATCTTCAGCCATCCAATCAAATAAATAATTATTCTAAAAGCTTTAACAAAAATACACAGTAATGGAACCTATTGCTGAAATAGTATAAAATTGTATTTCATTAATAAATTAATGTTTTTCCATTAGTGGGGGATTTTTTCTTCAAAACCTAAATTTTGGGGGGATTTTCGGGAAGGTGTTCAACACTGTTCACCCGGGCGAACACAATCCAGTCGGCTGCCACGCGCCTGTTCGAGAGTACGTACCGCACCCGCGCCAATAATAATGGCTAAATCCCGTGCATGTTGCAGTGTAGACGGCTGGCAAAATAAAACGATCAACTAAAGTTTTTTTTTTTTTAAATTTCCCAATAAATAAATTCCGGATTTGGACAAAACAAATATGTTTTGTTATTTTAAAGTATATACAGTATAGTATATACTAAAAGTTCCACCAGAATCATTTATAAGTACCTACATGAGATCTTAATAATAAATAGGAAGCGTAATAGAAAGCCTAAAGGAAGCGAAATTTACACATTTATGTACATGTTTGCCTAAGGAGTACTCGTGAAAGTTATTTGTTAGATTTAGAATTTTTACGACGATTAGATTATAGACGATTTATAGTTTAAACGATGTACAAACGGATAATATTAATATAGTTACTCAAAATCTAGATGACTTTTTTCGTGACTAAAATGAGCCACGCTTAACAATTCTACATCAAAACATAGCCGGAGCCCTAAACAGACGTGACCACATTTCGTTTGCCATATTAGATCTGCTAAATAACAAGAGCAGTGTAGATACTGTGTCTTACTGAAACATTCTTGCTTGAAGGTACTGAAAAAAACTTTCGCCTAAAAGGCTTTACGACTGCAGCTTTTATTCAAGGAAAACTTCAAAAAGAGGGGGCGTTATTATTCTTATAAAAAACGAAATTGAATTTAAAAATTATTTTTAATAGGAAATACAAAAAAAAAGCGAAACATGTGTATTTGAATGTTGTGGTTTAGAACTAACTAAATACGGTATATTATTAATATGTGTATATAGCACCCCTTCGTCGAATGTAACTTTTTCTTTCTTAAGAGCGGGTAGTAACCAAAATTGCCTATCTTCAATTTAATTTTTCATGAAATTCATAAGACTTAGGTATAAAATAAATGCCTAATTAATAAATAAATGCCTAAATATACGCCGGGCAAAAAGTTTCTGCTGGCGGGAAGGCATTGTGTTTTGTTTTTGTCGTGTTTGATGAGAGGGGCAGGCAAAGAGGCGCGGGTGAAACTTGATTTTTTTCTGTCTTGCTGCGCCCTCTTAATGATATTTCTTTGATTCTGATGATTCTTTCTTTTTTTTTTTGAACGTATGATCTTTCTTAATAAGCTCGAGACTTTATTGAGGACGTTGTGTCGTAATACAAGAAACAAATTTATCATGTGTGGGGATACAAATATCGATATTTTAAAACAGTCAAAGGAAAGTAGGGAATATAATTACTTGTTAAATAGTTACAACATAAAACATGCTATCTTGACACCTACTAGAGTAACAGAAAAGACACAAACTTGCATTGATCACATCATAACCAGCATAGAAAAAGGTTGTGCAAAAATACATAATTTAGGTCTATCTGATTACTCAACCCAATCATATTCTTGGGCAGTTACAAAAATACATCAACCAGTTTTAAAATGGTGGTATCAATTTAAACGAGACTATAGTAATGACAATAAGGAAACATTTTTAAACTCAATCTCTGTCTTTTAGTGACGTATTTGAAGAAAACTCAACAAACGAAGCATTCCACAAATTTATCGATACTTTTCTGCTATTTTATAACTTATGTTTTCCTAACATTCGCGTAAAAATTACAAATAAAGCATTAAATAAATTAAACTGGCTTTCTAAAGGTATAAAATTAAGCTGTAAGAATAAAAGTAAAATACACTATAAATTAAAATACAAATAAAATGAATCTCATAAAAACAAATACAAAAGCTATTGTGATTTATTAAAAAAATGTATTTTAACGTCTCTGAAAAATAATAATACCAAATACATAAATAAAGCTCAAAATAAGTGTAAGGCAGCGTGGAATGTAATAAAAAAGCATACCGGCACAGATTTAAAACGCTCCTGTATTTCAAAAATTACGATTGACAACAGTGACTGTATAAGTCCTGATTCTATTGCAAATCAATTCAATAATTTTTTCATTGACACGGTTACCAAGAATAGTCTTGATATTAAAGAAGATTCAAGATTAAAACGAATGGATCATATTGAATCAATCAGTAATTCAATATTTTTGTACCCACTAGACACTAGTGATCTTAAAAAAATAGTGATGTCTCTAAATGATTCCAAAGCTAGTGGTTATGACAATATTCGTACTGACATCATAAAACTGTCAGTCAATATAATTCTAGAGCCACTTTTACATGTGGTTAACCTCTCTCTAGAACAAGGAATATTTCCCGATTTTTTAAAGAGATCTGTAGTGAAACCAATTTTTAAAAAAGAGGATAGCACTCAAATGGACAATTACAGACCCGTGACTTTGATACCTATATTTTCTAAAATTTTTGAAAAAGCGTTTTATATAAATTAGCAAACTTCATAGAAAAGCACAAGATTATTAAGGACGAACAACATAGATTTCGTAAAAATAGAAGTACATCTTTAGCAACCTTTCAATTAATAAAAGACTAGACTGTATTGACAAGAAAATACCTGTTACAGTGTTATTCATGGATATGAGTAAAGCGTTTGATCACGTCTCTCATGAACGATTATTGGAAAAGGTGTCCAGATATGGAATCAGAGGAACGGCACATAACTGGCTGAAATCTTATTTGTCCGGTAGAGTACAATCAGTGGAAGTAACGAATTATAATGACCAAACTAAAACGTTAGAATCATTCCAATCTTCGTTAATGTTTAATAGACATGGCGTGCCACAGGGCAGTATTTTAGGGCCGCCAATGTTTTTGCTCTACATAAATGATTTCCCAGAAGTTATAAATCATAGATGTGTACTGTTTGCCGACGATACTACAATTATAATCAAAGGACAAGATAAAAGTTCATACGACAAGATATAAACATTGCTCTTCAAAGAACTATAGAGTGGCTAGAGGGTAATAATTTAAAAGTTAACATTAATAAAACCAAATTTATGCAATTTCATACCTATCGATCAAAACCGCTGGCCCTAAATATATCTTATAAAGGGGTCGCCCTGGAAGAAACTGACTCTGCTAAGTTTCTTGGAATACATTTAGATAAATTTTGCTCATGGAAAAATCATATAAATGACATTTGTGTTAAAATAAATAATTTTATATACCCTTTGAGGAGTATTAGCTGCGAGGTATCTAGAAATGCCGCAATAACGGCTTTCCATGGCTATATATCCTCCACTCTAAGGTATGGTATTATCCTGTGGGGTCGTTGTGTGGAGATTGATCAAGCATTCGTAATGCAAAAAAAGTGTCTAAGAGCTATATTTGGGTTGAAGCAAATAGAGTCATGTCGCCCATTCTTTAGGAAATATACAATACTAACTCTACCATGTATTTACATATTAGAATCCTGTATATTTGTTTTCAAACATAAGAGACTTTTTCAGCAAGCGACAAGCTACTATGCCCCACGATCTAGGTATATTAATAAGTTATTTCAACCGAGGACACATCTCACATTTACAGGTAACAACGCTATATTATGTGTATAAAATTGTATAACAAAATATCAAATTCCATAAAAACGCTACCATTTTCTAGATTTAAAAATAATTTGACGAGGTTTTTAATTGAAAAATGCTTTTATAGTGTACATGAGTTTTTAGATTATAAATTGTAAGTTTCTAAATTCTTCTAATAATCATTTTAAATTATTATTGTTATTATTATTGTGGCGAATCTGTCCCATTATTGACATGATCAGTATTGACATTTATGATTATTATTTTTATTATTTTTTCATTATTATATTGACATTTATTTAATTCAGTAATACAATTTTAATGGGATTATCGGTTTAATGACTGCATGATTATGGTCAAAAATTAATTTAAATTAAATATGTAATCTTATTTTATATTTGCACGCCGAAATTAAAGGCAGAATAAGAGAACAATTTTTACATTTTACCAACCTTCTGTACCTTATTTATGCAAATAAATTATTTTTGTTTTTTTTTTTGATTTTGATGAGAAAAGATTAGAAATTTCGATTATTAAAATCGAAATTTACGGGAGGGTACAAAGTTTATTGACCATTATATGAGTAGTCCACTTGCAAACAACGTTATGTTAAAAAAACCAGTTTTTTTTTCGAATGATGGCAATCGGTTGATGATTTAAAATACTAACGTCTGTGTTTAACATACTCTGTCAAAACTCGTTATGTTAGGAATAAAATGGAATAGAAAACTCAATACTATTGCAAAAGTCGCTATGTCGATCCACAGTCCACTTTCAAAAGTCTCTAAGTTACTGTTAACTTGCATACATCGCTATGTTGCGTAGTGACTCGTGCAAAAGCCGCCATCTTGGGCCAGTACGCATGATGCAATCGAAGTGCACGCACGCGTTACTTTGTTTATGTACTGCAGGCTATCAAAAACTATTTATTTTGTGATAAAATGATCATGGAGTGTCAAGAAAAAGAAGTTGTTTTTGCACCAAACAGAAGAGGACGTAAGAAGGTACTTGATAAATCTACATGGAAGAGACAACTTGAAAGGTCGAAACGGTAAGATTATTGTTTTATATGGTTCTTACCTGATAGTGATTGTTCGCTCCATTATTACTGTTGCCTAAATATCTATATGTTTTGTTTTAGACATATGCCTAAGGGACTGCCAGTTATACCACAATGTGTACATGGGAATCTAAAACAGGGATACAAGTGTAACGATTTAACGATTCAAGACTACAGTAAATTTCACCGCAATTTTTATTCAAATTCAGATAAAATCACACAAGATACGTTTTTATTAAAATATTGTACAGCACAAACTCCGAAAAAAGAAGGTAAGAAAAAAACCCAGACTATATGTTATTTTATACCAAAGCACGATACTTTGAGTGGAAGACGCCGCGTCAAATTAATTAAAGTGTGTCAAAAAGCAATGACCACTATTCTGGGAATCTCTAGGGACAGAATACAGAGAATTTGTAAACAGCATCTAACCACAATGGCAATGCCGAAAGAACGAAGAGGAGGGGATAGAAGGTCCAATCTGTATTCTGATCGCACATAATCCGTAAAATCGTACATAAAAGGACTTAAATCTTTGGAATCACATTATGTGAGAGGGAGATCTGCTGTGCAATATCTCAGCAGTGATCTAAGTATAAGAAAACTACACAAGGTTTACAATGATGATGCTCATAATGTGCCGGTGAGATATGAATTTTTCCGACGTATATTTAATAAAAACTTCAATTTGAGTTTTAAATCTCCCGCTACCGACGCTTGTTCAAAATGCATTCAATTAAGAGAATCTATCAAAAGCGAACGTGACTCAGCTAAAAAACAGCTGCAAATAGCGCAGCTTCGTATCCACAAGCTAAAGGCCAAATGGTTTTACAATAGCCTCAAAACACAAATGGACAGCGATATAATTTTCTCTTTCGATTGTCAAAAAAATTTGGTTTTGCCAAAAGTGCCGGATCAGAGTGCCTACTTTAGCCGACAACTTTATTTGTACAACTTAACAATATGCCAAGGACCATCTCGTGGGCCTCGAAGCAGTTCAAACACATTTATTTACACGTGGCTGGAAACCGAGGCTATGAAAGGATCTAATCAAATTGCTTCGGCGGTATTTCATCGGCTAATGAATACTAATATTGAAGAAACTGTTAGTCATGTTAAATTATTTTGCGATGGTTGTGGGGGGCAAAATAAAAACTCAATAGTTTTGGGAATGTTGGCATATTGGCTAAAAACAAAAGCTCCACGTCACATCAAGAAGATTACTGTAATATTCCCAGTAGTAGGGCACTCATTTTTGCCCCCCGACCGCGTATTCGGCAATATCGAAAGAGAGATACGGCCTTTGGAAGTCATTGTGGAACCCCAGATGTATTTTGATATTTTTAAAAAGTATGGAACGGTTCTCAGACTCGGAAGCGACTTTCATTTTTATGATTGGAAATCGAGCGTCAAAAACGTACTAAAGTTACCTGGATCTTGGCACTTTCAATTCAATGCTTCTAAACGATTCTTTTTAAGAAAAGACACAAATAATAGAATTGCAATTAAAGGGGAACCTAATTATGTATCCGACCTAATAAATTATGGGAACATTTGTAAAAGAGGCAAATCATTCGAAAATATTGAACCCGTTTTAATGAATGTTGGAGTTCCTGTAAAAACAGTAAAGTTAAATGATGTACGAAATCTTCTCATAAAACATTTCGGTGAAGATTGGGCTTCTTACGATCATCTACGGTTTTACAGTTTTCTTCAAGAAGAACAAAATGAAACTACTGTAGAAGAAACTGATAGTGAAGAAACTTTAATGCATGAAGAAATAGACATACGAGTGTAATAATAGATTAAAATTGGATAGAAGTTTAAATATGAAACTATTTCAAAACTACCTATGTTGATTGAATACAACTGCAAAACTGTCTATGTTTAAAATACTTCTGCACAACTGTCTATGTTTAATTTTAAAATGCAAAATAAATGATTATTTATGAACAGTGATTTCATTTCTTAACATAAATGAATTTGGTATGATCATACACTTAAGTTATACGCAAATTAATGCACCTATATATCTTAAATATAAGGATAAACATTTTTATTAGTTTTCTCAAATAATTGCTTCATCAACATAACGTGGTTTGCAAGTGGACTACTCATATTAAAGTGAGGCATTTGTGATTTTCTATAAAAAAATATATTGTTTTCCATGTAAAAAAAAAAGTTGTGTTTTTAGTCACCCATTCTTTTGTGTAATAATTTCTTAGCATAGACAGCTCTAGCGTAGCATTCAATGGCGCGCGTGATCTCCCGACATCACGGTAGAGGACGCAGTAGATCCTCTCGGACGCCCGAGAGGATCTACTGCGTAAGGTATATTTTTGTAGATAATTATATTATAGTTAGGTATCTATCTTTTCCTATGCAGTGAACTGTCTGTCCTAATCTATGCTTCGGTGGCTATTATTTTATGTGCATTTGTAAATATTCTTATTGTTTATATTGTACATTATATAAACATAATATAATTTTTAAATAAATAAAAATGCCAAAGCAAAGCAAATCAAGAAACACTGCTGCTCAAAGGGCTATAAAAATGCATCTGGTGATGTAAGTACCTACCTAAATGTTACTGTATATAACATTAAGATTAGCTTTTGTAATCATCTGGTGTACGATTGTTTATTCATTCTTTTAAATTGGTGGCAACTAATTACGAATTTGTTCCAGGAAATCTAAAAAGAAATCATCAGAATCAAAAGGCGATCGTCCGACTACATCTGCTGAAAATATGAACCTTCTATTGATTTTTTCGCGATCATAAGGAAGCGGAGCGCTTCACTATTAAGTCGCCTACGAAGCAGCTCGAACAGTCTCCTGAGGGTGTTGTCCGGGCGGTGGGACCTGTCCCTGATACAGAGGTGGATGCAGCTTCATGTTAGCGCTTCTCGCATTATTTGACAGTTTTTTTATAATTATAATTGTGTATGTCTAATTTTATTATTTGATTGTTTCAATGTGCTTTTCATTCAATTATAATGTGTATGTGTAATTTTGTTAAATTTGGTTTTGATTATTTTAATGTAATGTGTTTTTATCATTTTATTTTTATAATTAATGTATGGACTATGTCTGAATTAAATGAATTATTATTATTATTGAGGTAAATTATAATAGTATGCTAATAGTAGGCGTACTTAATACAATACTAGTGGCTCTGTGAGCTGTACACCTCGCGAGTCTGTCTTTGCATTAGTTTAAAACTGAATAAATGTTCACCACGCACAGATCACGCACGCACAAATCCTCAGCTGTAGCCCGCCAAATTTAAACTTTCTTTGGTTTTTGCAAATTTCAGCTCTGTTTTACGTTGTATGTTGATCAAAATGCGATTGGCAACTGTAGGAATAATATATTTACTGAATAATAATCATCAATTTCATAACAATCGTCAAACTTTGGAAATGGAACCTCATCACCATCAGAAATTATTAGAACATGTGAGCTCTTTAGAACGCCAAGTTCTCGTGATAGCGGCGATAGGCGCTGATCCCAATCCAACCAAATCAAATCAACCAATCCAAACCAACAAAAGCAATCCAATTAAAATCATCTAATAATTTTTAATAATAATGAATTGCCTGAACTGTTGCTTAGCCATCTTCCTCTCTCCTAATTTTGCTGTGCCCGACAGGGTCCATACTGATCTTTTACTTTGTTAGACCATCTATGTAATACATATGGAATGCAATAAAGAATTGCGTATTGAGTATCCCATTATGGTTGGGCCAGTGTAGTTGTCAAATCTGACCATACTACTACCAAAGGGCCATCAGCGCGTGGTGCACGATTGGGTGGATGACACCAAATCGGTTACAGTGTCAACGGAATCATTTACTAAACCTTTCTTAACCACAGTAGATCGTGGAATAGGCCTACCGAGGAACCCCGTTAAAAAAACGCGCCAAGTACACTACCTCACAGGTGGCGTGGAAACGTGAGCGTATTACGGAGAACACAAGTGTTTCAACATTTGAATCGCTGTATCTCAGAAATGGTATTTTTAGGAAAAAACGTGTAAGAACACTTTTTATAGATAATTGCATGATCTACGTTTTTTGACTGTCCTATTTATATTATAAAACTTACAGTTTGGCTGAAAAATGCAAAAAAACCCATATTTGCGAACTTTGACCTTGATTTTTTTTTTGCAGATTTGAGGTCGATGCGGCGTTTTCACGTTTCATTTATAATGGTGTTCCCAACATTCGTACAAATTTATTATTGCGAATGCAAATGCAAATGCGAATTATTGTAAACTTGAATGTCTATTTTGACCGGACTATAACCCCGTGAATTTTTTTAGAGCCGGTGGCGCGCATGGCATTCTCGACGTGTTTTATAGGGAATTTTTCATTTTTTGTATGGAAAATTTGAAATATTATTATCTACATAAACGTCAAAATCAGAATGGCAAAATAGCCATTTTAATTAAATTACTAAACTCAGTGCCATCTTAGTGCTGTCAAACTAGTACGGGGATACCGCACGGTTTCCTGCGAGGCGGCGAGCCTCCTTGCCGGATTACCGCCGTGGGATCTGGAGGCAAAGGTCCTCGCGCACGTTTGGGAGTGGCGCGAGGAGGCGAAACGCCGGGGCGTAACTCCGCTGCCGCGAGAAATCGCGGCACAGCGGACAGAGCTCCGGCGGGATCTCATGGCGGCATGGAGAGTGCGACTGTCGCAACCCAGCGCAGGGCACGCCACAATTGCGGCGGTAAGACCCCTCTTTGAGGAGTGGCTTGAGAGGCGCCACGGCGTCCTCACCTTCCGCCTGACGCAGGTCCTCACCGGACATGGCTGTTTCGGGAGGTTCCTGTTTCGGATAAGGCGGGAGGAAATGCCTGGGTGTTACCATTGTGTGGATCGACCGGAGGACACGGTGGAGCATACGGTGGAGGTCTGCCCGGCTTGGGCGGAGCACCGCCGTGTCCTCGTGGCGGCGATCGGCGGCGGCGACCTCTCGCGTCCGGCCCTGGTTCAGGCCATGGTACGGAGCGAGAGGGAATGGGAAGCCGTCACCTCCTTCTGCGAAGCAGTAATGCTCGCGAAGGAGGAGGCGGAGCGCGGAAGAGAGAGGCAGTCTCTACGCCCTCGCGCCCCTAGCCGCCGCAGGAGGAGGAGACACCCTGGGCGTCGGGAGTCGATCGCCGACTCCCGGCCACCGTAGGCGCGGGCTTGCGGACGGCGAGCAATAGGCAGCTCGCCGTCCGGTAAGGACCAGGCCCGGGTCGACGGCGCGTCGTGTTCCACGCGCGCCTCAAAGAGATGTCAGCACCATTGACGGGGTCCGATAGGACCGATGCCTGCCGGGGTCGCGGATTGTTCGAAAGAGTTACCGTGGCCCTGGCGCACAGGTAACTGAAGGAACACGGGTGGGTTTTAGTCAGTAAGAGTCTGACAGGCCCTTCCGCTCCGCCCAGAGCGGGAGAGGTCATTTGATGATTTCCCACCCAAAAAAAAAAAAAAAAGTGCTGTCAAACTAAAATATAGTTAAGTTGTGTCACTTTAGTATATTTCAGAATGGGAAATCGTCGTTTGACAGGAATAAACTAAATTTTAGAGATTTTTAGTCTAGTTTCGAGAATTGTGTGACAAAGAATCTGCACCAACAGGCTTATTAGTCCACGCTTATCCATGTTGACTGTAATCAACATCCAACTGACGCAGTGCGTATCGAGTGAATAGTAATGATCATACACATAACAAATTACAACAAAAAGAAATGGAATTCAATGTAGTTGAATAGAATCCATTAGCTTTGCGTACACCGGTGCACCTCGCCCCCTACCTGCCCCCCACGTGCCCTGCGGCCTGCTCAATGAATACCGCTCTAATTGAGGCGCCACACGAGCGGCCCCACACCCCACTAGCTGCCAGCCGCCAGGCGCAGGCGTGCCAGAAGGTGCAACACCGATTCGCCGTGTAGCGTCTCTGGTGCTGCATTTACCTTAGGAGTCAAATGAAAGTCCTGTTCTCTCTTACTTGCTCCCTTGCGTACGTAACTGGCGAAAAGTGGGTGTACTGCCTATCCCTTTGGGAAACGTGACGTTATGTTATTTTATGTGAAGATGATTAACACACACCAACACGGGACTTAAAAACAACTGCCCAGATGTGGGTACTATCCACGTCTGGCTATCTCGTCGGGGGATACAGGCGTGGCGTTATGACGAGACAATTTACCGAGAGATATGGAGGTGCTATTGATAATTGGATCCCACAATAAACTATTTCTGAAGCGTATTGAACATACATATTTTATTAGAAAAGATTACAAGATTACACGTAAGTAGGTAAGTATACCTATACTAAACAACCGACTTCCAAAAAAACACTACAAACTGAAAAATTACTTTAAGTAATTTTGGAAGTCGGTGTCTTTGGTTTTGTATTTTCTTTTTTTGCCACCGACTTCCGAAATAACTTTAAAGGCTCGTACACACTGGCGCGACGCGACGCCCGACACAAAGGCACCGCGTGTCGCGCAACGAGCGGCGCCTTTGTGTAGCACTGTCGCGTCGCGCCTGTCTGTGGAAGCTTTAAAGCTATTTTTCACTTTGTAGTGTTTTTTTGGAAGTCGATTGTTTTTTTTTGTAATCTATTTTTTATTTTGCATTTTTTTGTTGTAGTACCTGCCCCACACAAATTCTTATACCACTACTTGCTATGTAAATAACAGTGACAAAAAGTTATTATAACATCATCAATATACACTAAGTGGAAAAAATACATATTATTGAAGCTAATTTAAAAGCTATCGAAGCAAAATTAATAACATTTCTCTGGGACCACCCCTGAGGCATACCCTATCTATTAAAGAAATAATTTTCGAAATCGATCGTCAATTTATCGTCGGAGATATCGCGTAACAAACTGTTTCGTACGCGGGTGCGGGGACAGGGGTACACAACTGAAATGCTCGCTAGCTAGCAACGTACTGGTTTATTCGAGAATCGGGCTCACAGTTACAATAGATGGCGCGAAGGGCGAGCGCACTTTGCACACACACACATAACAATTCCTCCCTCTAGTCCAAAAACACCGAATACAAATTAACATCCTTAGTAGGTATCCACAAACATAATATACTCTAATACTACATAACATCTTACACGAAGCTGCGCCGACAACCATAGAACGAATCACAGCCGGCAGCGACAGGTCGCTTCCCAATTCCGAAACAAGGGCACGGCGGGGCTCCTCCCAAGTTGCACACTCTGCAAGCTTATACCACGCGGTGTCCTCCCGACAATGGACACAGTGATGATACCGAGTGTCTGGTTCCCTGCCTATGCTATGCAGGTACTTCCCGAAGCAGCCGTGCTCCCAGAGCATCTGCGTCGCCCTAAATGACAGGGAGCCGTGCCTCCTCCCCCGAGCCAGTCGTCGAGCAGCGGCTGAATTGCCCCGATGACGCAGCTAGGGAATGCAGAACCGGTTCTGTTTTAAAGAACCGGGATTTTTGGGACCTTCTGGCTAAAGAACCGGGATTCCCGGTACTTTCGATACTTTAAGTTAGCCTTTACAAGATTAGAGTTGAAGAAAGTGTTGAAACGGAGAAAGTAAGAGAAAGACGAAATGACAGGACAAAATAAAAACCTCTAAATCAAATCAAATAAAACGATTTATTTCTTGTTTTATAGACACTAAATCAGTCTTATTTTGTATAATTTTACTGGTAAACTGGTGGTTTTTTTAACATTAAATCATTTTTGTACTAATCCTACATAAACATTTATTAAACATCTTCAACAAACAAATTCTTGAAATCAATATGACTCTTATTGCAATTCTGCATAACCAAATTATAATTTAAAACTTACGTTGTATCTATTATGCTCATTAGTAGCATGCTCTCTGTGCCTGTAAAATACTCAAGCTCTTTTCGTAAACACATGCTAGTTGAATGCTACTAAGTAGCGTTTGCTCGAAATTAGCATGCTCTTGTACTACTAGGTAGCATGTGTATTCCACTCTTTAAGCGGTCGGGCTTTAGACAATAAAATTAGAAATATTCTAAACGCGAAGTATCTTTTCCCGAAAGTACCGAAAGAACCGGGATTAGATTTTAAAATCTCGGTTCCTGAAGTGACTTAAATTTCCGGTATTTCCCGGTACTTTCGGTTCCGGGATTTCCCGGGACTATTCACTAGACGCAGCGTGATCTGCCGCTGCACCAGTACCACGTTTTGCGTCCGCGCCTTTTCACGCCACCGATGCAGTGACGCGAGGGGTCTCACTTGCAGGTCCCACGGCGGGGATCCGGCCAGTGCGCAAGCCGCCTCGTAGGAGACCGTGCGATACCCTGCGGTACCCGCAACACTGCGATACTGGGGGCCGTCAGGGCAGCTGACCACACCGGGGCCCCATACAGGGCCATGGATCGCGCGATCCCAAAGTAGAACCTTTTTGATTGAAGGAGGAACCTGATTGAAAGAGTAATGGAGAATAAAAAACGTAAATAAATAATAACGTCGTCAAAAACAGGCGCATTGAATCTACGCATGTGCTCTCCAGCTGGTGTTTTATCAGGATTGATGACTATAACGTGATTTTCACTTTGTAATTTGTGCATGTGTGATTTGAAGAATTTCAATAATTCATTTTGCTCATTCAATAGGGCGTTCAGCTCGTCGACCATGCGCCTGGCATAAGGTGAATTGAGGTTATTGTAGCCACACCGTGCATCCACGCGATTGGCGAGTGTGCGTGCGGGGTCCTCACCGCCCATGAAGTAGATTTGTAAAAATGTATGTGGTTCGTTTGGCATTGGCAGCAATGAGCCCACTTTCTGATACGCTTGGCCTTTGATTTTGAATGTTGAATTGTATTGTTTGACCATTTGCCGCATTATTGTGAACTATTCTACTACTACTACTATTCTGTTGCTGTGCTTGTTGCTGTTGTGGCCGGAAGTCGGCAATCGACTCCCGACGCCCAGGGCGTCTCCTCCTGCGGCACCAACTAACTTCACAAATTCTACATATCAGTAAAAATGTATGGCTTCGCCGTTTCGCTACCGTCGTGGAGGTGATGCGAATATTTAGTTTCTGAAGTAAGTGACGAAACAACCAAGCCATACATTTTTACTGATATGTAGAATTTGTGAAGTTAAGGTCGGTAGAGTTAGGCCGTGTAGATTCAGAAGCTTGGCTCTACATGAGATCTGATATCTTTTTCACAGGGCAAACCTTATGTGGTCGTCTTGGCAACATTTTACATGAAATGTTTTTGGTGGGATTTGAGTTCTTTTTGTAAGTTGCTAGGCAGTCTTTTTAGTGTTTATTTTTTTCTTCTTTTTTAGGGGTGTATTTCTTGCACATCAGCAGTGCCGGTTAATAAAATTATTTTAATTATATACCTAACTTTAGTATTATATCTTATCGTATTAATTAAGTACTTGCAGTCGATTTGCTCACCTCGTCGTCAAAGGGCGTAAATAACTGAGACCTACCATGAGACTCTTGATTAAGGCGGAGGTTCTTGTAAGTACTTATTAATTGGTTTTTTAGTTACTGTCTACAGTCCCGTGTAAACTTTCATGTCCTAATTCATAAAATTGGTGAAAGTCTCATACTAACTTCCACCCCCCATTTTAGGGGATTGGGGGTGAAAGTTATAAGTTTATGATTTTTTTTGTTGTTTGCATACTAAACTTAGATTACATACCAAATTTCAGCTTTCTAGCACTTCAGGAAGTAACCAAACATTTTGATGATCATCAGTGTGTCAGTGTGTCAGTGACGAAATCGGTGTATTTTAGATATCAATAAAATCTAAAGTATTAGAGCTATTCAATTGAGACTTTGTATGTTTAATTAGTCTATTATTGACATCATATCCTGAGAATATGAACTATCTGGTTGTTTAAGCAAGTACTTACAAACTAATGAATGTAACGATAGTATCTATAGCTAGCTATCGATATGTAGATGATCACACATACAGTCCACTCAAACGATTTGTCAAGTTAGTTGAAATTAAATCTTCGCGACAAACACACGTCTATTTTTTCTAAAACTCCTATCAAACCAAATACAACCTTATTGCTATTAACATATGGTCCTAAATCGAACCGGATTCAAGTCATCGACCGACCCCAGGTGCGACCGAGCGCCGTGAGTGAGAACAATAGCATTCCTGAGCGATAAGGATTTTTCTGAGAAATGGTTATGAACTTATTAGTGAATACAAATAAATAGACTATATTACGTGCTACGAAGTTATAAAAACTCATAATTACGGTGAACTTACCTGCAAATAGTGATAATTGTGTTTCTTGTGGAGTGAAACAAATATAACAATGGAAGATCTGATTATGTATCAGAATGAGCTACTGGAAAACTTAAGAAAAACTGAAACAAACTATAAGAAATCGCCGAAAGACAGAATAAAACGACCTTACTTACAAACTAGGTTGGATTTATTAGAGGAATTGTGGAAGGAGTTCAAGGAGGGTCACAAGTGTATTATTATAAAAGTTGCTGATGAGGAAAGAGAAGATCCCTACTTTGAGAAAGATATTTATGAGGTATTTGAAGAAACATACATAAACTACAAATCAACATTAAGAGAAGCTCTTCAGCCTTTTTTAGAAGAATCAAAATTTCAACCTGCTTTACCTCAATCCTCTTCAATCAACGACGTGCAAGACTTCAAGAATCGAGGAATTAGGTTGCCCAATATACAGATACCCACATTCACGGGAAAATACGAGGAGTGGCAACCATTCTACGACCTATTCCGTACTCTAATTCACGACAATGAACATTTATCACGTGTACAGAAGCTGCATTACCTAAAAAGCAATTTATCTGGAGAACCTGAGGTACTGTTACGTAACTTTTCTATAACAAATGCAAATTATGATGAAGCCTGGAACCAATTAATAAAACGTTACAATAATACGAGGTTCAACAGCAACGCCATTATGAAGATTTTATTTACGCAAAAACCTGTGCAGGCGGAGTCGGCTAGTTTAATTAAACAACTAGTAGACACAACTTCGACATGTTTGAAGGCGTTGAAGAACATGGGTATGCAGACTGATACCTGGGATATGGTAACTACCTACTTAGTTGTATCGAAGTTAGATTCTGATTCTATAAAGTTGTGGGAACAACAAATCAGTGCAACATATAATAACGATCTACCCACTTGGTCGGAATTAAGGAATTTTCTAGAAGCAAGGTTCAGAGCTTTAGAAATGATAGAAAGTACTAAGGTTAAAACGGTGCAACCCAAACCAGTAGCTAAACCCAAGGTTTTCCATTCAAATGTTACCAGCAACGATGAAAAGAGGCCCGAAGTAAAATGTGCTTTGTGTAGTGGTGACCACTACATCTATTCCTGCAAGAAATTTGGAGATAAGTCGCCAAATGAAAGACAAGAATTTATACAGACGAACAAGTTATGCTTCAATTGCTTGGCGCCTACACACCCTGTGAGCAAGTGTCGACAGTCATCGTGTTGTAGAAAGTGTGGACGGCGGCATCACACCCTTTTGCATTTCGAGAGAGGACAGCAGAACGAGAAACCGAAGGAAAGTGAAACTTCAACTACAGGTATAGCGAACGGTAAATCTACAGGTACGCCTATTTCTGTATCTAATAATGAGCATATTGTAACCAACTTTTCTAGTGAACATATACAATCAAACAGTGTCCTATTAGCTACTGCTAATGTATTAGTAGATAGTAGGAATGGTTGCAAATACGTTGTGAGAGCTTTGTTAGACCAAGGGTCACAAGCTTCGTTTGTTACAGAGGCAACAGTACAATTATTAAATCTTAATCGTAAATCCGTGAGTGGTTGGGTGTCAGGTGTGGGAGAGAGGCAAACGAGAATCAAACACAGGGTTACACTTTGCGTCAAATCATGTCACAATCCCAATGCGTCAGTGCGAGTAGAAGCATATGTATTGCGTTCACTAACAACAATGCTACCTACCACTAATCTGGGTATTCCTGAGTGGTCAGATTTAAAAGAGTTGGAGCTGGCTGACCCAGGATTTGCAACACCAGGGAGAATAGACATTCTTCTTGGAGCTGAGGTGTACAGCGACGTCTTGTTAGACGGCGTTATCAAGCATCCTATGAATAATCTTTTGGCACAACACACAATTCTAGGTTGGGTTATTTCAGGAAGGTTGTCACGAGAATGCATTTCAGCAGAAAAGAACTTCACCAGTCTGCATGTTCAGCTTAAAGAAGATGAGATGCTTAAGTTATTTTGGGAGTTAGAAAACGAGCCAAACACCATACAGAAGAGATTGTCAAAAGAAGAAGAAAGATGTGAAGAGTATTACGAGGCTACAACGATCAGAGATAAGGAAGGAAGATATGTGGTAAGATTGCCATTCAGAAACAATAACTCAGAAGGTCAAGCTGATGGATTGAGGGAAATAGCTGCCAAAAGGTTTGAGTTCCTAGAGAAGAAATTCGCAAAAAATTGTAAGTTTCATGAAGATTACAGTAAGGTTATGAAAGAATATATTAATCTTAATCACATGATTGAAGTGGAGTCTGCAGATATTAATAATTCTAAAGCGGTGTATTTACCTCACCATGGCGTAGTAAGAGAAGATAAGGATACGACGAAACTTCGAGTGGTTTTTGACGCTTCGTGTAAGGGCATCAATCATGTTTCCTTGAACGACAATTTGCTCGTGGGTCCTAAGCTGCAACAGGACTTACGCCACATACTTATGAGATGGAGGACACACAAAATCTGCATTACGGCAGATATCATAAAAATGTATAGAATGGTGCGTGTAGCAGAGGAAGACACAGACTATCAAAGGTTATTATGGAGACCAACAACAACTGAGAAAATTAAACATTACAAATTGGTGAGATTGACCTTTGGTACCGCATGTGCACCATACCTTGCAGTGAAATCATTACAGAGATTAGCGGATGATGAGAAATCAACACTTCCAGCTGCTGCTAAAATAACAAAAACAGATCTCTATATGGATGATCTATTGTCAGGATGTGACACAGAAGATGAAGCTGTTAGTATTTATAATGACATGAACAAACTACTGAACTTAGGCGGCTTCGAGTTACAAAAATGGAGTAGTAATAATGAGAACGTCTTAAAATATATGGGTATAAATAAAAGAGATGATCATGAACTACCTCTTAAGGTCAATAGTTTAGTTAAAGTACTAGGAGTGAATTGGAATCGAGACGCTGACAGCTTTGTATATTCCCTCAACTTACCAGAAACAAAGGAACTGATGACTAAACGACGTGTTCTTTCTGAGGTTGCTAAATTGTATGATCCTCTAGGGTGGATAGCTCCTGTTGTTGTCATAGCAAAAATGATGATACAGAAGTTATGGAAAATAGGACTAGGATGGGACGACACTATAAGTGGAGAGCTACTAGCAGAATGGTTACACTTCAAGGAAAATTTAGCTCACATTAAACATATTTCTATACCAAGATGGTTACAATGTTCCCACAGATCTACAGTTGAGTTGCACGTCTTCGCAGACGCTTCGCAGGCAGCATATGGGGCAGCAGTGTATATTCGAGTAGTCGAGGGAGACAGAGTCTACGTTAATTTAATATCAGCAAAAACAAAGGTTGCTCCTATTATGAAACAATTATCTATTCCGAAGTTAGAACTCTGCGGTGCTACACTAGCAGCGAAACTGATTTTCGAGACAGCGCAAGTAATGAACATAGCTAAGGAAAATTTACACGCATGGACAGACTCGACTATAGTTCTAGCTTGGTTAAAGGGTGGGGCGAGTCGATGGAACACATTCGTCAGCAATCGAGTCTCTGAGATATTGAACATTCTAGCTTATGAGCAATGGGGTCATGTGACTACAGACACAAACCCAGCTGATTGCGCCTCAAGAGGCTTACAGGCCTCAGAGTTGATAAATAACTTACTGTGGTGGAATGGTCCAGCTTGGTTGGCTGTACTAAACCTTGACATGAACTTAGTTGATGTCGACGATACACAAGAAGAAGAGAAAGCCAAAGTTTTTACTGCTTTATTAAATACTGAAGAGGAATTAATTTGGACTAAGTTCTCTGATTTACAGAAAATGTTGAGAGTAATTTCATATTGTAGAAGATGGTTAAATGTAAAGTTACATAAACACAACGTTAAATATAATAATAAATTCCTTACAACACAAGAAATGAATGAAACTCTAAATAACTGCATTAAACAGATTCAAGGTATAGAATTTAATCAAGAAATAAAGCAGTTAAAATCTCAAGGCGGTGTTCTCAAAAGGAGCAAACTACGCAATCTTTGTCCCATTATCGATGATAATGGTATTTTAAGAGTTGGCGGACGTATTCAACAGTCGCAAGCTGCGTACGACACAAGACATCCTATAATTTTACCTGCTAAGAGTCATCTTAGTAGACTAATCATTAGAGATGCTCATCAGAACACAATGCATGGTGGACCACAAGTAATGCTAAATTACTTGAGGTCGAAGTACTGGATACTGCGAGCGAAAGATCAAGCAAAGGGACATTACCGAGAATGTACAACTTGTATTAGATATGCAAAAAACAATGCGGTACAGTTGATGGGCCAACTACCAGAGGTACGAGTAAAACCCAGCAGACCTTTTAGATCAGCTGGTGTAGATTATGCAGGACCCATTAATATCAGATTTTCACCAGGCAGAGGAGCTAAATCTTATAAGGGCTATATTTGTCTCTTCATTTGCATGGCAACACGTGCTGTACACCTGGAAGCTGTCACAGACCTGACTTCTAAGGGATTCATCGCTGCTTTCAGGCGCTTTACTGCCAGACGAGGACATTGTCATGACCTTTTCAGTGACAATGGCACTAATTTTGTGGGAGCAGACAAGCAGCTAAGAGATATGTTTGACAAGGCTAAGTCTTCTATTCCTAGTGAGATAGCAGAGTTGTTAACCGTCGAACGTACTACATGGCATTTTATCCCTCCACATGCGCCTAATTTTGGGGGTTTGTGGGAGGCTGGGGTCCGCAGTACAAAAACACATCTCACAAAAGTAATTGGAAATAGTACACTCACCTACGAGGAACTTACCACTGTGTTAGCTCAGATTGAATCTTGTTTAAATTCGCGACCTATTTCGGTTTTAAGTGATGACCCTAATGACCCTCTCCCCCTGACACCAGGTCACTTTCTGGTTGGCGAACCTTTATTAAACCTATCAGATGAGAATTATACACCTTGTAAACATATCACTAATCTTGAACGATGGAGGTTAGTTCAAAAAATGGTCAACGATTTCTGGAAAAGATGGTATAAAGAATATCTTGTCAATCTTAATAAAATATATAAATGGAACACAAAACAACTTCAGCCAGAAATCGATGACATAGTTATCCTAAAAGATGATAATATTCCACCTAGTAAGTGGATATTAGGAAGAGTAATTCAAAAACATGTTGGTCCCGATAATCTTACTCGAGTTGTATCAATTAGATGTAAGAACAGTGTTTTAAAACGTCCTGTGAATAAAATAAGTATCTTAACTAAACAAACTTAGGATTAGTGCTAACTACTCTTTGTAAAACTAATATAGTGTGTACCTAATTATTAAAACTAACTACTTATTTATAACTAAGAAACATAAAAAACTTATAACTTACCGAAAACCTTGTGTCCATTACTTACCTAATAATGATGTGTTAAAACAATGTTTACAAAATTTTATGTAAACGTAAATGTTATGTGAACTAGGTAGGTACTTACCTTTTACTAATAAATTCTTGATTGATTAGTGTTAAAAGTATTAGATAAGTGACTTATCAAAGCAGCTGTGTAAAGTATGATTCCGACCCTTGCATAGTTATAGGTATATGTAGTAACTTGTAAACCTTACCTTTGCAGTGATATTATTATGTGTAGTGTTGTGGATATTGCTTATGAACTAGTTAATTATAGTTTTGTAAAACTTACCTTATCACCTCAAGTTAGATGTCATAATTAATTGTTACTTTAAAATTGTAGTTTCTATACCTATTATTTTGTAAATTCATATTAAAGAACTGCGTTCTTTGGGGGGCGGAATGTTTAAGCAAGTACTTACAAACTAATGAATGTAACGATAGTATCTATAGCTAGCTATCGATATGTAGATGATCACACATACAGTCCACTCAAACGATTTGTCAAGTTAGTTGAAATTAAATCTTCGCGACAAACACACGTCTATTTTTTCTAAAACTCCTATCAAACCAAATACAACCTTATTGCTATTAACACTGGTACATCGGAAACCAACTCTATGAGGGTTCAAAAAAAACGACGAAACATTTCGAGAAAAGGTAGGTAGTGCCCTTGCGCTTCGCTTGGCTCGTCTTGGCGGGGGCACTACTGTGCCCCCAGATTAAACTGTAGATATTAGTTTAAGTTGTAATTATATCGTGGTATTTAAGATTAAATTATGGGAAATAAAAGCAGAAGAAAGAAAACAATATCCAGGATAGCATTGAGTAAGCTTAAAAAAAAAAAAGGTAAGTTTGATTAATATTTTTCTACGTATTTATAGCTAGCTACCCACCCATAAAAGACGACGCGACAGAGCAATATTGTAGTTATAAAGGTAATAAGGTATCTACTTGCTTTCGTCACAGTACTAGCAGTAGCAGGTAGTTACCATAAATTTACAATTATAGTAATATCAAAGTAAATGTATTGTTGATGTATTTTTTTTTTATATTACAATTTACAGAAATAACAGTAGCACAACTACAAAAAAGATATTTTTTGCTAATATAACGTTTTGTCTTTGTAGTTCATCGATACCAAGATATAAAGGCGTATTCATAAAAAAGTGCACAGGCGAACAGTGAGTACCTAACCTATAACTCGTTTTTTTAAATTAGAGTATGGTATTTAGAATGACGACGACGCGACGCGGACGGCAGTATTTGCTTCTCGCTCAGGCGCAATAGGTAGGTTCTACTACGTGAGACATGTATACCTATTGCATCAATTCAATTCGCGCGCCTACTGTATCTATTGTACAAATTATAGTAAAAATACAAGGTTGTACAAATTATAGTAATAAACAGATGCCACCAGGGGCGCAGCCTTCAAACAACCCGATTCCTATCAGCTTTCCTTCGGAACAACCACTCCTCTTAGTGTCTACTATTCCCAAACAATTTGATACACCTTTTTTTTTTTTTTTTTCGGTGGGAAATCATCAAATGACCTCTCCCGCTCTGGGCGGAGCGGAAGGATGTGTCAGACTCTTACTGACTAAAACCCACCCGTGTTCCTTCAGTTGCCTGTGCGCCAGGGCCACGGTAACTCTTTCGAACAATCTGCGACTCCGGCAGGCATCGGTCCTATCGGACCCCGTCAATGGTGCTGACATCTCTTTGAGGCGCGCGTGGAACACGACGCGCCGTCGACCCGGGCCTGGTCCTTACCGGACGGCGAGCTGCCCATTGTTCGCCGTCCGCATGCCCGCGCCTACGTTGGCCGGGAGTCGGCAATCGACTCCCGACGCCCAGGGTGTCTCCTCCTCCTGCGGCGGCTAGGGGCGCGAGGGCGCAGAGATTGCCTCTCTCTTTCGCGCTCCGCCTCCTCCTTCGCGAGCATTACTGCTTCGCAGAAGGAGGTGACGGCTTCCCATTCCCTCTCGCTCCGTACCATGGCCTGAACCAGGGCCGGACGCGAGAGGTCGCCGCCGCCGATCGCCGCCACGAGGACACGGCGGTGCTCCGCCCAAATTTGATACACCTGTGTGTAAAACTGTGTATTAGATCACACTACAGATATTTAATACCAATTTATTACAACGTAAGACTAAAAACATACCTAAATACATAAATGCCTTTTTTTTGTCTAACAAATAATTCCGATAGCATCAGCGTCGAAGTAAGCCGGCCTTCGTGTGTCGGAACGTGGTACTAAATTCTTATGTACAGACACACGTGACTTCGTATCCCGCAGCGTTGCGTCGTAGGTAACTAAGGAAGCCGAACTACAGCGGGTTATGACAGGGACATAAATAAAAAAGTATGTATGCGAGAATGAGATAGAAATAATGTTTGTTTTTTATTTTTTCTTTGCGTCATGTTTATCGCAAATAAATGCATTTTATTTCTCTTTATTAATGTCGATATTTGATTTGTTGTGTTGATTCCTTGACATATAAATTCACGTATTTGTTTTCACTGGTTCTTTTGCATTTTATTCGTTATAACATCATTTTAGAATATTTTTGTAGTAGAATGTTTTTCAGAAATAAAACTATAGTCAGTAAGTAATATTATCGTTTTATTTCTGTAAAATATTGATAATTCACTTTGTGTAGTGATAGTGTCGCTTTGGTTATTTTACTTGACCATAGATGGCGATACATTAAGAAAAAATAACTTTAATTTATGAGTTATATCATTTTGATATTATCTAACGTATAAACAACACAATGTTCAGTTCAGCGTGAACTGAACTTTTTTTTCTACGGCTTCCTTCTATCAATAATTGTAGGTACGCCACTGATATCTGTTTTTATATATTTCAGTATTTCTTATTTCTAATAAAGAATTTACTGACCTCTGTATTATACTGTAATAAGTTTTATCCGAATTTATTTAGTCCAAAGTATATAAGTAATAATAAATAATTAGCCCGCGACTTCGTACGTGTGAACTTAGTTACAAAACATATCTACCCTATGTGATAGGTGAAAACGAAAGCTACAGAATACCGAAACTCCCATCAAAATGCCTCTAGTAGTTTACTGATCAAACAAAAATTCTAAAAACCAGATGAAAGAAAAGGAGATTAGGTGACAAATAAAAGAAACAATTGTAGGTAGGTAGGTAATAAAATAAATAATGTTGCTTTACTCATATTTTCCTAAAAAATAAACACCCGAAATAACATGAATTCCGTAAAACAAAGTTAACTGTCTCTACTGTTACAATTTTAAACTGTGACACAAAAATTTTGCACAGCGCGGTCAGCGACTTCATTTGAACTGCGCGTTTGCGCGACTTGCCACGCGGGGCGGGAGCTAACGCTAAATGCTTAAAAAGAAAAAAAGAAAGAAAAATGCGTTTATTGGCATTGCAGCAACAAAAATACACCTTAAAACAAAAAAATACGGAAAACAATGATTACCTACCTATGCCTACTTATGCCTACTGCGCTCGAAAATCCTGGCCTTACAACGGCTGAATGGATTTGGATGAAATTAGACACACAGATAGACCATGACATGGGTAAAGACATAGGCTACTTTTCATCCTGGATCGCAGACGAAGTCGCGGGCAACAGCTAGTAATAAATCGACAGCCTAATTCGTTAACCTGCTAAGTCCATTTTTTGGCAAAATTTACTTTTTATACCAGTAAAAAGTTCAATCTACTATCTACCGTATCGTTTAAGGAATAACTGCGATATTAGCCAAAAAAAGTGACAAATGCTATGCCCGAAAAACTGCTTTCTGACCACCAGTCAATCTCCACAACGCAAACCTGCTAAATCCTGTTGGGACCTCAGTTTTGTACTGACAACGTTAAATATTTTGATTAGGTACTGATTGAATTCGTTTTACTCGTACTGCACAATTCATTAATCTATACACCATACTCAATTTAAATAAAAAACTGCTAAGTCCTCAAGCAAATTGAAACTTCACCTCGACGATCTGCTAAATAATTGTTTTTCTAAATTTTACAAAATGTGTATAAGTTATGCTGCTACATATATTGTTAAAATATCAAGAAAAATTATAGAAACCAACGGGATTTTCAGAATTTTGATTGCTAAATTAATAGAGATATTATTCAGATTTTTCTTTGTGCTGGAAACTATGTCAAAATGGACTTAGCAGGTTAACGAATTAGGCCGACGAAATGCGAAATGCTATCTGTCTATTTGATACGTTTTCACGACTACACCACTAGACGGATAGTTATGTTCGACAGATAGATAGCCTGAGATTTAGGCTACTTTTCATCCTGGATATTTCGATACAACGAATATGCGATGCGTTGAACGCTCGATTAAACAATCATTCCGTATTTTGAACACTCGATTTATTGAGTGTACGGGTTAATGGGTCTTCGATTTATAAACTACTAGCTGTTGCCCGCGACTTCGTCTGCGATCAAGGGTGAAAAGTAGCCTATGTGTACGGCCTGAGTGCCCGCTTTAAATCGTGCGTCCAGCGGGGCGCACGGTGGATCGAAAATCGGCTGTAGAAGACATAGGATCTCGATTTCTTAAATGTTATTTTTTTTGCTGGAAATGACTTCTGCTGATCATTACTATGTACAAAAATGACACCCGAGTTAATTCTGCCCAAAAACGAAGGAAATATATTTTTTTTACGAAAAATTTGTATGAAGCTAGTATGAAAAATCGAATTATCTCCTAAACGGCATGTTTAACCGTAATATCCTTGGAGGTGGTCATAGTGCTAATTATTTATGATTTTTTGGTTGCCGATTTGACGAAAAATTTAATGCCGTTTTTTTTAAAAAATCGTCAAAATATTTTTATTTATTTTTACATGTAAAACGATCCCTTTTAGTGTCCAAGTTAAAAAGTTCGATATGTTATTAACCCAAATATTAAGAACACACAAAACAAGAAAAATTAAATAAAAAAATTGCTGTTTTTTGACACATTTTTATTAATTTAAATAAAAAAAGATTATCAAACTCTTATTTAAGTAACATATAAAGTTATATTATATACAAAATAATTTAATTTAAGGAATTAATACTAAGCATTTGTAAAATAAAGTAAAATAAATAAAAAAAAAGACAAAATATCATTAAATATTACAAAAAAAAAACCCAAACAGACTCGAATACAAATTTACAAATAAGTACATATATAATTTTTTTACAAATTTTCCTTATCACTCTCGTTGTCAGACTCCAATTCTGAGTCAGCATCCAGATTGGATATATCCAAAAACTCGAACTCAGTTTCCTGAAATTGAATTAAGTCGAGAGTTTCAGCAAAAAAGCTCTGCTTTTTCTTGGCATCTAACTTAGGCCTTTGTGCACTTAGCAAAGGATCCGAAGAAACAACAAGCATATTTAAAATGTCTTGATTGGAATCCTGCCTGCTTCTTTTCCACGAATGATGTTCTCGAAACCTCCTAAAATCTTTGTTTCGAGACTCTGAGGCTTCTTCCGAGAGAGTCCCAATCGGCACAATATTATTTTTCTCAATTATGTCAGCCCCATGGATTAATAATTTATGAACGGTTGACGACATGTAGTACCAGTCGTATAATAATACGTACTTTTCTGCTGTTTTGCGGGCATAATCTCTAAATTTTATTATATCGACCTGCTCTCCAGATGTAATTGCTTGTAAAATTACAGCAAATCTTTTGATGAGGTCTTCATCCAAACCGGTTATAGCTGCGGTTTTATTAGGAAACTCAAAGAATTTTCTTGCAGTATTCCCGTCATTGGTGGTTCCCGAGCCTTGTTTTACTATATCAATCAACAGATTGAGCTCATCTTTGAATTTATTTTGAATTATTTTCTTCCGTGTCTGTAGCATTTCTTTGTGCTCATCACTTCTCGCTGCCCACCGTTTGAAGTCGAGCCTGTATGCAATGTGTAACAGACATTCCATACAATTTATACGGGCGTGTAGGGATGACAAGCCAAATTCATACAGGTCAGAACACACAATTTTTGATGTTACAGCATCTAAGCGGTTCATTTCTGTAGGCTTTGCTAAGCACATGTAGCACGATGCATTTGATCTAGCTTCAGAAAGGTAAGTGCAAACTTTAGCGTCGATCATCGTCATCATTGGTTCATGAGTCACCCTATTATTATTATTGCACTCTGTGGGGATAAGGGCCTCAATTTCTTCATCCATTTGTTTTTTCAGCTCAAGGACAACTGCTTCACTCTCCTTTACAAAAGTAAACTGAACTGGACGACAATACAAAACTGAGCATGGTTTTGGGTTCGTCCATAAGATGTTGTCTCCATCTGTCAGTTTAAGTGGCACCAAGGAGGTCATGAAAATGCTCGAGTCATCTTCCTCACCCTCCATTTTCTGCTTGTATCGGCTTTGGTTAGAAGCACCATCAAATCCCCACTTGGATATCAGCTTCAACTGCTTGTTATGCTCTTCCTTAGAAAGGCTTTGAAGGATTCTTGTAACTGTGATATCAAGTAAAGCTTGAAGTGTAATCCTAGCCGATGAATCAGTAACTGTCACTGATTGCTTCGGAGGGTAGCAATCAAGCTTAGTTTGTTGCACTTTATAGTAAGATGGATAAATATCCTTAGCACCTTCCCGAATGGCAGCCTCTCGCAACGTAATATATTGCCACTTTGAGAGTTTTAGCGAAAGAAGCAATCCAAGCGCCTTTTCTGACGTAAATATGATTGTTTTCGCTGGTTTCTTAAGCGTTTCATTTAATTTAGCGGCTGCTTCAGGATTTTTCATCATGTATTCGATGACAGAGTTTTGTCTATTTTTTTATTTATTTTACTTTATTTTACAAATGCTTAGTATTAATTCCTTAAATTAAATTATTTTGTATATAATATAACTTTATATGTTACTTAAATAAGAGTTTGATAATCTTTTTTTATTTAAATTAATAAAAATGTGTCAAAAAACAGCAATTTTTTTATTTAATTTGTCTTGTTTTGTGTGTTCTTAATATTTGGGTTAATAACATATCGAACTTTTTAACTTGGACACTAAAAGGGATCGTTTTACATGTAAAAATAAATAAAAATATTTTGACGATTTTTAAAAAAAAAACGGCATTAAATTTTTCGTCAAATCGGCAACCAAAAAATCATAAATAATTAGCACTATGACCACCTCCAAGGATATTACGGTTAAACATGCCGTTTAGGAGATAATTCGATTTTTCATACTAGCTTCATACAAATTTTTCGTAAAAAAAATATATTTCCTTCGTTTTTGGGCAGAATTAACTCTGGTGTCATTTTTGTACATAGTAATGATCAGCAGAAGTCATTTCCAGCAAAAAAAATAACATTTAAGAAATCGAGATCCTATGTCTTCTACAGCCGATTTTCGATCCACCGTGGGGCGGGGCGTGCAGCGTTCGTGTCAAACAGATGCATTAACACGTAGTGTCCTGAGTTGCGTCGAGCGGGGCGTCGCGTCGCGTGCGAGTTCAAGCCAGTTTGTGTTTTGCAGCGGCGGCGGCGGCGGGACGTGCGTGTCCGTGATATCGTTTGAAGAAATTATCACATCAATACAAAATAGACCAGAAATATCTCTCTATCTCTATCTTCTCATTCTTTATATAAAAACTAGCTTTTGCCCGCGGCTGCGCTCGTGTTAATTTAGAATTTGACAATCAATTCGGGTTGTTCGGGGAATTATAGTTAGGGGGAAGAAAAACCGGTCTATCGACCATCTTTTTTTTTTTTTTGGGTGGGAAATCATCAAATGACCTCTCCCGCTCTGGGCGGAGCGGAAGGGCGTGTCAGACTCTTACTGACTAAAACCCACCCGTGTTCCTTCAGTTGCCTGTGCGCCAGGGCCACGGTAACTCTTTCGAACAATCCGCGACGTCTATCGACCCTCTAGACTCACAAAATGTATTAAGTACTTAAATAAAAATAAAAAAAACTCTTAACACACTACTAAAGTTTCTATAATAATATAATTCAATCATGATTCGAAAGGCACTTCCTTCCACTTTGTCATAATTGCATATCTATTTATTATTTGAACTAGCTTTTGCCCGCGGCTTCGCTCGCGTTAATTTAGACTGACTATCAATTCGGGTTATAATTCAATCATGATCGGAAGACACGTGGCGCCATCTATTATCATAAGAAAGTTATTGTTCTTTTCCTCGGGAACAGTACTTTTTTTCGAGATGAAAGAAAGGTACCCTATATCCGTTTCTGTGCACCTGACAACGTATATGCAAAATCGGATGTGACGTCGTAGTGTGGTGGTGACTGCGGTAGTACTACTTACTAACCTAATACTGCCTTCCATGAAAGTCAACAAGAAAAAAATTGTTCTGTCGGGGCTCAACTCGGAGGCTCGTTTTCATCGCTTAATGCTTACATAATATAAACCTGTTACAATTGTCTAAACTTTCAACTTTTTTATTGGTTTGTGTGTGTTGTGTTTTCAAAAGTAAAAACCTCATTTTTTCTTTATTTCTTCACTGATTTTGTTAAACAGAGGTTTACGGTAAAAGAAAAATATCGTAAATGAAAATAAAACTAACTTAGTTGGTCTTGTAGATAGATAATATGCATTTTTCAAGTGGGCATGGATGTCCAGCAGGCGTAGCATGACGCTTTCTATTTCTTGGACGACAAGACATAGCTATTTCTACACAAAGTGACATTTCGTTTCTCCACTTTTGACATCGCACCGTAAAAATCCTTCTACAATCCGTCATTTTATCTTTCGTTTCTACCGATCGTTGTCTAGGTCCTTTTATATGTAGACTATTTCAAAAGAAAGTTTTCTATAAATACCAAACGTCAAAATCACACTGACAACTGACAGTTGTCTAAGGTAGTGAAGACGAATTGATTTTGTAATCGCCATGCTAAAGACAGTAGAAAACTTTTTACTCGACGGCCACAAAGTATGAAAATGGAACGGAAAAATGGAATTTTTCACTTTTAGTATGGAAAATGTGAAAGTTATTACCTACATGTTCAGTTTTAGTGGTTTCAGGGTTCCATAAAGGGGCTCGAAATGTTCATTATTTTTGCGATAGGACACACCATTTTCGAGATATAAGCAAAATAAAAGAAAAACGTGAATAAACTACTTAATTTCGTAAAAATTGCAGTTGACTCTTTCTACTTTGCTGCCGTCGTACTGTCTTCATGGAACGTCATTTTTGTCTATTCTTCCGTCGACAAAACCAGTTTCTATGAAGATCATGCTATGCGTGCAAATACATAACAAAATATTTAAGTGATAGGTAAGTGATAGTGACTTCTCCGATCTGTGTAAATATACAGAACAAATAAATTAAATACTCAATAAGTATTCAATACTTTATTTGCATTTCACTATGTGTTCTTAGGTGGTAACTTAAAAATTATAATAATATGTGATCATTATGGACCCTGTCGGGCACAGCAAAAGAGTAGGAGAGAGGAAGCTTTGAAAAACTTAGCTTATCACTATCAGTTTTCTGAACGAAAAATAATAATAATTATTATATTTTGTTTTTTTTTATATATAAGTACTTATAGTTAACTGTACTAATACTTATTTAGTTATGTTAGCACCTAAATTACCTATGTCGTTTATACAATAATAACATTTTCTTCTAAAAAAATTGTTTTAGTTTTTAAATTAGGAACATCATGTTATACAGAGTATTTTTTCAAGTTGTGTGGATGACGAAATCCTAATTGAAAAATCATGTCTAGCCAGGAATCAAACCTGTTGATTTAGGCAAAAACACACACTGTTATTGTACCTACCATCTGATAATGTCGCTAATAAGGATCAAATTATGGAAAGTAATGTGACACACGGCTAACTAAAGGGATGGATTGATTTCTGAAGTTGAAAACGAAATTACTCAACATTAAAATATGAATGTAACTAAAATGAAATAATTGTAGTTTGGTTAAAAATTTACTTTCCTTTCCAAAACGAGTATTTCGTATCACAGAATTTGATGACTGGTGAAATATACACGATGTGTTATTTTATTTTTATTTCTCAAAATCTTATTATTCGGCTTATGCCGTTTGGCTACCCTAAAACAGCCACCCTAGAGTGGAAACTCGGAAACGCGTGTTCAGCTGTCTAACCCAGACGGGGTGGATAATCGGAATTCACTTTTGATTGTTCTTAAAAAAAAATACCCTAATTGGGTACAGTCATCATCAACAATACAACAGTAAAATACACTCATACACTTTAATAATTTTTTAATAGCCACAAACATAAACAAAACTCGTATTACGTATTGCATTTAAATCAAATTAAACTTCCTTCGTTTTAAATAATATTTAAAAAAACTATTTATAAATTCTGGAATATGTCCAGGAAGAGACCAACACTAATTTCATTATTATTTATTTTTAATTGTTGAATACCTACTTACTCCAATACCTACTCCAATAAAACTATAATTGAAATTGTCACATTGAATGATAGGTAATTAAAAACGATTTCAGCTTTGACATTTCAAAGAAGAACTAAGTACCTATGTATTTTTATAGGTACCTGTTCGAGCCAACGCCTGCTCATTTAGAATGAGCAAACCAATGTTGCAGACTAATTAGATTGTAATTAGATGTAAGGATCTGCTGTACTTGTTTGTCATTTTTTGCACTCCATTTTTGTTCGTCATCAAGGCAATACAAGTTTTGACTAAATATCAGCATATTTGAAGTTTCTTTGAAGAGTCACCTAAAATTCCCCAACAGTACCTATATTTTATAGGTATCTTGGGCCAGTTTCTATCATGTGTCTCAACCGAGAATGTTACAGCCGAGGGAGAAAATCGGAAGAAAATAATATACCTACCTACGAATTCCGATTATCCACCCCGTCTGGGGTAGACAGAACATGCTTTTCCGAGCATCCATCCTAGGGTGGCTGTTTTAAGGTGGAAAAACGGAACAACCCAATTATGCAGTTTTAGGTTTTGTCTCAATCGACCTCGTACTTTGAGTATTGTTTGATATTTCTTTTAGTTTCGGACTTGGCCATTCACACACACTTGGAAAATTTTCCCTCTGGAAGTATTTCATACTTTCATATTTTTCCTTTACCTGTACGGCGGAGACAGGAACTAAGGGTATTCGACTTCAATGTTTTCTGTAGATATTTGAGATTAATTGTAGTTAATGTGAAATAAAAAAACGTTTAGCCTGTTCCAAAAGTGGGTATTTGATGTAAATTTTAAACAAGGCTTAGAAAACGTACCAACCGGTGGATGCCAATTTGTTGTGCTACTTACAAATGAGGTGCTTTCATTTGACTATTGAATATGTACTTAAAACCCAAATTATAATTTTAATTCCCCTTGGAAGATGTGTTTCATTTCAATTGTAATATTCATTATAGTGATATAATTATGTATAAAGTTGAAACCTTCTAAATACAGATGAATGTGTTACTAATTCCTTTTAATTCGTAAGAGTTTAAGCTGATCGATCAGGGTTTGTTTACCTTTTTTTTTTTCTGTGGCAACACTAAAGCTGACAGCTGATTTAAATTTGGTCCCGTAATTTTTATTTTTATAATTACCTTATTAGTATATTTAAGCCCTAATTCCAATTAATCACTAAACGGAAAGTGTAACTAAGTGTATTACTTACAAAAACAACGTTTTTGTGGCATTTTAAAGAGTAAATAACTAATGTGATTCGGTGACGGGCATTTTCATCTTGTAAACAGGTACAAAACTATTGAAATTGTTTATTATACAACGTTTTTCTACAATTATCCCACTTGTTACTGGATTAAACATATTTGAACAAGTACAAGTCATCTTTAGATTCACTTTAAAAAAACGTAAACATAACCTTATTCAAAGGTGACAACTTCTTTGACAAATTTTCAACATTATCGCTGTTAATCGTTAATCCTGTATTCTAGCTATAATTTTTCTCTTTCCATCTCTCTTTCCTCTCCATGATTATGACCCGTAAAGCCTATGCTCGCCAGGAAGACGCAAAATTCAGCCAGGCTTTGAGCGAACTCAAGGCTTCTAAGGACTTGTGTGACCGATTGATAAGGGAAGCTGATGACAATGAAAGCGAAGCAATGAACTTGTTAACAAGGAACCAAATCATGAAATCAGAAATGGCTCACTTACATAATTATGTATAAAACAAACTGAAGCCATTGATGCCCGGGACAGGCTCCAGCTCATTGTAGACAGGTTTGACCAGGGCAGTTCTGAGTATGAGCTTGCTCTTAACCGCATACAGACTTTAGAAAAACAGCTTCATGAGGCAAACAATAAAGTTTCACAATTAGAATGTACTCAACATAATACACACACATCACTGCCTCGTTGAACCGAAGTCTGTTCGATGAACTGGTGGTCACTGCCCCAAGTGTGGTTCCTGTTGCAATTGACATTTAACCCACAGTCCCTATAGATCTGACCTGCGATGATAACACTAAGTCTAATAACTTAACAAGGGTGATCAAATGTAGCAGAAATAAATTGAAAAAATATTGTAAGAATCAACAAATTTAAGTATTAGAAAAACTCAAAAACGAGTTCATAGACAGAAATTCTTCATAAAACATTTTAAATTAAATAGGGAACGCCTTTAACTATTGCATAAACTAGATAAATCTCTGAAATGCAAATGAGGGAATATATGCTGGCGATGAATGAGTTACTAGTGAGTGGTAGTTCATGTTCGTGTGAGCGATCACAATCATTGACGAACAACAGCTTGTCCCATAGTCAGTCGTCACCAGCTTGTTTGACACCAGCAGGTGATACTTCATTGCAACAAAGTTATATCTCTGATAGTTCCCTTAAAATAGCTAAAGTTAATGTAAAAATTCATTACTGTAAAAAACCCAAATAAATAGTGATATTGTGATATTTTGTGATGAAATTGGGAAAGACATGGGCCAGTTATTTTCAACTATTTGCAAGGGACAGTAAGTTACCAATTATTGTATGCCTAGCTTAAGTTATGTGGATATAATGAGAAAGATTATTAGTTTAAAATATACAACTTTGATAATATTAATTAGTAACAAATCAATCAGGACAGTCTGCTCCATTACATTAACAAACTATGTGAGCTAGACTTAAGACAGATTGTTATGATTACATTTCCTTATAGTATCAGTTTGCCACAGAAATAAAATAATTTTATGCACAAGTTAAATATATTGTTTAATCATATGCCATTAAACAATAATACATTTCATGTCATTGAGTCTAACAAGTATGTTAGTAAATATTTATATGTGACAAAATACAAATTGTATTTGCCAAAATGTTTAAAAAGACAAATAGCTTTATTGCTATACTTTTTTTTTTTTTTGATCAGCCAAGAAGTTGGCTAATATAACTGTTGCTTCTATTGAGCAATTACCTGACA
Organism: Dryobotodes eremita; assembly: GCA_917490735.1. Lineage (NCBI taxonomy): Eukaryota > Metazoa > Arthropoda > Insecta > Lepidoptera > Noctuidae > Dryobotodes > Dryobotodes eremita. The sequence continues at coordinate 22,863,722 of OU823257.1, forward strand.
TTTTCATTGATTCATCCAATAACTTGGCTACACAAGCTGACATTAATTTAAATAAGAAATTGAGACAATAGAGAAAACCTCTTGCATTATTAATGGAGATAATTAAAATTTAAATACTAGTCCAAATCATCAAAATGTCAGAATAAGTTCTAACACAGTTAACCTAGTGCACCAAAATATTCAAGGTATGTTGAGAAAAGACCTTGAAATTAAATTATTCATGAACTGTAACAACATTGATGTTTTATGTAAGTAATACAGAAAATTGGTTAAAAGCCATCAGTTCATGTTTAATTTCAGTAATCACCAAGTCAGGTTGGTAGTACGTTCAGCAGAGAAAATGCAATACATGGTGGCTCATTGATACTGTTAAATAAACAACTTAAATTCAAAGGACGTAAGGATATTGTAAGCCTCTCTGTTGAGCGGACTATAGAAATAGCCTGTGTGGAGTTGGCGCGGCTTGTTCTATTGAGCGTGTACCGGCCGCCGTCATCGATGTATGATTGCTTTGAAAGTATTATGGATGATGTGTAACAAAAACTTGGTAAATTAGGAAAAAATATAATTGTATGCGGTGATTTTAATGTCAATTTATTAGAGGACTCATTGATGTGCCTAAAAATTAAAAAATTATTTCAGTCATATAACCTTAATCATTTATTTTTGGAGCCTACTAGAATAACTGCTACCTCAACGACATGTCAAAAAAAAAACGTGAAAAAAATTATAAGCCAACTTGATTCTGACCACTGCGGACAACTGATTACATTTAGTAAGCAAAATAAAAAAGTGGCTAAGAAAGATATCACTGTAGGTAGTGCCAAAAACTGCAGGTCGCTTGGAGAACTTTAAAATAAACTTAGTAGTAAATTACGCTACTTGCCTTACAGTGATGATCCCAATGAACTGTACAATTCTGTTTTTGCCATGTATTGTACAGAATTTAACTCAACATTTATACCCAAGCAGATCTCAGTTAATGGATTTGCAACCTTCAGTGAATGGGCAACTAAAGGGATATTTAATAGCAGAATCAAACTTTTTGAACTAGTTATATGAAGAAAGAAATTATAATAAAAGTAAAGAATTTTATCAATATGTTAAGTACTATTCCAAATTATTTAAACAAGTCTGTAGCGAAGCTAAGTGTCGCTATTTAAGCTCCAAGATTAAAAATAGTTAAAATAAAATAAAAACGACTTGGGACATTATAAACAATGAGACTGGAAGACACAGAAAGCGTAGTAGTGACTACAGCCTTAATATTAACAATAAAGTTATTAAAAATATAAAAAATAGTGGCCCACCGGTATCGGGAACAGGGTCCAAGCTACCGGCGGTCAGGGCTCCAGAGAGAGGAACCTCCTAACAATGCGGGCCGTGTCTAGAAGTACCGCCCTCTGAATCAAACCCTTGATCCAGCTACCCAACGAGAGCCTCCTCAGGTGTTGGTCGAGGCTCTTGACTATTAGTCCATTGGCTGTAACGACTATCGGTACAATGATCGCTGAGTCCACATCCCACATGTCGACAACCTCGCGAGCCAAGTCAAGATATTTGATTTGTTTATCTTTCTCGGCTTTCACGAGGTTCCCGTCGTGTGGGACCGTTATGTCAACAATCATTGCACGCCGCTCTAATCGATCCACCACCACTATATCAGGCTTATTGGCAACAATAGTCCTGTCAGTGATGATGGATCGATCCCAGTACAATGTGATATTTCCATTTTCGAGAACTGGGTCGGGCACATACCTGTAGTACGGCACTTCCGGTTCTACAAGGCTGTATTTGAGAGCAAGTTGCTGATGGATAATCCTGGCTACAAGGTTGTGTCTATGCAAGTATTCTCCGTTAGCTAGACTAGAACATCCGGAGATAATGTGTCTGATTGATTCACCTGGACGGTGGCATGCCCGACAAATGTCAACCGTGCCGTCTTTCACAATAAATCTCCGGTAGTTGTTTGTCATCATAACTTCGTCCATAATTGCACAGACAAAACCTTCGGTTTCTCCAAAGAGATCACCGAAACGCAGCCAGGCTACGGACGCTAGTTGATCTATATCGGGTCCATGTAGGGCCCGAAAAAAGCGTCCGTGAAGCTCCTTACTCTGCCATACTTCCATGCGATCATTAGTGTCAAGCACTACTGGCTTGTGCCAGTTCTCTTTAGCCAAGGAGAGCGGGGTGAGGCCCTTGTCCACTTTGACCACATCTCGATGCATCCCCACGTCGGCCTCTAAGAAATATTCCCTGAGACTGCATATCTCGCGATTGTGGAGGTTTTTAGTATTTAAAAAGCCTCGACCTCCACATTTTCGCGGGATATACAGCCTCATTACCGATGACCGTGGATGATGCATTCGATTTGCAGTCAGCAGTGTACGGACCTTCCTATCCAGGGCGTCGAGTTCGGTCTGAGTCCATTTGAGTATGCCAAAAGAGTACATCAAAACCGGCATGACCCAACCGTTAAAGGCGCGTACCTTGTTTCCGCCTGATAAAAGACTATTAAATACTTTTTTCAGGCGGCCAAAGAAGCGTTCCTTTAACGATTGCTTCATGTCAGTATCATTGATGCCCAATGCTTCCGACATACCCAAATACTTATAGGTTTCGGATGCAGAGAGGGTTCTAAGGTTTATAGAATCCGAGAGTTTGGTTCCGACGGATTCCACAATCTCCCCTCGCTTTACATGCATGACCGCACATTTGTCTACACCAAATTCCATTCTGATGGCGCTACTGAAAATTTCAGTTACTTTCAGTAGCTCCATCAGTTGCAAATTGTTGGAGGTGTAGCGGCATCTACAATCGCCACATGCGAGCTACACGTCACAATGACGTCACGCAAAATCCTGCATCGCGCAATCAGAGTTTACCGCGCAACTAGCATATATACAACATCCCGACATCAATCGTCGGGCAGTTGCCCACCAGACACGACACCCGTCTGGTCGGAGGATCCTCCCTTTTCTATAGAGTATGAGTGAACTTTACACACTGTTCCTCATACCTCTATACTGGTGACCCCGACGTGATATAACCGCTACAGAGGCAAAGAGTTTTAGGTCATCCATGTAAAGGAGGTGAGATATAACCTGACCACCTCTCCTCAGTCGATAGCCTAGACCTGAATCTTCCAGCAGTGTGCTAAGAGGATTCAAGGCTAAGCAGAACCAAAGCGGACTCAAACTATCACCCTGAAATATGCCGCGCTCGATCCTTATTGGTTCGCTATTCCTCTGGATATTTCGACATCCTGGATAGTGAAGGACCGTTCTCCATTGCCCCATACATGACATCAGGAAGGCGCGTAGAGTTGCATCTACTTTATACAACTCCAGCACCCTCATAAGCCATGTATGTGGCACCGAGTCATAGGCCTTCTTGTAATCTATCCAACATGTCGAGAGATCCTTTCGGGAACGACGAACTTGTTGGCTAATGGCCATATCAATGAGGAGTAGCTCCTTAGTACCACGGGACCCGTTCCTACATCCATTTTGAGAAGGAGACATGATAGAGTTGGTGTCTATATGTTTGTTTATTTTAGCTCTCAAAATGGATGTAAGAACTTTATAGACCGTCGGTAAACACGTGATCGGTCTATAATTTTTGGGTTCCGCAGTGCTACCTGATTTATGGAGCAGGTGGGTAACTCCTGTTGTTAGGAACTGGGGCAGCGAACCAGACTCCAAAGCAGTCTGGTACTGAGCCGCCAAGCGAGCGTGCGACCCAACGAACCATTTGATCCAAAAGTTTTGCAGTCCGTCCGGCCCTGGAGACTTCCAGTTAGGCAGCGGACGGACTGCACGAGTTACATCTTGGGGGCAGATGGTAATAGCCCCCATTTCTGGTATTGGATCGCAAGCTCGCTCAACTCTCCGAGCCCAATCGCCTTCGGTGTGACTGACAGGCACCGACCAGATATTGCGCCAGAAAGAACACATGGCATCATCATCTGGCAGGCACGTGTCAACCACATCTTGATCCGGTCGCTCCCAACCCCTATAAACCCACCTTTGATCGCGTTGGAAAGTACGATTCTGAGTGTATCGCTCCACTCGCCGCTTATACCTACGAATACGGTTTGCCCATGCATACACTTTCTGCTTCAGGAAGTCGATGCGCTCTGTAACACAGGACATATAATCCTGAGGGCTGATATCAGTCCCTGCGAACGCGCGTCTCACAAAGCGCATCACTCTAGGGCGAGTATTGCCCTCCCTGAAGCAGATTAGTTTGCCGATGAGCGCTCTGGCCCCACCAATACGGCGTTCAATTCTGCACTGCCAAGCTGGTACGGCTGGTTTCGGTCGTGTAGCTCTAGAATCAGTAGAAAATTTGACGTGAGCTACACGACATGCCGCTACAGCCGCGCAGTACAGAATCGAATGAATATCGGTGAGGTCTACGCAGTCATCAAAATAATTTGATAACTGCGCATCCAGGACCGCCACCAGCGCCCTATTTTTATTATGCATGGGCAAACGAGGTAAGCGTGGTCTAAGTTCGGGCGATATGAACCGATATTCTCGAATCGCATCCTCCAAAGCACTCCTCAATTCCTCATTGCACTGGGTACTTACGTTTGTAGCCCTGTCATCACTCTCCTCGTCTACTTGACTCGTGTTAGACTGTGGTAGTATTACAACAGTCTGAGACGAGGGGGCGATGACATGACTACTCTGCATTTCATTTCGCAGGCGATCAAGTACAGTGTCATCCAAGATATGATTACGTTGGATGACCCGCACCTGATCCGACAGTCGTTGTGCCGAAACGTTGATAGCTGGCTCAAGCACCTGAAAAAGAGAGAGCATCCGGACACGGTACGCTGTCAGATTGTTTCCCCCCTCTGTAGCCCCATAGTATGAGCGCATGACGTTTTCATTGATGGATCGTGTCCATCTCATGCGCTGCACACTTCCGCCGGGAGCTGGGACCCTGTCAGAGGCCAGTGGGCCTCGAGGTCCTAAGCCGTCCGGCGGCCGGTGTCCTCCACGTCGACGAACAGGTGGTGGCGTCGTGGGCGGGGAGAAATACTCGTCGCTCGAGCTCGACGCAACTACCGCAGCCGGTGTCGTCACAGCGCTCACAGTGAGGCTGGGTACCGGCGGCGGCGAGGCGGAGCTGAGCGAAGAGTCCGGAGGTGGTGGGCGTGCTCGTAGTGCGGCCGATCTTGTCAACATTTTATCTTCATTTTCCTATCTCGTTTTCATGATTGTTTTATCGGAGGTGACAACTGTCATGTCACCTCCGATTCGGCAGTTTTTTATCAAATCTTTTACATTGTGGTGAATATTATATACTTTTTGGTTTATTACTGATTTTCGGGTTTTATATTTGGTTTTAAAATGGAAAACTATTGCAAGAATGGGTAAAATTTATTTTCACTATTGATATTAACAAGAATTGAAAAACCAGACGTTTTGTTGACACGGTGTTGCCAGAGTTATTATTATGATCCTTTATTTCATTATTGTACATATAAATTATATTTTTAAATATTAAAATATGAAAAAATATAAGCTCATTTAAAAATATAAAAAATAGTGGCCCACCGGTATCGGGAACAGGGTCCAAGCTACCGGCGGTCAGGGCTCCAGAGAGAGGAACCTCCTAACAATGCGGGCCGTGTCTAGAAGTACCGCCCTCTGAATCAAACCCTTGATCCAGCTGCCCAACGAGAGCCTCCTCAGGTGTTGGTCGAGGCTCTTGGCTATTAAGCCATTGACTGTCACGACTATCGGTACAATGATCGCTGAGTCCACATCCCACATGTCGACAACCTCGCGAGCCAAGTCAAGATACTTGATTTGTTTATCTTTCTCGGCTTTCACGAGGTTCCCGTCATGCGGGACCGTTATGTCAACAATCATTGCGCGCCGCTCTAATCGATCCACCACCACTATATCAGGCTTATTGGCAACAATAGTCCTGTCAGTGATGATGGATCGGTCCCAGTACAATGTGATATTTCCATTTTCGAGAACTGGGTCGGGCACATACCTGTAGTACGGCACTTCCGATTCTACAAGGGTGTATTTGAGAGCAAGTTGCTGATGGATAATCCTGGCTACAAGGTTGTGTCTATGCAAGTATTCTTCGTTAGCTAGACTAGAACATCCGGAGATAATGTGTCTGATTGATTCACCCGGACGGTGGCATGCCCGACAAATGTCAACCGTGCCGTCTTTCACAATAAATCTCCGGTAGTTGTTTGTCATCATAACTTCGTCCATAATTGCACAGACAAAACCTTCGGTTTCTCCAAAGAGATCACCGAAACGCAGCCAGGCTACGGACGCTAGTTGATCTACATCGGGTCCATGTAGGGCCCGAAAAAAGCGTCCGTGAAGCTCCTTACTCTGCCATACTTCCATGCGATCATTAGTGTCAAGCACTACTGGCTTGCGCCAGTTCTCTTTAGCCAAGGAGAACGGGGTGAGGCCCTTGTCAACTTTGACCACATCTCGATGCATCCCCACGTCGGCCTCTAAGAAATATTCCCTGAGACTGCATATCTCGCGATTGTGGAGGGTCTTAGCATTTAAAAAGCCTCGACCTCCACATTTTCGCGGGATATACAGCCTCATTACCGATGAACGTGGGTGATGCATTCGATTTGCAGTCAGCAATGTACGGACCTTCCTATCCAGGGCGTCGAGTTCGGTCTGAGTCCATTTGAGTATGCCAAAAGAGTACATCAAAACCGGCATGACCCAACCGTTAAAGGCGCGTTCCTTGTTTCCGCCTGATAGAAGACTATTAAATACTTTTTTCAGGCGGCCAAAGAAGCGTTCCCTTAACGATTGCTTCATGTCAGTACCATTGATGCCCAATGCTTCCGACATACCCAAATACTTATAGGTTTCGGATGCAGAGAGGGTTCTAAGGTTTATGGAATCCGAGAGTTGGGTTCCAACGGATTCCACAATCTCCCCTCGCTTTACATGCATGACCGCACATTTGTCCACACCAAATTCCATTCTGATGGCACTACTGAAAATTTCAGTTACTTTCAGTAGCTCCGTCAGTTGCAAATTGTTGGGGGCAAAGAGTTTTAGGTCATCCATGTAAAGGAGGTGAGATATAACCTGACCACCTCTCCTTAGCCGATAGCCTAGACCTGAATCTTCCAGCAGTGTGCTTAGAGGATTCAAGGCTAAGCAAAACCAAAGCGGACTCAAACTATCACCCTGAAATATGCCTCGCTCGATCCTTATCGGTTCGCTATTCCTCTGGACATTTCGACATCCTGGATAGTGAAGGACCGTTCTCCATTGCCCCATACATGACATCAGGAAGGTGCGCAGAGTTGCATCTACTTTATACAACTCCAGCACCCTCATAAGCCATGTATGTGGCACCGAGTCATAGGCCTTCTTGTAATCTATCCAACATGTCGACAGATCCTTTCGGGAACGACGAACTTGTTGGCTAATGGCCATATCAATGAGGAGTAGCTCCTTAGTACCACGGGACCCTTTCCTACATCCATTTTGAGAAGGCGACATGATAGAGTTTGTGTCTATATGTTTGTTAATTTTAGCTCTCAAAATGGATGTAAGAACTTTATAGACCGTCGGTAAACACGTGATCGGTCTATAATTTTTGGGTTCCGTAGTGCTACCTGATTTATGGAGCAGGTGGGTAACTCCTGTTGTTAGGAACTGGGGTAGCGAACCAGACTCCAAAGCAATCTGGTACTGAGCCGCCAAGCGAGCGTGCGACCTTACGAACCATTTAATCCAAAAGTTTTGCAGTCCGTCCGGCCCTGGAGACTTCCAGTTAGGCAGCGGACGGACTGCACGAGTTACATCTTGGGGGCAGATGGTAATAGCCCCCATTTCTGGTATTGGATCGCAGGCTCGCTCGACTTTCCGAGTCCAATCGCCTTCGGTGTGACTGACAGGCACCGACCAGATATTGCGCCAGAAAGAACACATGACATCATCATCTGGTAGGCACGTGTCAGCCACATCTTGAACCGGTCGCTCCCAACCCCTATAAACCCACCTTTGATCGCGTTGGAAGGTGCGATTCCGAGTGTATCGCTCCACTCGCCGCTTATACCTACGAATACGGTTCGCCCATGCATACACTTTCTGCTTCAGGAAGTCGATGCGCTCTGTGACACAGGACATATAGTCCTGAGGGCTGATATCAGTCCCTGCGAATGCACGTCTCACAAAGCGCATCACTCTAGGGCGAGTATTGCCCTCCCTGAAGCAGATTAGTTTGCCGATGAGCGTTCTGGCCCCACCAATACGGCGTTCAATTCTGCACTGCCAAGCTGGTACGGCTGGTTTCGGTCGTGTAGCTCTAGAATCAATAGCAAATTTGACGTGAGCTACACGACACGCCGCTACAGCCGCGCAGTACAGAATCGAATGAGTATCGGCGAGGTCTACGCAGTCATCAAAATAATTTGACAACTGCGCATCCAGGACTGCCACCAGCGCCCTATTTTTATTATGCATGGGTAAACGAGGTAAGCGTGGTCTAAGTTCGGGCGATATGAACCGATATTGTCGAATCGCATCCTCCAAAGCACTCCTCAATTCCTCATTGCACTGGGTACTTACGTTTGTAGTCCTGTCATCACTCTCCTCGTCTTCTTGACTTATGTTAGACTGTGGTAGAACTACAACGGTCTGAGACGGGGGGGCGATGACATGACTACTCTGCATTTCATTTCGCAGGCGATCAAGTACAGTGTCGTCCAACATATGGTTACGTTGGATGACCCGCACCTGATCCGATAGTCGTTGTGCCGAAACGTTGACAGCTGGCTCAAGCACCTGAAAAAGAGAGAGCATCCGGACACGGTACGCGGTCAGATTTTTTCCCCCCTCTGTAGCCCCATAGTATGAGCGCATGACGTTTTCATTGATGGATCGTGTCCATCTCATGCGCTGCACACTTCCGCCGGGAGCTGGGACCCTATCAGAGGCCAGTGGGCCTCGAGGTCCTAAGCCGTCCGGCGGCCGGTGTCCTCCACGTCGACGAACAGGTGGTGGCGTCGTGGGCGGGGAGAAATACTCGTCGCTCGAGCTCGACGCAACTACCGCAGCCGGTGTCGTCACAGCGCTCACAGTGAGGCTGGGTACCGGCGGCGGCGAGGCGGAGCTGAGCGAAGAGTCCGGAGGTGGTGGGCGTGCTCGTAGTGCGGCCGATCTTGTCAACATATCATCGTCTTCATTTTTCTATTTTGTTATTTTGATTGTTTTATCGGACGTGACAACTGTCATGTCACCTCCGAATCTGTAGTTTTTGGTCTATTTTATTTCATTTGTGTATAATATGGCTTTCGTTTTGGTGTATCAATGATTTTGATGATTAAGTTTTGATTTTTCTGGAAAAACTATGGTAAAAATGGGTCAAAATTGCGTTCACTGTTATAATTAAATAAAAAACTGAAAATGAGACGTTTCGTTGACACGGTGGTGTTGCCATATTATTATTATTATTATTAAGAAGTTGCCACAGTTTTTGAAAATTTCTTTGCCGATATTCCAGTCTCAACCACAAAAAATTTAAATTCTTCACCCACTGTTGCCGAGTCCCTATTGAAAGAAAATGTTGATATTTGTAATCATGTATTTAATTTCGAGTATGTTAGTGCTCGAGATAGTATTAAAACTTTAAATACACTTAATGTTAAAAAAACTGCTGATCTACAGGGAAATTCCGTAGAGGTTACAAAATGTGTAATCAACACTGTAGCGCCTGAATTGGCAATTATTTTTAATAAATGTATTGAGTGTGATGTAATTCCTGACTAAATGAAGAGTAGTAAAATAATACCTTTTTTTAAATCGGGCAGCACATCAGACCCCACGAACTTTAGCCCAATTTCCGTGCTACCCACCTTCAGTAAAATATTGGAAAAATTGATGCTACATCAATTGCAAAGACATTTTAATAAACATAAATTATTAAACAGCAAACAATGCGGTTTCACAAGGGGTCGCTCTACTACCAACGTTGGCGTTGAGCTTCTTGCACATATCTTGGAGGCCTGGGAGAAGTCTCATGATGCCCTAGGTATTTTTTATGACTTGTCTAAGGCTTTCGATTGTGTTTCTCATGATACATTGGTCTGGAAATTGCATCACTATGGTGTTAGAAACACTGCCTTGGATCTTCTTATTTCTTATTTGGATAATATGATCCATAGAGTGGACGTTAACGGCAAGTGATCCTCGGGTTCTACTGTCACTATGGGAGTTCCGCAGGGCTCAATTCTTGGCCCTTTTTTATATCTCGTATATATTAATGACCTACCTTGCCTTGTAAAGAATAGTAATGAAATAGTGTTATTTGCACATCTGCAAATGGGTTTAAGCTTAAATAAAAGTGATGTGTCACACATCACTTTTATTTAAGCTCAAACGACAGCAGATAGTTACTGACGATGTAAATAATGCTATCGCTAAAATAATGCATTGGTTTAGTGTTAATAATTTACTTTTAAACGAGAAAAAGACTAAATGTATTAGATTTCTGACACCTAACGTTAAGCAGGTGAAAACCAATGTAAGTACTAGTAAATAGGGCGGAATTGGTTCTCGTGGACACCACTGTGTTCTTAGGTATTACTTTGGACTCAAAGCTACAGTGGGGCCCACATATAACCAAATTTTCGAAGCGGCTAAGCTCTGCAGCCTACACGGTCTATAAAATCCGTCATTTGGCTGATGTTGAAACAGCTCCATTAGTATATTTTAGTTATTTCCATAGTGTAATGTCGTACGGCATTTTGCTGTGTGGAAATGCAGCAGACATTCAGGCTACATTTGTGCTGCAGAAAAGAGCCATTCGAGAAATTTATAACCTTAGTTGTAGGCATTCACTGAGGGATAAATTTAAGGAAATAAACATAATGACAGTCGCATCTCAATATGTATATGAGAACCTGATTTATGTAAAAAAGAATATTAATCTGTATTCTAAACACAGCGATGTTCATAACATAAATACTAGAAACAAAGATTTACTTATTATGCCCACGACTAGGCTCCAAAAAATTAGTAATTCATTTAAGTGCCAAAGTATACGTTTTTACAACAAACTCCCAAGTCTTGTTAAAGAATTGAGCTTCAATAAATTTAAATCATTTATTAAACAGAAACTCTGTCAAAAAGGTTTCTATAAAGTTAAAGATTACTTGGATGACAAAAAGGCTTGGGATTAATTAAGCTACTTCAATGTACCCCAAAGCAACAATCCATTTTTTACTGTGAATAAGTGTTTTAGTATTAATAATGTCATTTTTATTGATTTACATGACATAACTTATGATATTTTTGATGACATTTAAAGAGAAAACTGTCTGTGAATGTGAGTAGCATGCAGGCTACATTGAATACATGATTATTACTTTAATATTGTGAATGTGAAGACTATGTGGGTCATTATTGCTTTTTTTTTTTCTCCTTAGTTAATTTTAATCATGGTCTGGCAGTTTGAGTAATTTTTGTGGCCTACCCAAATGTCCTTTCTTTGGTATTGTTCGTCGAATCGTTAAGCTGCACGATTACTGATAAATGCATGCACTGACTGGACAGGTCCACTCAATCTGTGTGGTTTTCCTCAAAGTACCATTTAAGACACAAATCTACATGGTCTTCACATGATCTGACCAAGATTATGTCTGGACTTTAAAAGAGACTGTGACCTCGGAGTTTGTTTCGGCCTTTCTTCTCAGAGTAGTCAGACGTGTAAGTGTTTGTTCAAACCTACTTACAGAAATAAAATCATTTATCATTTCCGTCAGATACTTTTGGAACCATGGGTAAATAAACACAAACATTTGGAACCATAGGTAAATAAACACATGTAGGTATGTGTTTATTTACCTATGGTTCCAAAATAATGAACGTAATGCGCAGCTGTTACTGTTTAGTAACAGCTGCGCATTACGTTCATATAATGGTTTGTTCGACAGATTGACACTGAGATTAAGATTGTGAACGTTCTTAAAAATTGTCCCCAGCACACACAAACGGCAATAATGGGAGATAAACGAAATAAGATAAAGAAGAGAGGTGGCGGCTGGCGTAAAGAAGCCGTCAAACGTATGAACGTCCTAAGGAAGTAAGTACCTTACTACCAATCTGTAAAATAATATAGAGTGGATTCGACCGAATGCCATGACGATGACGTTATACCAGAATAACTGACCCTCGAATAATTTTACCCTGACGCCTCAGATAACTTCGTTTTTCCATCGCAAAGCTAGAGTATACGAACGACGAGTAGTGCAGGATATAGGAAGGGGTTGCTATAGAGTTGATGGAAGAACAATAAGTAAGCCAACTAGTCAATCTTCTCGCAAGATATTATGTCCACATCATTTTATTACGTTCACCGCGTCGAGTCACATCCCCGCCCGCGCTGTTACGTTTTCGCTTAGCGTTCTTTCTGACTTTTTCGTTTTGTTCGGCTCCTACGGGTCGTAGCGTGATGTTAATAACCTTTCTCAAGATTCGAGCTATTACATGCAAAAATATTTTTTCAAATTCGACTGGTGGTACCAGATTAGCGCGTTCAAACAAACAAACAAACAAACTCTTCAGCTTTATTATATTACTAGCTTTTGTCCGCGGCTTCGCTCGCGTTAATTTAGACTTTGACTATAAATTCGGGTTATAATTCAATCATGATTCGAAAGACACGTGGCGCCATCTATTATAATAAGAAGGTTATTGTTGTTTTCCTCGGGAACAGTACTTTTTTGCGGGATGAAAGGTACCCTATGTCCGTTTCTGTGCACCTGACAACGTATATGCAAAATTTCAGGATGATCGGTTTAGTGGTTTAGGCGTGAAAAGGTAACAAACAAACAAACAAACTTACTTTCGCATTTATAATATTAGTTAGGAAGTTAGGATTAGGATAGTTAGGATATATTATAAGTATAGATATGATGACAGGTAAATTACTTTATTAATATTAGGTCCTTACATATGAAATTGATGTTTTATAGAACTGGCCACTTTGATCTCAAAAAGCCGGCGTTTGGTTAAGAATTCCAAATTCAAATTTATTTCTATTTAAAGCGTGTCTATTTGTGTTTCGAATGTAATCATTCATTTGTTTTCGCGCCATTTAATTTTGCTTTGACATCATTCTGTGCTCATTATGGAAAACATAAAATATCGCATTATTTTCGAATACGAATTCCATCGTGGCACTAGCGCTGCAGAAACAGCTCGAAGGATTAATAATGTGTACGGAGAAGCCATTGTAAAAGAAAACACAGTACGTTTTTGGTTCCAACGCTTTCGTTCTGGAAATTTTGACCTCCAGAACAAACCTCGTGGACGGCCGGAGACCCTAGTTGTCAATGAGGAATTGAAAGTGATCGTGGAAGCGGATCCATCTCAAACCACGTCAGAGTTAGCTGCAGGCTTCGGTGTGAGTGATAAAACCATTTTGAATCATTTGAAACAAATTGGAAAAGTGAAAAAGCTTGAGAAATGGGTACCGCATGAACTAAGTGAAGCAAACCAACAAACACGAGTCGACTGCTGCGTCACGTTACTCAACCGTCACAATAACGAGGGGATTTTGAATCGTATCATTACTTGTGATGAAAAATGGATCCTATACGATAATCGGAAACGCTCATCACAGTGGTTAACTCCAGGAGAACCGGCTAAATCCTGCCCGAAGCAAAAGTTGACTCAAAAAAAGGTACTGGTTAGTGTCTGGTGGACCAGCGTTGGTGTCATCCACTACAGCTTCCTAAAGTCTGGTCAGACGATTACGGCAGATCTGTATTGCCGACAATTGGAAACCATGATGGAAAATCTAGCCGTTAAACAGCCGAGATTGGTCAACCGATCTAGCCCACTGCTGCTTCAGGACAACGCCAGACCACACACTGCACAACAGACGGTGGCGAAACTAGAGGAGCTAGGATTGGAATGTCTCCGTCACCCACCATACTCCCCGGACCTTGCTCCAACCGATTACCACTTTTTTCGGATTTTGGATAATTTCTTAATTGGAAAAAAATTCAATTTAGATGAGGCAGTCCAAAATACCTTCAAAGATTTTGTTGATTCTCGCTCCCGAAATTTTTTCAGCAAAGGAATCAATGAACTCCCTATAAAATGGCAAAAGTGCATAGATCACCACGGTACCTACTTTGATTGATTAAAATAAAAAAATGTATAAAAATAAATTGTTTTGATTTTTCCATATAAAACATCAATTTCATATGTAAGGACCTAATATATATTTTAAAAAATTGCAAAAAAGATAAAAGCAACTTAATTATTTAGTTCCTTGAACGTAGGAAATCGCCTTGCATCGGGCTGAGAGCGCGCTCACTCATAGTCCGCGTAAAGTTAAATATGTATTTTTTAAACTATACCATTATCTCCTAAATTTTGAAGCTAACAAAGCAGCTCGGACTTATCAGCGGCTAAAGATATTCAATGAAATCAAATGATGTCAGGGGCAACTTTGTTCATTATTAAATACTTGTGATGAATAACGCATTTATTTGGATAAGAAATAATATCATGTTTATAAAAACACCTTCGGAAATAATGCATTATTTTAGAACAAATTGGTTTACCATAAAAAGGGTTATATTGAGTCAACCTTAAAAGATAGACATAGACTGCCGCGGATTGTTTTTTAGAATTTTTAAAGGGGAACAATTCTGTCATACATGATTTTGCGTTACTTTAACCGTTTACGCAACGCACGCAGCAGAAGCTCTCAAAAGGAATCATTTTTTCCCGTTTTTGCAACATTTTTCATTCATGCTCCGCTCCTATTGGTGATGCTATATAGCCTAAAGCCCTCTTCGACAAATGAACCAACACAAAAATATTTTTTCAATTCCAACTAGTAGTTTCTGAGATTAGCGCGTTCAACCAAACAAACAAACAAACTCTTCAACTTTAGAATATTATATATAAGTTTAGATGAGGGGAGAGATTTCGTAACCTCTATTGTGACGTTGGTAAATAAATTTTCAGCAAATTGGTCTCTCAGCAAATTTAACTTATCTGATATGGTTTTATTATCAATTTTTGGAGTCAATTCATTCTGATCTCGCTGTTTAGTGTTTCAAGTTTCTTTGTTAATTACTTGCCACACAGCTTTTATTTTATTGTTAGAAATAGGTACTAATTTTGTTACTTATAAATTTAGATTTTGCGCTGACTCTTTTGAATATCTTAGAATAATTTCTTACATAATTATGAAAGGTTCGATCAGAATTCAATTATTTCTCGTGATACAAATTATATAAAATATCTCTGCTTTTTCTAATGCTAGCAGTGGCCCATTCACTACATTTTGGTTTAATTGATTGTAACTTTTTTTTATCAGATAAGAAGGTTTAGGTCTAATGTAGGGTTGCCATCTGCCCGGCTTCAGCCGGACATGTTTGGCGTTTTTAGGTCGTGTCCGGCTAAATATTTGTATGTCCGGCCTGTACGGCTTTTGTTAGGCTTTCTGTTAGTATAACGCGTTGCACGAAGCGGCTGCAGACCGAATGCAACGCAAACTACGCAAGGCGCAACGTGTTAAGAACGAGGCGAGGGCGGGGGATAGTGGCTATTCTTGGTTCGCGCGGGTTTTGTCTTTAGTCGGTATAAAAGTGATGTTTGGCTATTAAAGAAGGTAAATTCTGGCTTTTAGGGCAACATGTCTGGCCTAATACAGCGCAGAGTCAGGCTTTTTTTATTTTAGAAGATGGCAACCCTAGTCAGATAGGAAAAGCCGACCTCAACTAGTTTAAAAAACAATATTGACGTGTAAAAGTGTTTGTATGTACAAACGTACTTACAGAAATAAAATCATTTATCATTGAATTCTTGGCACACTGTAGAAAATAGTGTATCGTAGTTTATATTAGGGTCTTGTGAATCAAAACTAGCTGTTGAAATATTGCTAAGAACATTATTACTAACCATTCTCAATTTAATTTTAGTTAGAGGTCTTAATTCAACGGTTTTATCAAAGTGTAACTTTTTATCGAATTCAAACGATACAAGTTACGTAGTAAGAAGACGCTACTAATTAAGGACGATTACTTTATTTTACAATATTATTAAATACATTGTCTGAGGTAATTGTTATTCTAGTTGCTTCATTAAATATACATTTTAAATTGAATGATTTAAACAATTAGATTAGCTTACATTTTTCTGGTGACTTAACTAATACATCAATATTTGGGTCCCCGCAAACAAAAAGTAATTTATTTTCTTTAAAAAGTTTACTTAGTATTTCTTCCATAATGATAAAAAAATATGACAAGTTTGGGGCTGGTGGTCTATAAACACATAATAAAGTATGGCCTTCAACCTCTGCACATGCTACCTCATATAAGCGATCAACAGAGCAAGCAGTGATATCCTTCAACCTCTGCACATGTTACCTCACATAAACGATCAACAGAGCAAGCAGTGATATCCTTCAACCTCTGCACATGCTACCTCATATAAGCGATCAACAGAGCAAGCAGTGATATCCTTCAACCTCTGCACATGCTACCTCACATAAGCGATCAACAGAGCAACTGACATTTAGTGACATCTCGTAACAAGACTTAGAAGCACTTTGTAAGGTGTGACCTTGGAAGTTTAAGTAGTGACATCAAGCAAAACTTATCGGAATTATATTTCTGGGTGAGAACTCGTAAGTGTTAAAGACAGCGTCGAACAGCTGAACCAAAATGAACTTTATTTACATAACGATAAAGGTGATGTTTGTTTAATTGATAGTTGACGGTTTTTAATGCTGCCACGAAATGTTTCAGTCTACATTAGAATGGTAACGAATTATTTTAAAGGGCCTTACTCCCGACACCTTCGAGTTCAGAATCAATCGAATTCGATTCGAATTAAATTTCGATCCATACTCTTGAATCCGACACTAGCGCACGATCGTGCGGTGGATCGAAGCGAAACTAATTTCGATCGACTTGATTCGTTAGGATCGAAAAGTTCGTACTCCACACGCTATTTGACTGTAAATAAGTCGATTTGTTGGATCGAATTATACGTCAAATTACACGATAGCCAAAAAGCTACTTTATGCAGATCGAGTGAGAGTTTTTAGTGTTAATAACTGCTATATTTCATCAAATTCTTTATTATTATGGCTCGCCTTGCGTCGTTTTTCAATGTTCTCGAGGAATCAAATCGTATGGATATTCGTGCGAGAAGAAATATGCAAAGGATGAGTCGTAATACCACCACGGCTATGGAAATGGATTCGGAAGAATATCGGAAAAAAATTCGTTTGGCGAAAGAGTTGTTGGATGTGTTAGTAGAAGATTTTTCAAATAAAGTAGAAAAAAATAAATATTAATAAATAATTGTCCCAAATAAAATATTTTTCTTTCTTTCTATTTAACACCATTTCCAGACCAAATCATTTTCAGATTTTGGTTGCATTATCGTTTTTTGGTATTGGAAGCTAAAGAATAGTAGGAAGAAGCAATGGCACGGTAATGTCTCAGCAGTCAGTGTCAAAAGCTAAAGGGGAGGCTACCAAAGCATTAAACCAGAAAGATATATTGACGAAATATATCAAGTTCTCCTAATCAGCCGAATAAAGAAATACTATTAAAAGAAAGTAGGTGGATACAATGTGTTGCTTACAATATTTTTATATGTGACAACATGATGATAATAACAATTTACCTACTTATATTGCAATGCTTATTACAGATTTTATGAAAAGTTCCACATCCCGGGTATGTTAGATTGCGTTGATAAATAATAATAAATTATATATTTTTTCATAAGTTTTTGTTGATAAGTGTAAATAAAGCACTAGGGTATCTTTTTTCACGTGGGAAAGTGATAGAGAAGTAAAAACATTCAACCACTTAAAAGTTACAAACCAAAGACATAGCACTTGACGGTGACGTAATCCGCCGGATACGCCTAACGACGCTGATAATACTCGAACTTATGTCGATCTTAGTTTACGATCCGAATTTGTTCGGGAGTGAGGTTTTAACTCGAGTTCGAATCAGAAACGAGTTGGAATTGGAAACAAAATCAGATTCGAATCGTTTTCGGGGGTACATAATTCGACTCAGAATTTTTTGTTTTGTCATAGGATTACTTTTTCTGTTTGATTTTAAATTTTTACTGATATTAAGTCACGTATATGTATAAAGAAAACTACAACATTTTTCTCAGTGTCGAAGTACAGTATTTTAGAACAAAAAAAAAAAACACATTAATATTGGCCTTAACCATTTCCTTAGTCATATTGGTGGCGATTCTCTTGTCACAAATGCCTCAAAACTAGAGTAAAAAGAACCAAAATTATTTTATTCCTGTTTTTCTTTTATTTTACTTGTATCTCGAAAATGGTGGGTCCTATCGCAAAAATAATGAAAATTTCGACCCCCTTTAAAGAACCCTTAAACCTCTAAAACTCAACTTGTAGGTATTCATTTTACACATTTTCCATACAAAAAGTGTTCTTTTTTCCATTCCATTTTTATACTTCGTGGCCGTCGAGTAACAAGTTTTCTACTGTCTTTAGCATAGCGTTTATAAAATCAAATTATCTTCACTACCTTAGAGAACTGTCAGTTGTCAGTGTGATTTTGACAGTTTGGGATAGAAAACTTTCTTCTGAAATAGTCTACATATTGCAGTATAATTCCTGAAATTAGATACTTTTTGTTGTCATGTCGATTAAATTCTTTTTACGAGTCATTCGGTCAGCTTTTTACTTTTTCGTGTTTTTTTTTGAATATTCAAAAATTGACAATTGTTCTGAACAATGTCAAGAAGAAAAAAATTAAGGCATTCTGTCGTTGGAATTCCTACTGAATTGATATTTTTTCAATAATATTGAATCTTTCTTCGAAAGTGAATTTCAAATTTTTTATGTTTAACCACGATATGTGAGTAGTCAGCGGATACAATCGACTGTACGTTCCTTGGAATTTCTCGTCACTTTTTCTTTTGGTGGGTAATCCCTTTATAGGTTCCGTATTCTTGTAACTTGTGCCTTCTTCTTTAATCTAAGAAGATTTCCTTTTCCTTAGATTGTTTGAAAGGCCACATTTTTTTGGCCTGACCGTGCCATTTATTGTTCGCCTGTCTTCTTCCATCGTCTGCCGGCTGCCGAAGTCCGAGCGAGCTTGCGGATACAAGCGCAGGATCGTTGCCGAGCAAGGTCGACGACACAGGTCCAGTACCTTGGACATCAGGTGCTAAATAAGTCATTTGTGTGGCGCAATAACGCCCAACCATCAATATAATAGAAGTGTTCTGTGCTATACCGACGTGTGACATTTTATTTTTAAGGTGCTTTCCTAAATTCTCAATATCAGATCTTGTACTCTTTAAAAGTTATCTTAACGAATTATGTAAAGAAAAACCTTAATCTTGAGCTTATTTGTGTTAAACAATTTGTAGAGCGGCACGAATTTCGTACGATTGCAATCGAATTTAAATTCGTCAGAATACTTAAATTCCGAAATATTTGGAAACATCATAAGTTTTTTCTCCGAAAATCTTGTTGTGATATTTTTTTTGGTAGCCTTTTACAATTCCAACGACTGAATTTTAATTTTTTTTTGTGCCTATTTATTATTCTTCTTTATTTCGGATGGTTTTATTAATAATAAATTTTACGTGTATTCGCTACGTGAGTTTGATTTCTAGCCACCTCACGCTGGGGTTCGGGTCCCCGGCGTGGTAGCAGCTAGCTCTACGCTGCAATATGTATAAAAGGACCCAGGCAAAGATCGGTAGAAACGAAAGGCAAAATGACAGATTGTAGAAGAATTTCTACGGTGCGATATCAAAAATGGAGAAACGAAATGTAAACCCTTGACTTTACTTTTTGTCGAAATTACGTTAATGACATGGTGTACCCGTCTAGCAGACCTGGAAAATATGTGAGTGATACGCCGGTTACAAGTATAAAGGTCATCAAATATACTCCTGATGGTGTTTTTTGGATTAAAACTACCTTTCAAACTCAAACTCAAACTCAAAGCATTTATTTCAATTAAACCATTTACAGGCACTTTTGAATTGTCAAAGAGTCGGTCAGTTAGTCAGAAAGTTGAAGCTAGTTGCCCATTCCAAAACGTAGATCTCTATGGAGAAGAACGGGCAAGAAACTCCAAGGACACTCTTTTTAAATCAAGATATTACAAAATCCTGGGTACATTATTCGTGTTGCTTCTATATGCGAGAACAATGAAAAAAATATATAAAAAAATAATTCAAAATATAAGATTAATAATAAAAATAAGCCGTGGCAGTTAAGAGATGACCAGTCTCAACTGGCGGCGCCCGTTCACGAACATGACGCGTTTATCAGCACCATCCAGCTCAACCATTTTGTAGGGAACCGAATGATCCAACACACGCGCCACCAACAGTGAGACATTTAAGTGAGCATGACATAGTCTCTACTGCCATGCTGTCAAGTCAACATAATTATATAACAAACGAATCCATGGTACTCACATTTACAAAATTGAAAAATGCTTCTAAATTATACAAAACTATAGTTTGCTATGTATTTGAGCAATGAATAAAATTTTACTACATAAAAGAAAATAATCATTAAAATATCTATTGAGTTATTCAATAATACAACATATTTTATAAAAAATAAACAAACATTAAGTTCGCAATGTCAGAAAAATAAAAGGGGGAATAAGAAAGGAGTATCTCTTCCAAACATTCAAATTTTAACTAGTGCGCCCGAGTGGCTGTGGAGCAGGACCAGCATTAAGCCAAGCATTTTTATCTACTATATAGTCATTGAACTTATAATATGCTTGTCTACATAGTGTGCGTTTAATGCATGTTTTAAATTTCTTCTCATTTAGTTGAAGAATATCGAGTGGTATTTTATTATAACATTTTACACAGTACCCCATAAAAGAAGTACCTACTTTAGATAACCTGAAACGTGGTGGATCTAATTTGTTCCTATTTCTAGTGTTGAAATTATGCCTGTCACTTATCTTACTATAAAGATGTAGATTTTTTCGAACATACATAATGTTTTCATATATATATTGACAAGGTACCGTCATGATGTTAATTTTTTTAAACAGTTCCCTTAGAGATTCGCGTTTGCGGAGGTTGTAGATGGCTCTGACAGCCCTCTTTTGCAGAATAAAGATAGAATCAATATCCGCAGCCCGTCCCCACAGCAGAATACCGTAAGACATGATGCTATGAAAGTAACTAAAATATACTAGTCTCGCGGTATCCACGTCTGTTAATTGACGGATTTTCCAAACAGCGTAAGCGGCTGAACTTAGCCGCCCTGCAAGTGATGTTAAGTGAGGACCCCACTGTAGCTTTGAATCTAGCGTAATCCCCAGGAAAACTGTTTTTTCGACGAATTCTAGTATCTCCTTATTCAATACAACGTGACATTTACTACTTCTAACATTCGGTAACGAGAATCTCATGCATTTAGTCTTCTTCTCATTTAATACCAAATTATTTACAGTAAACCAATTATGAACCTTAAGCATGGCGTTATTTACGTCGTCAAGCTCATGTGCATGTCTGTTTATTTCTAAAATCAGTGATGTATCATCAGCAAATAACACCATTTGAGGTCGGATTTTCATTAAATGCGGTAAATCATTTATATATACTAAAAAGAGGAACGGACCCCATATTGAACCCTGCGGTACACCCATTTTGACTTTTAAGCCCAATGAATTTACACCGTTTATTTGAACTTGCTGCAGTCTATCATTCAAATATGATTTTACTAAGCTAAGCGCAAGTTTACCCAGTCCGTAATGCTCAAGTTTCAAGAGCAGTGTTTCGTGATTCACGCAATCAAATGCCTTGGATAGGTCGCAAAAGATGCCTATTGCATCTTGTGCCTCCTCCCATGCGTTAAAAATATGTTTTAATAATGTAACACCGGCGTCGGTTGTACAACGTCCTTTGGTGAAACCATACTGTTGATCGTGTAGGATGTTATTACGATTAAAATGATTGAGCATTTGATTTAACATTACTTTTTCAAACACCTTGCTGAAAACTGGCAAAACCGATACGGGTCTATAATTATTAGTGTCTTTGCTGTCCCCAGATTTGAAAAGTGGAATTACTTTACTATACTTCATTAAATCTGGGAATACCCCTTGATCTACACATAAATTAAATATTAAAGCTAAATAGGGTGCAATTGTCTCAATAATAGATTGACAAACTTTAGTAGACATGCCCCACAGATCTTCTGTAATTTTAATCTTAAGTTGCTTAAATGCCTTTACAACGACCACAGGGCTTATATGTTTAAATTTAAATTCTATAGAACAGGCTGAAACATTCGCTCTTAATAAATCAATAGCAAGAGAGGGCGAGGAATTTAAAGTTTCTGTAGTTTTAATTGGAATATTAGTAAAGAAAGTTGCAAATTCCTGAGCAACATCGATGTTATCGCTAATGAGACCGCGGGAAGTGTCCAGTGTGTAATCAATATTATGCCTTTTGTTCCTGTTCGTTTCATTGTTAATAATTTTCCAAACTGTCTTTATTTTATTGTCTGCTGATTTAACCTTGTTGCCAATGAATGACGCTTTAGCTGCTTTGCAGACATTTTTAAAAGTTTTCGAGTAAGTAGCAACATACTTATTGAAAGTTTCAGTGTTAATATACGGCTTAAGGCCATACAGTTCAAATAATCTTTCCCTACTTTTCCTGATGCCTTTAGTTGCCCAGTCACTGAATAAAAACTTAGGGCAAATAGTTTTAGATTTCTTCTTAAAAGAATTATTGAACTCTGTTTGCACTAATGAAAAGAATTCTTTGTACAAAATATTACCATCATTCATATTTAGGCCCTGAGCACTTAACTTGCTAATTAAAGCGCTATTAAACTTATTTAAGTTAGCCGATGTTATTGGTCTAGTTTGTATCTGCACTTTTTGTATTGGTGTGTTGGACTCAAAAGTAACAGTTTGGCCGCTGTGATCAGAAGGGAGATAATTTACAATGGCTTTATCTAAATAGTCGCAGCAACAAAAAAATTATGAATACATGTAGCAGTAGCCGTAGTTATTCGCGTTGGTTCCAAAAACACATTTGACAGATTGAATGATTTGAAGAGGCTTAAGAATCTACTGCTATTTGAATTATTTTCCAAAATATTAATATTAAAGTCACCACAAATAATTACTGATTTATTACCAGTTGCAAGTTTTGCCAACACATCTTCCATTACTGACTCAAATATAGAGTAGTTTTGATAATTTGGAGGTCTGTAAACGCACACTATAAAATGCTTATCTAGCTCAACACAGGACAGTTCAATGCTATGTTCCACCGATAGTTCAACTATGTCTTTACGAGACTTAGATTTTATACAATTTTTAATTAATATTAGTGAACCTCCACGCAGCATGGATTTTCGGTTAAAACAACTGCCCACACTATACAGGTTGACTTTGAAAACATGCGACAAAATTTAAGGTGGTGTTCTACCCATCAATATGAACAACTTTTACTATGGGACCAACTTAGAATTCTCAAAAAAGAATTCGACCTACTTAAACAAAATGGTCCAATCGGGTATGTACCTTTATACAGGAAAATCGTTTTTTTTTTTTGTGAATTCTAAGTTGGTCCCTTAGTAAAAGTTGTTCATATTGATGGGTAGAACACCACCTTAAATTTTGTCGCATGTTTTCAAAGTCAACCTGTAGTTTTCATAATTAATTAGCATTTCATAATCTTTCAACCAATGCTCAGTTATACAAATAATATCAAACATTGTTTTTTCTAATAACAATTCAATTTCTAATTGTTTGGAAGAAAAACCTTGAATATTTTGGTGAAACAATTTCAAGGAATTCTGCTTAGCCCCTTTTTTACCATTAAATAATTGAGTGCTAGAAGGTACCTTGTTGATGGCGAGATTAATAACATTATTACTGGTACCCTCTGTTGTCTTACTGACTAGTTTAAACTATTTTGGCTAACCACCTTAATATTAGTATTATTACTAATTTTTGTGGTGCTAATTACAACAGACTTCGACATACTACTTATGTCTGAGTTTATATTAAAAGCTAATAGCCATGCTATTTGACGTCTAAAACTAATAGGCAGATACGCAGTATCCCTAGTCGATCTTAATTTCTCAACAAAAGTGTTGGTGTCAAAAAATATAAGTTTGTCACTATAGTGATTAACTAATAAATGCATGTGGTTATTTAGCATATGTATATTATGATTTTGCCTACTTGACAAGTGCTCAAAGTATGGAAAAGCACACAATATTATTTTCTGACAATTAACTTTCAAGATTTCAGTGACATTGTCAGTGATGTCATCTGTTTTTACATTAGTACTATTACCTACAAATACAGAAATAATGGCTTTCGGATCATATTTATTCCCAGTTATTGGTAACATTATATCTTCATAGGATTTCCCAGGCATACAATAATTAACAGAAGATTGACTAAGGTTGTTGCTCAATAATTTACCTAACCCTCTCCCTAAACTATCTGAAAACATAATGGAAGAATAACAAACTTTACTCGAACAAGCGAGAGCACAAGTCTCTGTCTGTGCTACTTGAGATGAACCCTGTACAAGATGTGGTGTATCTTGATCGGGGATACAGTCAAGAGCTCTCCCAGCTTGGGACGGGTCCTCCGTTGCCTCAGGCTGGGGAGCCTCGAGGTTGGATTTCCTTTAGTGATGAATTTCTTAACCTTCCCAAAATAAGGGGTAAGACGTCAGGTCATCTGGTGTTAAATCCTTATCCCGCAGTTACATAAACAAAAAATCCTTATCATAAAACAAAAATGGTCAAATATCTTGAAAGAATGTCATGCTTTTTATGCTAATTTGCCACTTATCTAGTTTTTAAACCAAATTTTAAAATAAAGGAGAATACTCAAAAAAAACCCAGAGTGAACAGGTACAGGGGTAGCTCAGAATTTTAGTGATATTTAGTAATATAATATCATTCTGTTAATAATTCACTATAAGATTCGATGGCTAAATGTGTGATATTGTGCTCTTTGTTTTTCATCAGGAGTGATTTTATTTTCTTTAATATATATTCGATTTGGGTATACCCGACGATATACTCTCGCCCATAATCCAATCTCAGCGTGATGAGTGGCGAACTCTGTCACCACCGTTTGAATGTTAAGCCTCATCTAAGTCTTAGTAGACTTTTATGACACGTCGAGGCGTTGGTGCTATTGGTTTCTTCCCAGGGTCGCGGATTGTTCGAAAGAGTTACCGTGACCCTGGCACATAGGCAACTGAACGAACACGGTTGGGGTTTAGTCAGTAAAAGTCTGACACGCCCTCCCACCTCGCCCGCCCTCCCGCTCCGCCCAGGGCCTGCAGTCTCGACATAGATACCGACAAAAATCGGTCGTTAAGTACAATCGATGTCAAATTTCTTTAATAGATTTTCAACCTTATGCTTTGGGAATAAAGTTGAAAATCTATTAAAGGAATTTGACATCGATACGACTTAGCGACAGATTTTTGTCGCTATCTAATGTCGAGGCTGCCGGCCCAGAGCGGGATAAGTTATTTGATGATTTTCCACGCTGAGAAATTTTCGAATTTCAATGTTTACCAATCGGTTTATCCCTAGCACCGTATATTTTCACTAAGCTTATAAAACCGGTTTGCCACACTAAGAAATGAAGGCTTGATACTGGCTATTTATTTAGATGATATTATTTGTATTGGTAATAATTATGAAGAATGCCTTAAATGTGTACCGACACAAAGGTATTATTGGAACATTTGGGTTTCGTCGACGATGTCTATCAGAGAGTTGCCATGCACTGTAAAGTGCGTGGGTGACTGCACCAATTGTTTAAGACCTAGGCAGTTCAAAAATGAGACTAACTTGTCCGTCTTGGAGTCCGTGCCACTAAGCATGTTTATGTTAAAATCACCCATTAATATCGTGTACTCACATTGCGTTAGGGAGTTTAATGAACCCGACACGGCGCGGCGTCTAGGAAAAGATCAACATCTTGCCAGGGCGGGCGGTAGGCGGTACCTATTGCTAGCTTAATTCCGCGAACACTAATTGTGACCCACATCTGCGCGACTGTGGTGTGTGTGTTATGATAGTGTAATATGTAGCCACTAGCCAGCTGCCTACTACTTTTGTCCATGCTTTGAAGCATGTATTTAAGCTTACTTGTCTTTTTGTCGCGTGTATTTGTGACGGTTTTTTTTAATTTTTCTTTCTATCTTTTCTAAGGTTGAAACTATCTAACTATTGTGTCGTGAAAATGACATTCCACCTCAGCCATTGTTAACGTTATAATATTGTATTTTCTAAAATCTAAACCAATTTTGTACGAAAGTTTACCTGATGTCTCGATAGATGGCGTTGGCCGGTTTAAATTCGCGCTATGGTTCGTTACCACGCAAAGTATAAGACACTTCGAATTTTATAAATAAATGTCTCCGTTCTGAGTACGTGGTGTTGTTTTATTGCCATAAAATACTCCCAACTCGTCGATAAAAGGGGCGAAAAGATCTTCGATGATCATAAGGTCCTACGATCCGGAACGGTTTTTGAAAAAGCTAAAAGTGCCCTCTGGTGTCGAAGTCGAGAGTTAAAAAGCAGTTAGTTGGTCGAATTGGTGCAAGTTTGGAGTAGACCTAAGAAAGCGAGCGTGGTCGACGAAGCTGAGCTGAGCGGAGCGAGGTCAACGAAGCTGAGCTGAGTGGAGCGAGGTCGACGAATTTAAGTGGAGCGTTAAAGGAAAGTGGTTTTAAAGTGATCATAGTGCAACTTAAAAACTGTGAGTACATTATTGTTTAATTAACAGTTCCAAGTGTCAGAGACTTGTAAAATTTTAAAGTTAATGCAAGGACTTAGAAAAGTTGAAGAAACTTGGGACTTAGAATAATTCGTGAAAAATTGAAGAGACCCCGAATCTATGCCCGATTTCACTTAGAATTAGAGTACAGTTCGAACACTTAGAAAAATTACGACATTCTTACATTTAGTGAAATTCCAAATTGATACTTAGCAAATTAGACACATCAAATTAAATCATGGAGGCTAAGCTAAGGCTGTTGGAAGATATTAAGGGTCGTATTCAGAAAGGGCTTAGTAACTTCAAAAAATCTCCAAAAGAGAGAATAAATCAGGCATATGTGGATTCACGTTTGGAAATATTGGACAAACAATTTGAAGATTTCACAAGGAAACACGAAGAACTTTTGGTCAACTACACAAACAGTGAATTGAGTGCAACCAGCTACATCAAAAATGATGTATTCGAAGAGGTTACAGACACTTTCATAAATTATAAAGTAGAATTAAAAAATGCTTTACCAAAATATCAGTCTTCTGAAATGAGTGATGTCTCACCAGACCATAGCCAACCGAAAATGAGGTCAATTGCTAAATTGCCCAAAATAACAATTCCTGTTTTTAGTGGTAGTTATCAGGAATGGTCAACGTTTAGAGATTTGTTTTTGTCACTAATTGATAGTAATCAATCACTTGATGATGTACAACGTTTACACTATTTAAGATCTCAGTTATCAGGTGAAGCATCACAACTCATAAAGCACATACCGATCACGCATGCAAATTATAAGAAATGTTGGACTCTGTTAAACAGTCGTTACAATAATAAGAGATTTTTAGCCAATTGTATTCTCAAGCGCTTACTCAACCAAAAACAAATGACGGCTGAGTCATCTATTGCTCTCAAAGAGCTTTTAGATACCACAACCGATTGCTTACATGAATTGTCAAATCTAGGGGTGCAAGTGGACGCTTGGAATATTATTATTATTTATTTGATTAGCTCCAAGTTGGACGTTGAGACTCGGAAGCAGTGGGAATTGCACGTAAGTCATTCTTGCGAGGAACTTCCCACCTTCAAGGAGTTTCGGGACTTTTTAGATAAACGCTTTCGGGCTTTGGAATTTGTAGAACCTCAAAGTAGCAAGTCTAAAGGTAGTACTAAAGCATTTCACGTTGCTTCAAAAATATCCTGTCCACATTGTTCCGAGGAGCATCTCTTGTGTAATTGTAAAAAGTTTGCACAGGAGACCGTCGATCAGCGTCGTCAAATAGTTAAATCTCGTGGTTTGTGTTTTAATTGCCTTCGCTCAAGTCATCTTAATATTAGGTCTTTACCTATGAAATTGCCGTTCTGCAGTACTGGCCATTTCAAATCAAAATAATTTTTGTTTGGCTATGAATTCTAATTTCAAATTAATTTTATTTTAAAAACATGGATTTTTTTTTCTAAAAGTAGTCATTTCTTTATTGATTAGTGTTACATTTTCATCGCATTTCAATCTTTTTCGTCATCATGGATACGTTAAAAATTCGAGTAATTATGGAATATGAGTACCGTCGTGGCAGCAACGCGGCACAAGCGGCACGCAACATCAACGACGTTTACGGAGCTAACTCTACAAACCAACGCACCACCTGTTATTGGTTTGCTCGCTTCCGTTCTGGAAATTTCGACCTGAAAAATGAACCTCGCGGTCGTCCGAAGACTTTGGTCGACAATGACGAATTAAAGGCGATTGTGGAAGCTGATGATACACAATCTACGGCTGAATTAGCAGCAGCTTTCGACGTTAGCGTCAAAACAATATTGGTCCATTTGCGTCAAATTGGCAAGGTAAAAAAGCTTGACAAATGGGTGCCCCACGAACTCAATGATCGCCAGCGCGAAGTACGCGTCGAGACGTGCCTTGCACTGCTCAACAGACACACAAATGAAGGAATTTTGAACCGCATTGTTACCTGCGATGAAAAATGGATTCTGTTTGATAACCGTAAGCGCTCAGCAAGTTGGTTGGATCCTGGTTCAGCACCTAAACAATGCCCTAAACGAAAACTTACCCCTAGAAAAGTGATGGTCACTGTTTGGTGGTCTAGCGCCGGTGTGATTCATCACAGCTTCTTACCAAACGGGGTGAGCATTACTGCAGATGTGTACTGTGAAGAACTGAACACAATGATGGAGAAGCTGGCGCATCTCCAACCAGCATTGGTCAATCGCTCGTCTCCGCTGCTCCTGCACGACAACGCGCGACCTCATACTGCACAGCAGACGGTCTCCAAGTTGCAAGAACTGGGGTTGGAAGCTCTCCGTCATCCGCCCTACTCACCAGACCTTGCGCCTACAGACTACTACTTTTCCCAGAATTTGGATAACTTCTTGGCGGGAAAAAAATTTAATACCCGAGAGGCAGTACAAAATGCCTTTGAAGAATTTGTTGCCTCCCGTCCAGCTGATTTCTTTAAGAAGGGCATCAATAAACTGCCACTGCGATGGCAAAGATGCATTGATTGCATGGGTGATTACTTCGATTAATACAAATAAAAAATTCATGAAAAAAATTCGTTTAAATTTTTTCATACAAAACGGCAATTTCATAGGTAAAGACCTATTATTAATTGTCGAGTCAATACCAAATGTAAAATGTGCAACAGAAAGCATCATACACTCTTGCATCTACAAACTGATTCAGAAGCACAGGCGAGCAGTTCTGTGTCTCCATTGCAAAAGGAACCGCCAAAGGACGAGACCACGGCTGAACCTCATATTTCAACCCATTTCGCAAAAAGTATTCATAGTCAAGTCATACTGGCTACAGCCGTTATTAAGGCTAGATCGAAAAATGGGTATCCACAAGTTTTGAGAGCCCTGTTAGACCAGGGTTCACAAGCTTCCTTTATTACGGAATCTGCGGTTCAGTTATTGAAGCTAAAAAAGATAGCAA
Organism: Dryobotodes eremita; assembly: GCA_917490735.1. Classification (NCBI taxonomy): domain Eukaryota; kingdom Metazoa; phylum Arthropoda; class Insecta; order Lepidoptera; family Noctuidae; genus Dryobotodes; species Dryobotodes eremita. The sequence goes on from OU823257.1 coordinate 22,893,502, forward strand.
TTAAAACGTCTATCTCAGGTGTAGGGGGAGGTCAGAGCGATCTAACGTCAAAATTTATGGTTCGACTTAACATTCAATCGTTACGGGATCCTGACTTCACCCTTCAAATAAAAGCTTATGTGCTGAGTAAGGTGACTTCAATGTTACCTGAAAGGAAATTTACGTTGGTGGATTGGCCAGAGCTTAATAGTATGGCTTTGGCTGATCCAAATTTCAATGAGCCTAATAAAATTGACATTTTGTTAGGATCGGGAGTCTATACTAAAGTCTTAAAAGAAGGCTTAATCAAGGACCCTAAAGGTAAAACAATGGCTCAAGATACTTACCTTGGTTGGATCATATCGGGAGAAGTCAGCGATGAAGATGGAGTGATGTCTTGTCACAATGTAATTCTAAGCATGCACGCTAAGGTCGAAGAAAATGAAATCCTAAAAAAGTTTTGGGAACTAGAGGCAGAGCCAACATGCTCTGAAAGGTCAATTCTTAGCCCTGAAGAGCAAGCATGTGAAGATTACTTTGCTGCTTCCACATGTAGGGATGCAGATGGTCGCTACATTGTAAAACTGCCTTTTCAATCCAGTAAAACGCCCTGCAACACAAAGGAAATAGCGTTAAAAAGATTATACAGTCTTGAACGGAAGCTAGCAAAAAATAGCGAGCTTAAAGGACAATATACATCGGTAATAAAGGAATATTTATCACTAGGTCATATGGAAGAGATTTCTAATGAAAAAGACAAAAATAAGATTGGCGCTGTTTACTTACCGCATCATGCTGTAATCCGCGAAGACAAGTCGACCACAAAATTAAGAGTGGTATTTGATGCGTCATCCAAGGGATCCGATGGTATTTCCTTAAATGACACCTTAATGGTAGGGCCAGCCTTACAGGCTGATTTACGTCATACAGTTATGCGGTGGCGACAGCATCCAGTATGCTTGGCAGCCGATATCATAAAAATGTATCGCCAAGTTAAAATAGCAGATGATCACGTGGACTTTCAAAGGATTTTATGGCGAGATGACGTTCATTCTGATATAAAAGAATACAGGCTTTTGAGAGTTACATTTGGAACATCTAGTGCACCTTACCTGGCAGTCAAGGCATTGCAGCAAACCGCTAGCGATGAAGGTCAATCGTATCCATGCGCTGCTAGTAAGGTTAGGACAGATTTTTACATGGATGACCTAATGACAGGTTGTCAGACAGATGAAGAAGCTGTAAAAATCTATCATGAGTTTAATGAACTATTGAATAAAACAGGCTTCATTTTGCAAAAATGGACAAGTAACAAAGAAGAGTTGCTAAAACAGATAAGGCTGGATACTGGAAGAGATCTGGAAATAAAGGAAGATGAAACTACTAGAATTCTAGGACTTACCTGGAATCGCAATTCCGATGAATTCCATTATACTGTAAACTTACCCTTTTCAACACCGTCGTCGTTGCCGCCGTCTGCATCTGAAACTAAAAGAACAGTTATATCAGAGATATCACGTTTATATGATCCGCTAGGTTGGATTGCACCATGTATAATTACCGCTAAAATCTTCATCCAAAAACTATGGATCGCTGGTTTGGATTGGGATGACAAACTGCCTGAGGATCTTTTAACAGAGTGGCAGTGTTATCGTAGTGGGTTGCATATACTCAACAACTTCAGAATTCCTAGGTGGCTGAAAAGAAAAAGCGACGATGAAAAGGTTGAACTGCATGGTTTTTCTGATGCGTCAAGCGTAGCATATGCCGCGGTTGTTTACATCAGAGTCATCGATGCTGCAGGTCGAGTCCACTGTAATCTGGTAACTGCAAAAACGAAGGTGTCTCCAATTAAACAAATTTCCATACCACGACTGGAACTATGTGGCGCAGTTTTAGTTACCAAATTACTTTTAGAAGTGGCTTATGTCTTGAATGTCCAAAAATCCAATTTACATGCTTGGACTGATTCAACGGTCGTGCTGGCTTGGTTGAGCGATCACCCAAGTAGATGGAAAACCTTCGTCGCAAACCGGACGTCTGAAATCCTTAATGCCCTTGATTCTACTCAATGTCATTATGTCGACACAAAAAACAATCCAGCTGACATTGCTTCGAGGGGTACAACATCCACATCTTTGTTAGACGACTCACTTTGGAAACATGGACCGTCGTGGTTGCTTGAGGATACCATAGAATACTGTAGACCTAAGGCTATAATGACTAAACTGGAACTAAAATCTGTCAAGGTTCATGCAGCACAGATAGACGTTCACCCGATTGAACAGATGTGGTCCAGATTTTCATCGTTCCGTAAGTTGATCAGGACTCTCACTTATTGCAGACGATTCCTGAAAATAAAGATTGCCAGAGAATCACGGACAAAGTTGCCACCTTACCTTGAAGCTTCGGAGATTTCGGACACCATGCATTGCTGTCTCAAGCAAAGTCAAGGGGTTTGGTTTGATACAGAAATAAAGGCAATACAAGCCGGAAGAGACGTCAGCAAAAGCAGCGGTTTGTCTTCTTTGAATCCTTACTTGGATGATAAGAACTTGATGAGAGTAGGGGGTAGAATCCAAAATTCGCAACTAAGTGATGATATGAAGCATCCCTTCATAGTTCCTCATCAATCCCATTTGACACGATTACTCATAGCTGATGCTCATGAACGTGTACTGCATGGCGGACCCCAATTAACACACAATTTTCTTCGGTCAAAATATTGGGTTATTCGTGGAAAGAATTTGATCAAGGCCCACATCCGCGAATGCGTACCGTGTATTCGTCATGCAGCCGTAACAAAAACTCAATTGATGGGTCAGTTACCATCATGCAGAGTGACTCCAAGTAAGCCTTTTCTCCATTCAGGTGTCGACTACGCGGGACCGATTCAAATAAGAACAGCAAGGGGTCGTGGACATAAGTCCTACAAAGGCTACATATGCCTGTTCGTATGTATGGCAACCCGCGCTGTGCATATAGAGGCGGTCTCTGATCTGACCTCTCAAGGCTTTCTGGCCACATTTAAACGTTTTGTTGCTAGACGGGGTCATTGTAGTCACCTTTACAGTGACAATGGCACCAACTTTGTAGGGGCATCAAAGGAGCTTAAAGCAATGTTTCGCGATGAATGCGCATCTCTTCCCCGAGAAATTGCGCCTATATTGGCAAATAATGGAACTGAATGGCTTTTCATCCCGCCTCATTCTCCTAACTTTGGAGGTATATGGGAGGCTGGGATCAAAAGCACCAAGCATCACCTCAAACGAGTGATTGGCGAATCGACACTGACTTTTGAAGAGCTGAGTACCGTCTTATCCCAAATAGAGGCGTGTCTGAATTCCAGACCTATATCACAGTCTAGTGTGGACTCGTCAGATCCAAACCCATTGACGCCAGGACATTTCTTGGTCGGTCAGCCACTGGTAACAGTACCAGATTATAATTATGAGCATGTGACAGTCAGTAGCTTGAGACGTTGGCAATTGACACAAAGAATGATTCAATCTTTCTGGAAACGTTGGTCTCAGGAGTATTTAACTATGTTTTTTCAACGACACAAGTGGGCTAAACGTACGCGCGATCCGAAGGTTGGTGATATTGTCCTCATAAAAGAAGACAATTTACCACCTGCTAAGTGGTTATACGGGAAGGTAGTCGAATTACACCCTGGCAAGGATAATTTAGTGCGCGTAGTTACCCTTCAGTGTAAGGACTCCCGAGTCAAACGTCCAACTTCTAAGCTATGCATTCTGCCTGTCAACGATGAATGATAAACGTGTATTTTTATTGTTTTCTTTTTAATTTTATTTTGTTATGTTATAAATATACAGTCCACTCAGATACTAATTTTAGAAATGTAAAAGTAAGCACATTGAATATGTTATGCTGTTGAAAAATCTGAACTATTTGTATATGGTATTTATGTTAAGATAATATGAACATTGTGGTCTCCGAACACCAAGGACTTTAGTAAAACGCTGAAGTTGTCCATATATTTAGTCACGATTATGTCATGGTGGGCGGCTTGAAAGGACTAGGTCCTTGGTGGGCGGAATGTTAACGTTATAATATTGTATTTTCTAAAATCTAAACCAATTTTGTACGAAAGTTTACCTGATGTCTCGATAGATGGCGTTGGCCGGTTTAAATTCGCGCTATGGTTTCGTTACCACGCAAAGTATAAGACACTTCGAATTTTATAAATAAATGTCTCCGTTCTGAGTACGTGGTGTTGTTTTATTGCCATAAAATACTCCCAACTCGTCGATAAAAGGGGCGAAAAGATCTTCGATGATCAGCCATTACGGGGTCGGCTGCACCTAGTTGCACGGCTCTGCGGCTCATATAGCTCTTCGTTCAAGTCTTCGTTTTATAATATAAGAAGTAAAATATTTGTTGGTTATTCGTGTCATGCTGCGGTCCATAACTACCTATATAGAAAGTGAACAGTTCTTGGGATGGGAGCACTCTGGATACGGGAATAAATGATACACCTAGCAACGTATAGGCACAAGTATAATGACTGGCTAAATTCTTAGAACAAATGAACTACCTTCAATGCTTTGTATTAACGATATCAATTTACCCACAATAACTTATTACTACATACATTGCAGAAATAAATAGAACTTCATATTTTTCCTTGAGCAACATTTCATACATTGCACCGTCAATGTTCACGTCACGTCCGTAGTCGTCACACGTAGGTACACCAGTACCTGAGTAATGAATTAACATCAGTAACGACCACGTTACTGATGTTAATTCATTACTCAGTTTTTTACTTAATAAACAAGTGAATGCTATTTTTTGCTCAACACTGCTGCCCACACGACGGCGCGCCGAAGTTATCTGCCATCTCTGAACAAATATTGTAGCAATAACGTTTTAACGTGGAACGTCTGAACAACGACGAGCATAGTGCATAAACACCGACCTCCTGGAGACAGTCGGTACTTGCTTAGTACGAGACCAACCAGGCGGCGCGCGGCGCCCCACCGCGTATGCCACCTGCCGACATCGTCTGCCACCCTACACACTGACAGCACACAACAGATGTTGCCAAACAGTCTGAATATTGAGCATCCAGTGTATAAAGCACGAACTTCAACATTAACTTTCGAAGTAAATACAACCGTAGATAGTTCTCGAGTCCCTAACAATTCGGACACGAATTCAAGTAAACTTCCCAACAAACTTACTAACGACACAAGTTAACAAAAGTAGACCTTAATTCAAGGACATATGGAGTTATGTGGTTGCGAGTTAATATGTCTTTCTATTTGGTCTATTTACCTGCGATGTTTGCTCAGGGCGCCGTGTAAAACTTTCGAGGGGCAAAAACGAGGGTACGGGAATTTGACGCGCGTCGCGCCACAAGGAATCATTCCGAAGCCACAGCGTGAGCCAGCCTCAGGTCCGGTCCGGTGATGCTGCGGCGTCATACGTACCTAAATACCTACAGATATCCATGGTATGCCACACGTTGCGTTCCGGCGTCGTGGCTAGATTTTACTCATCATACTACAACACTCTTCGCCTACTACGGCGTCGTAGTAACGGTGCGGCGCGGCGCCCGCCGCAAACTGGTGTGTACGCCCATACGGCGAAATCGTTGCGATCATAGAAATATATTATATATATGGTTGCGGAGCGAGTGCGGCACAGCACCGCATGGTGTGGACCGGCCCTCAGTGTAAACATCACCGTCATTCCTAGGAGCTTGCTGCAGTGCGCTCTGACACTGACATACAGTCGGGCTTGCAATAATGCTTGTTCGCGGTTTAGCTGTAGTTATAACAAGCTGGTATCACATTATTTATTCATGTGCTGGTATAGCGCAGACTAATTTATTTTCGACGTGATGGACACACAACACAACATTCGCTCGGGTCTGTCGATCAAGGTTAAGCTACGCTTTCCACTGTCGGTCCGTGTGATGGGTGACGTGACCACCCGTAGTAACTTTTATAGGCTCGATGCAGATTGTTTCGTACCGCTCTTCTGACGGCTCTCTCCCTACCGCCCGCCATTTACCCTGAAAACATTTCCCGTGCCGCAGCACCCTAATTGCGTAACACATTTTGTGTCTGAATGCGATTCCAAAATCGAGCAAACTCCGCTCGGAATCGGTTGCTATATTTGGAATTGTGTGATAAAAATTATTCCAATTCTGTCAAATTTTATAGGGATGTCAACAATTTCTTGCCCTAACTTTGCGTATTTAGTTGTTATTTTTGCGTTTTGTTTCAACATAAAGAAATTCTTCGCTTCCGAATAATTTTGCTATAAGTAATTTAATTTTGTTTTAATTACAACTGATGGTGTACAGGTGTACTACTGCTTATAAATGAAACTATACAATGATTGCCTAAAAATGAGAAACCAATTCATAAAACACTTTCTACCAAAAACTACCATAATTGAAATACCTACGCAACCAATCGTTTTTCTTTTCACGTTTTAGTTATCTGTGGCCTATAAAAACTCCTAAAAAAGCAGTGTTGTCAACTTAGTGGACTTTTAACTAAACCGGGGGTTTGGACACCCCCTACTGGCGGACAAAATTTTGCTTTTAGTGGCTGGTGGTTTTGTCTAGTGGTTAGACTAATTCAATTTTAAAAAATACTACCATTCGGTAGGACTTTACTTTATCAACCGTCGATTTAAGGGGTTGGGGGGGGGGGGGGTTTTAGAATCCCCCCCCCTGATTTTTCTTGCCCATTCTTCTCCATACGAAACTACCTTTTGGAAGGGGCAACTAGAATCAATTCTATTTTTTTGTAAATTTTGACGTTCAAAAGTGCCTTTTATGTGCCTATTTGAAATAAATGATTTGACTTTGACCCCTTTTGAGGAAATGTTGCGCAACCCCCTCCCTTTTTTGAGATATAAGTTTTTTTAATATTCTAACCTATCTTTCGAATTTCTTGTATTGACATCGATTTAGAGGTTTGAAGAGGGGGTGACGATTAAAATGAAGGGAGAAGTAGTAGCCGCCCTACCCTCCCCCCTTGCATCCGTTAATTGATTTTTAAGACTTAAAAAAAATCTATTTGTGAGTGGGAGGGTTTCCCCCCCCCCAAGAGGAAGTTGAGGAAATGCAGATTTTGTTTTTTAGGGTTCCGTACCCAAAGGCTAAAACGGGACCCTATTACTAAGACTCCGCTGTCCGTTCGTCTGTCTGTCCGTCTGTCACCAGGCTGTATCTCATGAACTGTGATAGTTAGACAGTTGGAATTTTCACAGATGATGTATTTCTGTTGCCGCTATAACAAAAAATACAAAAAAATAGAATAAAATAAATATTTAAGGTGGCTCCCATACAACAGACATGATTTTTTTGCCGTTTTTATAGATAATAGTACAGAACCCTTCGTGCGCGAGTCCGACTCGCAGTTGACCGGTTTTATTTCTCGCATACTATTTATCTCCGCAACTTAAAACTTTACGTGGAGGCTTATAATAATATGATCTTTCTGTAATAAAAATATGGACTCCCAACTCGACGGCTGATAAACTAAAACTTAGCCAAAACCTGTCATAAATTTTATGATTAATATCTTTCAAATGCCGAAATCACTGCGGATTCGAACGCAGATTCACAGATCTGCAATGGTTTTCCTCTTTCAGTTTTGATGATTGATTTGGATAGATTTTGGGGCGCAGATTAAGGGAAAAATAGTTAAAAAGTTCCATCACGTCAGGATTTTTAGTTATTTAGCATCGTTTTACTTTTTGCCAAAATTAGCTTGGCCAACCTAGTTATGAATTAATATTTTATTTTAATCGCTTCTTAAAGTGCCCAAAATGAGCATGCAGCAACTTATATAGGCGCGTGGCGGGAACTGTGAGCTATCCCCTCCTGTCCACGGATGTGACGTCACTTTTCTGCTAACACGGCTTCTCCTGACTGGAGAACGTCCTCGTGCTCCTGTGTCTGAGGCTGTGCTACGCTGGAAGTGCTTGGTACGGGGTCTGGTGTCATCACATCAGAAGGCACATAGTTGCGTCTGACAGCTTGCTCAGGCGTGGACTCCATGTCGTCATCATTACAGTCTGCACCTAAGAACATAGTAGAAACAGCTTGTTTACTTTTTGAGTCTCAAAAATTACACGCAATTTCCGGTATCGCAAACGTTCACGGGATAACGACTCAAATAGTCACCGTGTGACATACAAGTACCCTTACGGTATTCCAGTTTAAAATTGAAGTCCTGCAAATATATCCACCATCTGGCTACAGGTCTTTCTTTTGCTGTGTAGCTTTTAGTGCATTACAGTCAGTTATGACTGTGAAATGAACACCAACCAGATAGTGTCTATAATGTTGGAAGGCCTTAACGACGGCCAAGGTCTCGAGCTCGTAGGAACGGTACCTCGGCTCGGCACCTTAAGTTCGCTTACTGAAATAGCTAACTGCCTGTTTATATCCTTTTTCATGAGTCTGAAGAAGCACTGCACCGTAGGCAATTGAACTTGCGTCTATGAGGAATTCAATGGGCAAATCAGGATTGTAAATGGCTAACACAAGTTCACTCGTAAGCTGTGAAATTATATTTTGCCGTGCTTCTTCATGCTCGGCACCCCAGACAAAGGGTGCATCCTTTTTCGTTAATTTTGTAATAGCGGCAGTTTTGGTTGCAAATTTAGCTATATAGCGACGGAAATAACTTGCTAGGCCAAGGAATTGACGAACTTGTTTGACGGTTTTTGGAATAGGTGCCTCAACCAAATCTTGGGCCTTTCCTTCGCTCGGCTGTACCTGAACTTGACTTATGGTACGTCCTAAGTATCTTAGTCGATAAAAAAGAGCATTTCTGAGAGAGAAAAACCTGAATTTGTCAAATTCTGGAGAACCCTGCGAAGGGTTAGTAGACCCTCATCTACCTTATGACTCATTATGAGCACGTCATCTATGTATACCAGGATTTCACCGGATTCCAGATGCCGAGAAAGAGTTCTTGACATTATTCGCTGATAAACAACAGGCGCATTTGCCAAACCATAGGGCATCTTTAAATAATTATAGTGCCTCTCTGGTGTAACGAATCCTGTGAGCGATATAGAGTCACTATCTGTAGGTATTTGATGGAACCCTGTGGCCATGTCAAGACTAATGAAATATTTATGTTTACCCAACCGATCAATGTGGTCATCGATTAGCGGTAATGGGAATCGATCCTTAACAGTGATCTCATTTAATTTGCGATAATCGACGCACCTGCGATCGGATCCATCCTTCTTTTTAACTAATAGGATGGGTTTCGCGTTCTCCGATTCCGACTCCCGGGTAATATTCTTTTCAAGAAGATCTTTAATAATTTCACGAACTTTAAAAATTTCGGGTCATGAAAGGCGGTACGGCCTGTAGGTAATTGGCGTGCTACTATTTAGCTTAATTGACATACTGCCAGTATTAACAGTGGAAGTGGCAGTACCAGTAATAAAATAATTTGAAAATTCATCAATCAAACCGGGTAATTTTTTTAAATTTTCGCCAGTTAAAACAGTCTTAATCGGAACCTCTATAGATGACGAAATGCACTTAACATCATGCATGACACGGGGCTCGCAAGTAAGATATTGTTGCTGTGCGTACGGACATAGGTGACGCCTTCTCGGTTCAGTACATCCGTACCAACAATGATAGGGGTGTTCATATACTCGGTGGAGACAGCATGCAAGTCTACTTCCAAAGTTATTTCTTTAAACTCTATAGGCAAAGTAACAAAATAAGTAGACTCTTTTTCAAGGCCACCAATGCCTCTCAGAACTCTGAAAGCCGGCTTGCGCGCACATCTAAAATGTTTTAACAAGGATGAAGAAATTAACGATGTACATGAACCGCTGTCAATAAGGAATCAACGGGAACCTCCTGTATAACCGCCACAACAATATCTTTGTTCTTACTGTCAGGGCTTTCCTGGCAAAAGTTAACATTATTGGTATTGCGAGAACTGGATTTTAGTTTAACAAAACAAGTTTCGACTTTATGGCCAGGTTTCTTACAGAAACTACACGGTTCAGGTTTATACGAAGTATGTATAGGACGATTCTCTTGGTCATTGTCATTACTACTACTCGAATTACTCGCATTACTCAAATTAGGTTTAGGTTTCTTAGTGCAACTAGATTGTTTATGGCCACGTTGGTCACACGAAAAACATTTACCATCATCAAATTGCCACTTGTGAGTACGTGTAATATTAGATTTTGATGAATTACTATCCTTACGTGAGGTATAGTTAAGTTTTATTATAAATTGGCGTATTTGATTTAACATTAATCGAAAAGAATTTTACTAATTGATTCGGCATTAATTTCGCGTTTGTCGCTGAAGCACGGATTTGCGGATCTGTAACACCTCGTATTACTATTGCTGAAATTAGCTCATCGCTCAATCCTTTGACTATGCGCAATCTTAACAGCGATCGGCGAGCATAATCAGCGTACGTGGGGTATTTGTCAGAATTTGTGTTCATGACTTCATATAAAATATTTGCAATGTTCGGCTTTCTAGGGCACAAAGGTTTAAACTCCTTCTCAAAATTGCTCCAGTTACGGTCATTAGTGACCCACTCATTGAGCCAAGTCCTAGCATCACCTTTCAAACAATTCTCAATGCGAGATAGACACTCATTGTCATTCAAATAATTTAAAACTTTAGCACGGTTCTTTCTCGCACCAGGTGTCTATATCATTGATGCTTGGATCGAAGTTCAAAATATAATAAGATCGGTTAGATCTCACAGTCGTGTTGATTGACCGAATAGCCTCGATTATGCAATCGGCAGCGCCGGCATTGCGATCAGCCGCAGCGCTACAGAAGGACCCGGCGACGAAGGAGCCGCCGGCTCTTGACGCTCTGCCGTAGTCTCAACTGGTTCCTGCGGCCGCGGCGACGTCGTTGGGAATGCACCTGCACTCGGTGCACGTGGTCGTGACGGTGGAGGTGTACGGCGCCGTTCCTCCAATGATGTCAGCCGATCTAGTATTGGTTGCATCTGTACTGTTAATACACTGTTGAAGACGTACGTCGTTTACGGGTATGTCTAGAACGCGAGTTACGTCGGCTAGGACTCGCATCATCAATACCAGAATGCGGATGTCGGTTCTTAGAACGACTTCTACTTTTATGGCTATTGTTAGGCATATTTATACTTTCACCAACGTCCAATGGTAATACGGAGTACTTTAATAGCTCACTAAACAAAATAATTTGAGGAGTTAGCCAATTAACTTTAAAGTATGAAAAAATATAAATATTATCTAGCAAACTGCAAAGCTAGGTTGGGGATGCGTAAAAAAACACACTATCGTCTTCTACGGTAAACAAATCGGAATGTACTCACCAGATTTTACCAATGTATTCTTTACCACATAAAATTACCACTTACACACCAACCGTAATTATAATTAGAGACTTAACGTTTCGTTAACAAAGTAAGAAACTGTTACTTATTTATTTTTTTCAAATTAAATAGCCAAACTGCCTTAAGGGGGAAGCGCATGGGTAGGCCGCGAAATTCAAATTTTCTTACGTTTTTTGCAATTTGAAGGTCAATGTCAGGTTGTATTTTGATTAAAATATAATTCGCGGCCGTAACAAATATGGCTTTACAGAATTATAATCATTAGAATCAGCAATACCGATTCCTTTATGGTTTATGGAAGATCATTGATGTAAATGAGAAAAAGAAAACATCCAACAACGCTCCCTTGGGGTATTGAGGCGTTTATTGCCTTGTTATCGGATCGAAAGTTTTGAAGTTCATTATTTTTATTGTCGGAGAATTCTATTTCTACTACGAGTAATTGCGCTCGGTTTTCCAGGTAAGATTGGAACCACACATAAGATTTGCCGCGGATTCCCACTCCGTAGAGCTTATTTAATAATATTCCATATTGCACTTTATCGTAGGCCTTGGTCATGTCAAGCAGTATACCGATTGCGTATTTTTTTGTATTTATTATATTTAGAGCTTCCTGTATAAATTTGTAAACTGCTAAAGATGTGGATTTGTTTCTTCGAAAGCCATTTAATGTTAATGTTGCTTATTACCAAGGTGAGATGTTAGATGTTACACATCATTATGCGACTACTGTAAGCCTCGCTCGTTTTTTTTTTAAACTGCAAAGTTAATTTTGTCCTTCAATCCGGAATCGGTAATTCATAATTTTTGCCACTTGAGTGAAGCTACGAGCAACCGAGCATAGCTTTGAGCCGGAACCCTCAGGGCGCGAGTACTACTCGCACTTGTCCACCTCTTCTATTTCTTGTAAAGTCGACCGCACGTCAGTGATACCTACCTATCGCTTGGACCTTGAGCAGGCACTGCGTAGTACGGAGTTTCAATAGAGTAAGAGACCAGCTGCAGGCTGCAGTACACCGGGGACGTCACCACTGACGTGTGGCTAGCTGTACCTACGTGTGTATGTGGAATAGGTTTTTTTTTATTTCGTTAAGGTACTTGTTTTTCGAGTATAATATTAAAGTCTAGTATCATGTAAAAGGAACACACGGTACAGTGAAATTTTCTCGATACAAAAAAATGCGAAGTTCTACTTACTTATTTAACTACTATTTTTAAAAGGTTTGTGGTCAACGCAGTCAAACGCTTTTGAGAGATCACAGAAAATGTCAATTGCATCCTGGGACTTCTTCCAGGATTCCAAAATGTGACTGATGAGTTTTACTCCCGCGTCAGTCGTCGACCTACCTTTCGTGAAACCAAACTGGCGACTATGTAAGATCCCATTTGAGTTAAAATGTGACAACATCTGGTCTAGCATGTTTTTTTCATAGATTTTACTCGATGCTGGTAGCACAGATATAGGTCTATAATTAGAGGGATCACCCTTACTACCTGATTTGAAAATTGGTACTACTTTACTATATTTCATTAAATCAGGAAAGGTGCCGCTGTCTAATCATTGATTAAATATGCCTGTTAGGACAGGGGCAATTGTGTCAATGATATCTACAAGAACCTTAACGGAAATCCCCCATAAGTCTTCAGTGTTTTTATGTTAAGACTTTTGAATGTTTTTTTAATTGTGACAATAGAAATGTTCTTGAATTCAAAACTTGGGATGTCCTTACTGAAGTTTTCTTTGAGAAGTGATTCAGCTAATATAGATGATGAGGGGAGAGATTTTGTAACCTCTATTGGGATGTTGGTAAAGAAATGTTCTAGTGTCTCAGCCACTTTTAACTTATCTGAAATGGTTTCATTATCAATTTTTAGAGACAATTCATTCTGATCTCGCTGTTTTGTGTTTCCAGTTTCTTTGTTAATTACCTGCCACACAGCTTTTATTTAATTATTAGAAATACTAATTTTGTTATTTATTAATTTAGATTTAGCTTGAGCGCAGACTCTTTTGAATATCTTAGAATAATTTCTTACATAATCATGACGGGTTTGATCAGAAGTACATTACCAAATGTACCCCAAGTGGGTCTAAATTTAAAACTTGATGGCAAGAAACTACATGTTGATGTTGTTGTTGTTGATGTCTTTATTCTTCATTTTGAAAAGCAGCCATTCCACAAGAAGACCGGCGTAGCGTTTTAGCGTAGTTTAGTTGTTACCAATGACACAAACTGATAAAAATGTGGGTAGGTACAGCGCGCGGCACGGATGTTTAGCGGTGACCGTTATTGCGTATAAGTCAAAATTGACATTGACAAACAATAGGAAAAAATAACACGTTTTACAGCCTGAAATGGCAGTAACCTATTTTTGTGCAATGTTCGATTCTAGGAAATGTGCTATCCGGAATGCATCAACGACTTTTTATTCTAACTCTAACGGAAGATGATAAAACAATTGTAGTTTTTTGGAAAGCTTGTGAAAACCAGTTAGTCAGTTTCATAATTTGAACGCTAACTGTCATAAAGTATTTTTCCAATAATTTACGTCGATTTACGGGAAGAATACAAAAATTAAAGATTATTGCTACTAAAGACCATTTATTTCTAAGATTATGTAAGTTTTGGGCAAGTATTTTTTTTTAATGATCATTCGTTTTTCAGCTTTCACAAAAGTATAAATTTAATGTTTAGAGTTGAGTAATTTTTTGATAATTAATTGTTTTTGGTAACAAGTCAGAAAATTTCAAAAAAAATCGAAGAACCGTTAAAGCTCGGTTACCATCCAGTTTTGACCGCTAGTTAACTGAAGTAAATTTGTTGCTAATGACCTATAGTATAACCCCTTTCAAGGGTCACCCTGTATATTAAGTCCATGAATACAGGTCAGTTACAGAATTTAGCGATGGAAAGTTCAAAACCCATCAAACGAATCCTTATCAAAAATGCATACCTATTATAAGATTAAAGACTACGTTAAAGACAAGGAAGTTTGGCAATAATTCCTTCTGCACATGTTGCTTGCCTGGTACCTCACTAACGGCGTCACTACGTAAATGTCTATTAACTGCTCCCAAATCACGAATTTTACAAAAAAAAAACTTTTTTTTGATTTTTGCTTTCTTTTTTGACTTATTCTTATCATTATTTGACATTATTTACCTCCATTCTTTCATTATATTTCTTAATTCTTATTTCAACTCTTTAAGGATCCCACAGACAGGCGCGACGCGACAGCGCGACCTAAAGGCACCGCTCGTCGCGCGACGAGCGGCGCTTTTGTTACGCGCTATCGCGTCGCGCCTGTCTGCGGGAGCCTTTACTTATGGCTTTGGTATACAGGATTTTAATTCAGATTTGTTACGGTTGTAATGGCAATCATGTCATTTGGTTTAAATAGCCTTTTATTTTAATTATTTTATTTATCTTATAAATAGATTCTTCTATATTTTGTGAATGTGAGAACGTTGTAGGCCTAACTGGTAGGTAGACCGTAGATTTGTAGACCATTTTATATTTTGTTAAGTAAGTAGGTACCTGTTACTTGCTGTAATTTGAAAACATTGTAAAAGCCCCTTATTTTTAAAAGAGTAACCGTGGAGTTTCTTGCCGGTTCTTCTCCATAGGAAACAAGCAATTGGAACCGTGCACCTAGCTTCTAACGTTTCATAAGTGCCCATGTAGGTTTATGTGAAATAAAATATTTTGATTTGTTTTGATTTGTACATAGTCCGTGGTTCAGTGGTTGTCATGTAGGTACTTATTGATGTTTGCGTGTAAATATTTGAAAATTTAATGTAGTTGTAGGTATTATACCTAAACTAGTGACCCGCCCTTGCTTCGCACGGGTGCAATCTACTTCCGTGGCGACGCGCGTCGTGCAAAACATTATACTTACTTAAACTAGTGACCCGCCCTTGCTTCGCACGGATGCAATCTACTTCCGTGGCGACGCGGCGACGCGGACGCCGACGTGCCAAACATCCAGATGTCAGTGCTACATAATTATAAGGAAGAGGCTCCCTAAATTGTATGTCAATTTGCCGCGGCAATTTGCATTAATATTTTGAAACAGTCACACATACAATCAAAATGTAACTTTAATAAATGATTTATTGGATCTTTTTCTGTCCATTTACAAGACAGTTAAGTACGTAAATGTAAACTTTTCGCTCTATTCATTTTGTATTCGAAAATCATGTCTTTTTTAAAGATTACAACATTTTCTTTCAAGATTGCTCGGTTTGTATGTGTAAAATAAATATTAAGTGTAAGACAATGTAGTTTATTATCCAGCCACAAGGTTTTTCTCTAGATCTTTAATAATTATTACTTTAGTTATAATCGAAATAAGAATTGAGACTTACGTCCTAACCTTACGTCATTTAGTTTCGTGGTCGAACACGATCAAAGAGCGCACGCGATGTTCAACTTTATTACAATACTGCACATAAGTAATGCTGCCCCCGATAAAAAAAAAAAGACGTATCTAACAAAAAGTAAAAACGGATAAATAAATGTTTTTATGAATGAAACGGGAAATCGTTTGCTGTCTTCGAGTACTTAAATTAAAATATTTACATACTAAAAGATGAAAATAATGCCCACTATAATAGGCTTTAATTTGGTTTAATAAATAATATGAATTTATTAAATTATTATTATAAAAATAATGAAAAAACAGTTTCATCTTAGCATAAAAAATGAAGAAAAATATGACATACTTGATGGAATAGACGTAAATGGCTAGATGCGTCCTTTAAATTTCAAACGCTTTTGGCTGTGCTTTTCTTCTAAGTATTTAGTTTATCTATCTAGTATATGATTTTAACAGAAATGGGCGCATATAAGTATTTCCGCTTTTTTTCTTAAGAATTAGAAAGTATGTAGATAACCTGTGGCTTAGATAAAATGTATGTAAAATTATTGAATAAACCTTTTATATAAGGTAATATATCTGAAATAGTACATTAGGTTCGTGGTTATCATGTAAGCCATAGCCTAATTTATTATTTGTAAATAAAACACAATTGATATAGTCAAATATTTATTGTAAACTCTTTGCAAACTAAACAAAAATGCTATCCATGGCACAGTAACTTATAATGAAAATCAGAACTATGTATTAAAGTTGAGCAAATTTAGCTTAATCGGTCTTAAACAGATACAGATCTATAATATTGTAATTATCTCTTATAACTTTAGTATAACAAACACGTCTTAAAAAAATACCATTCTTAGGTTAATAATCCCATTACTATAAGTAGTTTTCAAAAGTAGTTTACAAGCAATATTATGATAATTATGTGACATTACTTATTACAGCGAAATACTATATCAAAGTAAAAACATTATAAAATAAATATTAAAAATTAAAAAAAAACATCAGTCTTATCTGCCTCTAGATTCTCTTAAAATCTAACTTTAACGTAAGATCACAGACAATTATCAATCCTTGGACAAATCTTAAAATAAGTACATAAATTACTTTTTGGAAAAATATTGTCTAACCTAAAAAATCTAAACAGATAGCATTTACCTGCGAAGTAAATGTAGTTTCACTGCTACCAAAGAAAAAGAGCTGCTGTTGCTTTGTGTAGGTACCTATTTGTCAATATCTTCCTCATATTCGGTAATCAAATCGACAGAGTTATCATTAACTGGCAAATTTCGCCAAAACGCCCTTCGGTTCTCTGGCATAAGAGAAAGTAACTGATTGATTATATCAGATTTTCGCTTTTCATTAACTCCTCTGAATTGAGTTATTATTACTGGTCTTGGAATGCCAATTTTAATATTTTTCACTCTCAGGAAGTCCAGTTTTCTTTCTATGACATCAAAATCAGTTATGAATGCATGTATTAATTCCCTTTCGAAAAGTGACTTCGTACTCGTACATGTTACTCAGATATACTCTTGGTATCATATTTCAGCGAAATTCGCTCTGTATTTTCTACTGCAGTACTATTTGTACTTTCCGTACTTGCGGAAGCTAAAGCTTTAGTAAGTAACTCAAAGCATCGATCTTTTTACATGTTAGTTTTACCTGTAACAACAGTTAATAGTGTTAAAATGCACTAAAAAAAGCGTTATAAAGCACGTTGAGTGTTTGCAAGCGATATAACGCACATAAAACTTAAACTACTTAACTTACTTTTATTAAACGAAAATTAAATATGATCACAAAAAACACACAATTCAATAAGAATAACTCAATAAAAGCTTACTTCAGTTGAGTATCACTAATGTATTATAAATCTTATTCAAAGAAATGAAAGAATGTAAGTACCTAATAAAAATGTTATGAATGAAATAATTTTCATACACCTACATCCGAATGAAGTACTTACTTCAATTTATGAATTTTACTATATATAGGTACAATAGGTGCATAACTTAGGTAGTGGTAAGACATTGATATTATTTTTTTTTTCTATCAAAACAAGTCTTTAACAATTCGTATTATTATTTGGCACACTACGGTTAAATAAAATTGCACACACAAACAACAAACAAACTTTTCAAATAAAAAATACTTTGTTACGACGAATCACGCTGCGAAAAATTGCGCGACCGCGACACGTCGTATTCCTACAACCTACTCGGGCGCAACTTTCAGTATAGTATAAAGTACTCTGTGGGCGCAACTGATATAGAAACTGGTCAGGCGCCATACTAAACATAACCCGCGCAATCTTCGCTGGATTCACAATTCTAGGAATAAGGACGTTTCTGCACACATGCGCCTTTTTTATTAAGTATCATATTGTATATTTTTATTCAACGTAACGTATTGAGACGCTTATGGCAAATGCGCCTATGCTAAAACAATTTTACGAAGTAAATAGGGCGCAAGTGGTCAGATGTGGTCTTTTTTTCCTAATGCGAAAGCAGGTTTTTATTAGCGCGTTAGACGCAAATGCTTATTTGCGTCTTATTAACTTCCTCTTAGAAATAGGGACAAATATGCGCCTTTTATATTACTGAACTAAAAAAAAAACTATAAAGTATAAGGACATTATCTACATAAATGCGACTTTTTAATTAAGTTTCACATAAATTCGCCTTTTCATCTTCAATCGGGTGTAAAAAAATGAACAGAAGCGCCCTATTTTGTTGTGCTAAAACCGCACTGGAGATAGTTAGAAAAATATTAAAAATACAGGCAGATGCACCTTTTTTTTCTGATTCCTGCAATGTATATAACTCAAATCTGGAAAAAAATTTAGATGCGTCTTTTTTTATCGGGGGCAGAATGGCCTACCTGGTTTCTTAGGCCTCGGTCTCGAAGTTAGCGATTACGGCGCGGCGAGCGGCGCGGCAACGCAGACCCGCGTACGCAAAAACGCCGCCGCGCCGCTTCCCGCGGCGCTGTTCGAGGCTAGTTCCATATAAATCTATGCATTGAAACGCGCCGCTCCCCGATCCGCGCGCAGCCGCCGCCGCCGCGCCGCGCTCGCTGACTTCGCGTCCGTAGCCATAGTGCCGCGCTGTGCGCCGTCGTGAGAAGGTCTGTTTCGCTCACGCGCGCGTTCAATAGGTACTTTATTTGCGAGTTAATCTAATACTATCCATATTATAACGTATTGCCATACAATGGGAAACAAAAGTAATAAAAGATATGTTCAGAAACGAAAGAAAGTCGAACGTATGAAAAATATTTCAAGAATTATGAGAGAAGCAAAGCAGTAAGTATTTTTTATATTATTCATAACCTCAGACCAAATAAAAAAGGTAGACGGAGCGCGGCGCTCTCAGAGTGAAGCAGGGTAACGGACGCCAAATTTGAAATAGGAAGCCGAGCGTGTTCCAGAGCGACGCGCGACACCGAACGCGCTAGACATCATAACCTTGTAATCGCAAATTGTTGTAAAATGCCTTCCTGTGTCGTAAAAACCTGTAAAAACAATTCCGTAATTTAAAAAAGCCGTCTGGGATTACATTTCACAAGTAAGTTTTTCATTTGATTTAATGTCATATATAAATACGAAAATAATTCATAAAGCGTTTTTGGAACACAAAACCTGGCATAGTGTCGTCGGTGTGACCAGTATATCCGCATACAAATTCCCTGAAACGCGGGCAATGTTTGGGAGTGTTGAGATTATTAATTTTAATATTACTGTGAAATAATAATAAAAAAAAATCATTAAAGAAGACATAATAATAAAGTTGGAAAGACAACATCTTTATGTCGTTTCTCAAATTTTAAAAACCTTTAAACGGAAAATATGTTTTTTGATTTGGAAAACGAACACAATTTCTCCGGCATGGATCACAAAATAAATTTAATACGTACTGTAGTTGAAAAGTATCCAAATATAAGATTCCATCATATTTCAAAACTAGATACTATATCCAGAAGTCGGGATACAAAAAGAGTACTACCGGAACCTAACGCAACACAGCGGTGTTTAAAATTTGTGTACATCAGTAAAAAAGTGTTTTATTTGAATTTATTTTTCATGAATAATCAAAATAATTTACTCAGAATTGGGATAAAAAGTTTTTGTGGCAACATTTTTTTCCTAGCACACAGACGCATGGCAAGTGTTGCGACACGAGGTCACGCACACAACTCTGTACACGATGCTTCACTTATTTGAACCCTATAGAGCGGCAGCCCAAGGTACATTTTGACAAGTGATCGTAAAGTGTCTGCAAATCATACTACTTGTTAGTTTTGGGAAAAATATGGAAGGGAAAAAATTGTCACAAGGTTTGTAACCGTTTGTAACACATATTTTAATAAATTTATTAATTTGCAAAAAAAAAAAACGATTTTAAAGTCATCGTAAAATGCATAAAACTTGTTAAATTCGAAAGATTAAATAAAAAAAAGAAGGCGGAAACATAGTTGCAGACGGATCGGAGTTGTAATCATCCCTTGCAGACGGGGTTGAAAAGCATCAAATACACAAAAAATACCACAATTGACATACACACTTCTAGATAACTCTCTATGACCAGATAAACGAATAAGTATATAATATACGAAGATAAAATAATATAAGTACGTATAATAATGTCGCATCCGGCAATTGACGTTTACAACAAAACAAGGCACGCCACCTAGCGGCAACTACTAGGACTAGACTTGGCGCGCCTAGATAGAGTCTAGGCGTTTCCGGTCGGTTACGAGGTTGAAGAGAACGCTCCAAGTCGGGGCATTCTTTATCCTGGCGATCGAGAGTGAAGGCTCTTCGGACCTGTCCTACGTTTTGTTGAACTATCATCATCATACCAACCTGTTATTAGTTAATTGTAACCAGTGATTAAAGTGTAAAGTGATTATTTGCCTAAGTAATTATTATGTATTTGCACGATACCCACATAAACCTGCCTGATGGCAGATCGTAGCTCAAACCATCCTGATGATCCGACATCAGAAGTGGGATACAGTCGTGCAAATGAATCGACAAGCAGTGTGAGCAACAGTGATACACAATGGCGGTTACTTTTTGAGTTACAAAACCAGCAAATGCAAGCACTGACACACGCTTTGAAGGGCCCAAGTGTGAACAACCACGTGGTTTTACCGGAGTTCAATCCTGATAAACAAGAATCTGACGCGGCATCATGGTGTTCAACTGCAGACTTGTGCTTTGGAGAGTTTGCGATGGAAGGGAGTCAGCTTATTATGACCATCAGTAAAGCGTTAAAAGGCTCAGCATCTACATGGCTATCACAAGCAAGTTATTCAGGCACAATTTAAGAAGTTATTTAAATCAAGATTTGTGTCCGTCGAGACATCTGCAGCTACCCTCATTAAAATTAATAACGAAAAATCTAAAGATGACGAAACTTACGCAGCCTATTAGAGTCGCTTAATTACGTCTCTGTTAAATCAGTGGAAGGATTTGAGCGTTGAACAAATAGCAGTGTCAACAATTATCGCTCATTTGGCACAAATAGACACGCGCTTGCAACGTCTTGCATTCACTACAGAAATCAAGACGCGTCATCAATTGCAGCAAGAACTACAGGCGTTCTCCTACCTAAAGCGCAAAAACCCTTCAGATGGACGAACGACGGCTGATGCAGGAAATGAAAAACGACCACGATTTTCGTCACCGCTTCCAATAAAATGCCATGCATGTGGCAAGTTGGGACACAAGCAAGCAGAATGCCGTACGAAGAAGATCAACGCGAAGAAACCATCTCCAGCACCAGTGGCTACTTCGAGCCTTGGACAACGGCAGACCGGCTCGCTCACGTGCTACAAGTGCGGCGCGCTGGGCCACATCGCGAGCCGCTGCACAGCCCCCGCGTCTAAAGCCGCCGTCCCCGCGAAGAAGCGAGTCGACCTATGCGTGGTCGAGCCCCCGTCGGGTACATTGGAACATTTTGGTGAGCATTTTAAATTTGATTACGATTCGGGTGCAGAATGTTATTTAGTAAAAGAAAGTATTGCGAGTAAAGGAGATTGTTCTGCACCCATACATCTTTCGCCACAGAACCAACAGCGAGGCAAATTTACTTTGCGTGTTCTAAATTACAAGTATATGCCCATGAAGGCAAAGTTTAATGACGGACAACATGCAGAAAGCATTTATTTAAAAAGAAAACAATTTTTTTGAGGTTATGTTTAGTAAGAAACAAGAGTACGTTCCGAATTGCACTGTAATCGATTTCACACGCGTTCTAAATTAGTGTAAGCGCGATAACGATGTCCTGTGAATCACCATAGATGACGTTATGACTTGCGCCATCTTGCGATAACGCCGACCATGCCTTAAATTAATATCATCGTGAGCGCTGTCAAAAATGACAGTTGTCCGTTGTGCTGTTAAGTTTTTTTGAGTCGCATCTTAGATCTCATACATCTCAACCAACAAAACAGAAATGCCAATACGTAGAACTTTCATTTTCAAAAAAACATCCTGCCGGTCTTTATTTCTTGTGAAAGGTTTGGGGTTGACGTTGAGCAAACACTGTGAGCGCGTTCACGAGCGTTCCGAATTGTTGACAGCTCTCAGCTGTCATAATCGTGATATCTAAATCAAAACGCAAATTATTGATGTGAGCGCTATGAGCGATTATGGCGTAATTCGGAATGCAACCAGTGCAATAACTTGACAGTTGATTGACATGACATGACAAGGATTAGGGATGCCAATACATTAGATCCGTATCGATATATTTTACACAAAATCGATACCGTTCAGTACCCAGCGAGTTATTCTATTTGAAATATTACAATGCATCTCACTTAGGACGTTTATGCACTACCTCGTATTTGGTTCGTATTCGTGTTATATGAGTGAGCGCGAAATGCTACACACATTATAAACGCGATCTCTGCATAAGAAATGTTTTTAGTGAATACTCAAATCTCGGATCGTTACTCGTAGACTCTCGTATTCGATTCGTATTTTTAAAACGAATGATGAAAAATTCCCCAAAACGAATCACGAATACGAATCGACTACGATTGAATGCACAGCGCCCATTCGTGAATTTCTGATCTGTTTTTATGCAGTTCGTAAAAAACACGAATATGAATCGAATATAGTGTACAAATCCCCTTAAGTGTAGTAATTGTATAGAAAAATATAATTAATTATTTAGGATGCTTGGATTAGGATATGAAAATAGGTTTTGTGGTTGAATTCTTTTCGCACCTAAGGTGTATGGTACCAATAAAAACATCGCACAAGTCACTACAGAAGTGTCATACCTTAGAGCAAAAAAGATTAAAAAGGAAAGTACGTAAGTACGGATACTTAAGACATCCGTGAGCTGGTGGTCAACTCAAGTAATCTCAATATCGATGTGTGAAATGAAAGATTGGGCATCAGTAATTGTTGTGTAAAATCTAATAGTCAAAAGCTTGCTACATATTAGTAATCTGTGGTCAAAGATGGGAGCATTTTTGATGTGACGTCGTGAATCGTTACAGCTCTTTTAAATTATTCATTATGGAACGCAGAATGTTCGTTTAATACAGATATTCTCAATTAGTATAGTAAAATATATTTATAATTATTATGTACGTCAGATGTTTGTTGGTCCTGGGGCCATTTCTGTCGATGTCCTTTGAAGGAAAGCGATTTGATAATGTGATTTCTCTAATTGGTATCGGTAATGACAAAGTTAAGAGTACCCTACAATTGTTGTCTCGAGTTCAAATTAATGATTTCTAGATGGAGATATATTATTTCACGTTTTGCCTAATGAGTACCTACGTAGTGATATTTTATTAGGTCGAGAGATTTTGTGTAACGGTTTTCGAGGTATGACCGCAACTGAGTTTACTTTGTCAAAGGACAAGATTGTAAATGTTTGCAAATCGAGTGATAGTTACCTCTTCCATAGAAATGATTTTAATTGCATTGACACTGACATATCTTTGGATAGAAAACCCGACCTTGAAAAAATTTTACAGCAATATTCGGACTTTTTCATAACCGGTTTTCCTACTAGTCGCGTGACTACTGGCGAGTTAGAAATTAGGCTTATTGATCAGAATCGTTCAGTTCAGAGGCGACCATATAATGTTCTCCGACGGATCGTCAAATAATACGCGATAGGGTTGAAGAACTATTACAGGCGAACATCATACGGCCTAGCTGTTCTCATTTTGCTAGTCCTGCGCTTTTAGTAAATAAACAAGACGGGTCACATCGTATGTGCATAGACTATAGGGAGTTGAATACTAATACAGTTCCGGATCGTTTCCCACTGCCGTTGATTTCTGATCTAATTTCGCGATTTCATGGTGCTAATTATTTTACAAAATTAGACTGTGCGAGCGGTTTTCATTTATTACCAGTCCAAGACAAATCAGTTGAGCGAACGGCCTTCATAACACCCGACGGACAATATGAATTGAATTGATGCCATTCGGTCTTCGAAATGCCATCTCGGTTTTTCAAATCAAATCAAATCATTTATTTCTTTGCAAACATGGGTATAGTAAGTACATAAGTAGGTGTATTTATAATGAAGTTCTCCATATTTTACCGTCACCTGGGCATGCAAAGGTTTACATTTCAACATAAAAAAATCTAAAATATGTGGCAGATAACTGGAATTACAATAAAAAAATACAATAAAGATGTCAGTGTGGTCACAGGATTAAAAAAACGAGCGAGCTTTTCAACGAGCTATTGTCAATGCCCTAGGTGTACTAGCGCAAAAGTTTGTGATCGTATACGTAGAATAGAATAGAATAGAATAGAATACTCTTTATTATGTACACCATAAAAAATAACAGATATAAATGTAGACATTTTACACAGGGTGACACAATGGGCGGTCTTATCGCTAAAAGCGATCTTTTACAGACAACCTTTGGATGGATTCAAGGGAGAAGGAGAGACAATAATGCAGGTAGTCAGTGGTGTACCATTTACATATACAACAAATACATACATACATAAAACCTATACTTATCTACATATAATATATACAATAATAAACATGAAACAAGAGCAAGGAAACTAAATGTAATGATGATGTTTAAGGAGAGAGGAAGTGTTTTTTAACCATAATTTTAAAAGTGGACAAAGATTGAGCACGCCTTATCGACTCGGGCAAGGCATTCCATAACCGTACTGCTTGAACTGTAAAAGACTTGTCATAAAAGCTGGTGGAATGCATCGGCATCTCTAGTCTTAAGTTTTCCGATGACCTAAGATATCTATTATGTGTGTCATGAAGGAACTTGAAACGTAGATGATATCCCAATTATCTCTGACTCTATAGGTCAGGGTTTAGACAGGTTGCGCATTATTTTGTAGGTACTAACAAAAGCTGGGTTTTCAATGAACTTGAAAAAATGCTCATTTTTAAAGTCACGTGTCGAGTTCTTAGGATACGAGGTAGAAGCGGGTGAGATCAAACCCAACAAGCGTAAGATAGAGGCTCTATCAGCCCTGCCTCCGCCTAAGTTGATAAGGCAGGTGAGACAATTTGTAGGCTTAGCGTCATACTTCCGCCGGTTTGTACAAGGCTTTTCCCGTCTCATGGCACCGATATACAAACTAACTTCAGGTAAATGTCCATTCCAATGGAACTCTACTTGTGAAGAGTCACGACAAAAGGTAGTACATATTTTAACTAATGAACCAGTGCTTATGATTTTTAACCCAAAGTATCAAGTTGAGCTTCACACCGATGCCAGCGCAGTCTGTTATGGTGCGATCCTACTGCAAATCGTAGATGGTAAGAAACGACCTATCGCTTATTATAGCAGGCGCACGACATCAGCTGAGTCACGCTATCACTCTTACGAATTGGAAACGCTCGCTGTCGTTAACGCAGTAAGACGTTTTAGGCAGTATCTTCATGGCCGAAAATGTATAGTCGTCACCGATTGTAACTCGCTGAAGTCGTTGTTCAACAAAAAGGACTTAACGCCACGGATACATAGGTGGTGGATGTTTTTGCAGCTATTCGAGTTCGACGTTAGATATAATGTTGGTAAGCAAATGGCACATGCTGATATCTTTTCACGCAACTTGGTACCTTACATACCTAAAATGCATCCACATGGTAGAGTCCAGCTAAAGCAGATAAATATAACCGAACTAGGTTACAACTGGCTTCTTGCGGAGCAGCTG
Organism: Dryobotodes eremita; assembly: GCA_917490735.1. Taxonomy (NCBI): domain Eukaryota; kingdom Metazoa; phylum Arthropoda; class Insecta; order Lepidoptera; family Noctuidae; genus Dryobotodes; species Dryobotodes eremita. The sequence goes on from OU823257.1 coordinate 22,919,431, forward strand.
CGAGATGAAGAGATCAAGAAGATGATGGTTGAACTTAATCAAAGTCAACTCAATGAAGATGTTGCCAAAACATACGAGGTAAGGTCAGGGGTACTACATCGTAAGGTGCAGCGGCACGGCAGGACGAGATGTTTACCGATTGTTCCTCGTGCTATGCGATGGTCGGTTACTAATAACGTCCACGAGTCTCTCTTACATCTCGGATGGGAGAAAACTTTGGAAAAGTTGTACAACCACTATTGGTTTGAATGTATGAGTCAATACGTTAGAAAGTTTGTGGATAGCTGTGTGGTCTGCAAGGTAGCAAAATCTCATTCAGGTAAGGTACAGGCTCAGTTACACCCTATTCCCAAGGTGGCGATACCGTGGCATACCGTGCATATAGACGCTACCGGTAAGCTAAGCAGGAAGAGTGACCGGAAGGAGTATGTGTTTGTGATGATCGATGCATTTACGAAGTATGTATTGCTTTTCCATACTAAGCACATAGACACCAAGAGCAGCATCAAGGCAGTGATGGACAGTGTAGCGTTGTTTGGTGCTCCTGTTCGTATAATTGCGGACCAAGGACGATGCTTCGCAAGCAAGGAGTTTCGGGACTTCTGTGTAAGTAAGAACGTTAAACTCCACCTGATCGCTACCGGGTCTAGTAGAGCTAACGGTCAGGTAGAACGTATAACGAGCACCTAAAGTCAATGCCAACTGCAGTGGAGTCTGACATAGATAGGTCATGGCAAAATTCACTAGGCAAAGTACAGTTAGTTTTGAATTGTACAGTAAGTCGAGTAACAAAAGCTAGCCCGTTAGAGCTTCTTATAGGCAAAGTTGCGCGTCCCCTTGATTTAATGGCTAATGACCTAGACGAAACCGTAAATCTTGATGAAGTTAGGCAATTAGCATCTGAAAATATTGAAAAATCCTCGCGTTATGACAAAGAACGTTATGATCGTAATAAGGCTAACGTTTGTAAATTCTCCATCGGTGAGTTTGTTTTAATAGAAAATGAGGAGCGCAATCAAACAAAGTTAGATGCCAAGTATAGAGGACTATTTCAAATTGTAGAGATCTTAGATAGAGATCGTTATCTGTAAAGTCGTTGGTACGAGTAAATAAGTGCTCATTCCAAACCGTATGTACAACGTTACATTAATTATATCTATATTCAATATTGTCCACTACTTCTCTGGGAAGACTCACGCCAGCGGGCAGTACTGAGGACTGGAAGGGTTCCATGCACCGACCGCCACCTGCCTAAAACCCTCCTGGCGCCCTTCCTAGTTATTGTTTAAGTTCGTTGTAATTAGGTTAAGTTTTAGTGCCATCCATGCTGTCAATGCTTTTACGGCATAATATCTTATAGCCAGACTATTAAAATAAACTTTGTTAAATCATTTACTTGAGCATTTTCAGTGTCTAACCATCGCCAAAAATAAGGAACGTTATATGGTAAATAAACAAAACCGAATAAAAAAAAAACTCGATTGATACTTAAGAAAATGAGATTCTTGAATCTGAATAGGTAACTTTTTATCTTGTTTTTATGATAGCTGCTTTTATTATTTAAAATAATTCTAATTCTAATTTAATTACCCTAAGCTCCTAACATGTACTTACTTATAAAATAATATAAAATCACGCCTTGTTCCCCCGAAAGGTTGGGCAGAGGTGTACCTGTAGTACACCCACATTCCGCCAGTTATATTTTAAGTCCCATGTAATAGGGGGCGAGCCTATTGCCATCAAACGGGCACAGTTCCAGAGTCCGGGCTGCTACTGAGAAATTCCTTTTGGATAAACCCAATAATACTTTGCCCGACCTGGGAATCGAACCCAGGACCTCATGCTCAGCAGTAGCTCTTGCGACCGCTACTTACTTATGAATGGAAATATTAGTTCATAGTAATATCAGTTACATATTTGATACATCTTGATACCATGGTTGAGATTGGACACCGGTGACGACAATGATTCATTAAATCTATTTATACACATAAGTATACTGGCATTATCAATGTCGCATATCACGAGCCAACGCGAAAATCGGGATGTCACATAATACTGATACACCTCTACCTCAGAAAGATCCTATTTGACTCGGGGGGGATAATTTTGGAAAAACTGTGATACACGAGTCTCTTAATTTTAATTGAGGAGTATGTGTACAAATTTTCGAGTCACTCGGCACAGAGAATAAAAAGTTTCACAGAAAATTCAACCAGCCATTTCACCTTCTTGGGTGGAATTTCGAAAACCTTTTCTAAGTGGATACTCGTCATAAAGAATACACCGTCCTAATTTCACGTCTCTAGGACCAGCGGTTTGGGCTGTGGGTTGATATGTCAGTCAGGACTTTGAATTTTATATACATATATGTGTAGATAGAATTACCTAGATAAGTTTAGGTTTGCCACGTTTTCTAAACTAATGACTAAAATCTTTCATATTATAAACTGTATCCCTTTCTTTCACTCCCAGAGGGGGGATATAGAAAATTCATTTGGGATGTTTCCATGACTCAAAGATTATTTATATCATTTTGAGTTAATCAAGGCTCCCAGTAAAACCCTCTCCTGTAAAATTGACTACCCATTTTCACTCCGTTAGGGGTTGATTTTCGAACAATCCTGATACAGGTTATTTTTTATTTTTGGTCTTAAGTATAAATACTGAGTTTTGAGTTAATCTGACTGCGCGTTAAAATTCTTCCATACAAACTTTGACACACCCCAATCCCCCTTTTGGGGGTAGTTTAGAAAAAGTAAAAATGAAAACGTTCATAGTTTAATTGGGTAAGTATTCGTGCCAACTTTCAAGTTTATTGACTCAAGGAATGGATTTTTCATACAAACCAAATCCCCCTTTTCACCTCCAGGTAGAATTTCCAAAAACCCCTTCTTAATGCTCCCCTGCATTATATAAAGAAGCCGTGTGCAAAATTTCACGTTCCTACACCCAGTAGTTTAGGCTGTGCGTTGATATATCAGTCAGGACTTTGAGTTTTATATATATATATAGAAGGTTTACTGTTTTCAAGGCAAATATCAAATAGGTAGTTACCCCGCTGCGTTGGTCCGGGTAGATTTTATAATTTTTATTAGCCTAGGTAGGTACTGTACAGTCCACCACACGTCGCGCGTCTGTGGTAAGTGATAACGCTACGCCATTGAGCTGGCCCAGCGTAATACGGAGTTTCAATAGAATAAGAGACCACCTTAAACTGGTTTATTTCCACCGACCTGCGGCCTACTGTATGTGTTCACGTGAATCGCAGCACAAACTATATAAACGAAGCCGTTATTAAATACGTACCTACCTAGTATCTGCCTACGGAATAATTCAACAAGGCATTAAAGCTCTAATAAAATCTCAATATGTTTAAAAAGAGCCTTTGTATAAGTTTTATAATATTTGTTATTTACTATACTGATAAGTCCGTTTTCAAGTATCTGACTCCTAAAATATAAAAGAGTAAATTTCCTACGTGGGAGTTGAATATTCAACAGGCAATAGTATTTCGGCGTTCGTTTAGAAGTAAGATGATTTACACACACATACACATTGTGTACCTACCCACGGCCACCACAACACCACAAACAATAATATTTGTGGTGTCTGCAACGTTTGTGTAGGTCTCGTCTATGCCGTCTAATACACACTCGTGTCATAGTATAGAAATGTGACAGTATGAGCATTTTCTACGAATATTATTTATTATTTTCGGTAACGTTTAGGCACAAGCTCGTCGCTGCGCAGTCCACATGAATCAACCCCACTTACTAAACACACTGTATCAAGTTACGACAAGCTTATAAATACTTAAAAGTGATGGCTAGTTTGGCTATACAGCGTTATCCAATGCATAACATTATTCAGTGTTTATTGGCAAGAAGAAAAGTGTGTAGAAATTGTAAATTACATAAACCAAACTGTTTTTAATCGACTCTAAAACAAGGAAGAATTTCTCAAGGTGTTTGCAATTTGATAAAAACCTTCGCAAATAGACAATAGAACTATTCACTCGAGATAACTGTTACTGCATGTTTATGTATTGATTAAGCCACTCAAAATGGAATAGTAAAAGTAAGTTGACTTGAAATGTTTTCGTCGGTTTTTAATGTTTTAGAGCAATGCAGTTGCAGGCCAAGCGCAGTGCGCATGTATCAACTAATGATTCAGCGGATAACGAGTAAGTTTTATTTTATTTCGTATACAATCTCAAAATTTTCATTAACTGTTTAAAGTAAATAGTGTCTCACTCATTATTGAACACCATAACACATACATAAAGAAATTAAACGCCCCCACATACATACAACCCGTTCGCGCTAAGTTTGCTGCTGATCGTCAGCAAAAGTAACAAATATCGAGAAAACTGAAGAATATTAGGTGCCGAATAAGGGGTACTACAAGCAGGCGCGAGACGCGACGCGACACAAAGGTACCACCTGTCGCGCGACGAGCGGTGCCTTTGTATCGCGTGTGATTCGGGTCGCGTGCCGCGCCTGTAGTAGTAGGAGCCTTAAGTAATTAATAATCACATGCTCTTGCGATGACATTGCTTACGGTACATACTGAGAGGGCGACTCAGCGGTGCGGTAGGCGGTTGGGGGAGGGGACGCGCCTTCCACGGACTGGCAAACTTAGCGCGCACGAGTTGTACACATCTACTTAATTATTACAATTAATCTACCTATTAATTATTATTGTTTGCGTATCTTTGTTTCTGTATATCTGTCTGTATGTCTGTGTGCTTGTGTATCTGTATTTGGTATTGAAGCTCCTAAACGGATGGATTGCTGGTTTAAGGCTCCTACAAACAGGCGCGCCACGCGACGCGAATCGCGCGCAACTCAAAGGCACCGCTCGCCGCGCGACTAGCGGCGCCTTTGTGTCGGGCTATCGCGTCGCGCCTGTCTTCGGGAGCCTTTAATCGGGATATTTTGTATGAAAGTTTAATTTGACTTGTTAATTACCAACAAGTCAAAATCAGCTTTAACGTTACCGGTCAATCGAGCATGCGGAAGGGCTAACGTGTCTCCATTGATGACTTTAGAGCCTGTTTATTTCAATAACCCTTTTTTTTTTGAGTTGGAAATCATTAAATAACTTCTCCCGCTCTGGGCGGAGCAGGAGGGCGTGTCAGACTTTTACTGACTAAAACCCAGCCGTGTTCCTTCAGTTGCCTGTGCGCCAGGGCCACGGTAACTCTTTCGAATAATCCGCGACCCCGGCAGGCATCGGCCCTATCGGACCCCATCAATGATGCTGACATCTCTTTGAGGCGCGCCGTCGACCCGGGCCTGATCCTTACCGGACGGCGAGCTGCCCATTGCTCGCCGCCCGCAAGCCCGCGCCTACGGTGGCCGGGAGTCGGCAATCGACTCCCGACGCCCAGGGTGTCTCCTCCTGCGGCGGCTAGGGGCGCGAGGGCGCAGAGATTGCCTCTTCCTCTCGCGCTCCGGCTCCTCCTTCGCGAGCATTACTGCTTCGCAGAAGGAGGTGACGGCTTCCCATTCCCTCTCGCTCCGTACCATGGCCTGAACCAGGGCCGGACGCGAGAGGTCGCCGCCGCCGATCGCCGCCACGAGGACACGGCGGTGCTCCGCCCAAGCCGGGCAGACCTCCACCGTATGCTCCACCGTGTCCTCCGGTCGATCCACACAATGGTAACACCCAGGCGTTTCCTCCCGCCTTATTCGGAACAGGAACCTCCCGAAACAGCCATGTCCGGTGAGGACCTGCGTCAGGCGGAAGGTGAGGACGCCGTGGTGCCTCTCAAGCCACTCCTCAAAGAGGGGACTTACCGCCGCAATTGTGGCGTGCCCTAGTATTATACTAATGCAGTTGTTATCGATCACAGAGTTTTTAACCGACTTCAGAAAGTAGGAGGTTATCAATTCGGGTGCTTTTTTTTTTAATGTGTGTTAGGGCATAACTCCGTCATATACAACATGTAACATAATTAACGCACATCCTGAAATTAGTTTTGTTCGGAATCGTTTACTGAATCGATTTCTATAATTTTTAATATAGGTAATTTTTAATCCCAATAATAATTAAAACTACGTAAATTACAGTCACACTACCCTTGTACACTCAAAACAAACTGAAATGAACCGTAACACAAGGCAATAAGACTTAAAAGTGCAGTTTTATTTGTATTATTACAAATTCCGTCATTCAGTACAAAATAAAGAAAAATTAACCTTATTTCAAGCAAGTTAAAGTCTTTACAAATAAAGTTAAGTAAACTTAGCGATTTAACCGCACGCACACACTTACAGGCACTGGACAAAGGACACAATAGATAAGCCAACAAAATAGAATATTTCGTACATAGGTACTTGTTTTCGTTCCCTTTCTCCTGCAAACTAAAAACCTGGGATAGAACGAGATAGTCGCCGGGCCGGGCGCCAGCGCGGCTAAGATGAAAGCTAATAGCTAAACAATATTAGTCACGCGCGGACATTATTAGTGGAAAGGGTTTTCGTAGAGTGTTTGCAAATAATTTTTCGCACGCGATGTCTTTCCAATATACAAATGTTCAGTACACCGAAATGGTGAGGACTTTAGCACGATGTGGTGATAGTGTGTCTCTAGCTTGCAGAACATTCAACCAAAGGTTTGGTACAAGAGTAGACCGCAGAACTATGTTAGCTGCTACTCAGCGGCTTCGCGACCACGGAACGTTCCGTCCAAACACGGCCATCGACAGGGGAGCAAATGTGAGTACACGTACTCGTCTTCAAAACTAAATACTGGACAATTTTGATGAGAATCCCCATGCCAGTACCCGAGAAGCAGCGCCACGCTTTGAGTGTAGTCATATGCATGTGTGGAGAACACTTCGTGGTGATAAAGAACATCCATTTACCTCAGAAGATGCCAGGAGTTGACTCCAAACGATTACTTACCACGCTTGCAGTTCAGCCGCTGGTTATCAGAAAATTGGCAGCGGAACATAATTTGGACAGATGAAAGTACATTCACACGTGTGGGGATGTACAATTAACACAACACACATTTATGGATGCACGAAAATCCTCACGCATGCAGAGTGGATTCCTTCCAACACCGTTTCTTAGTTAACGTCTGGGCCGGTGTCATTGGTACATACATACTGGGGCCTGTGTTCTTACAAAGATTACCAGGAGACGCATATTTACTGTTTTTACGAGAAACTCTACCTGCGCTGCTAGAAGACATACCTCTTCATAATTTACAAGAGGTATTCTACCAACACGATGGTGCCTCTGCTAATTTCACCAGGAGTATTCGACAGCACCTTGATGATGAGTTTGGAGAGCGCTGGATCGGTCGCGGTGGCCCTGTCCATTGGCCTCCCAGATCAGCTGATTTGACGCCTCTTGACTTTTCTTTGTGGGGACGTATTAAATCGTTAGTTTATTTTAGTGAGACAACAAGTGCCGAGGACCTAAAAAATAGGATAGTGAACGCTTTTGAAATAGTGAAAAATGACACTTTAGTGCTTTCTAAATTAAAACATCAACTAAGAAAACGGGCATTAAAATGTATTGAACAAGGTGGTGGACATTTTGAAAGTGTATTAAACAGACAACGTCGTATGAGTATTTAGGCAATTAGTAAGTTAAGTAATTGATTTTTTTAATTATTGTAAATATCTTGATGCGCATCTTTTAAACACGCCGTCTTTGAATAATGTTGTCTTATCGCCTCTTATTTTTAGCAGTTCATTATTATTTACAATGCATAACATTTTGTAACGAATATTGCCTATTGGCATTGTATCTTAATCAATAAACAAAATTATTCAGAGTTGACAGTCCAAAGCCTGAAAAGTGTGATGGAAAGATGCAATCAAATGTTTACTAGACATTAAGGCTCGTACACACTGGCGCGACGCGACGCACGACACAAAGGCGGCGCCTGTCGCGCGACGAGCGGCGCCTTTGTGTAGCGCTGTCGCGTCGCGCCTGTCTTTGGGAGCCTTAAATAAACAACTTGATGCTCGGAGTTCGGACATCAGTTAATGTTCATATTTCTTTAACTAGTAAACCCCCAGTCTCTTATGACGTAACATCTGTCACCGGTCCGTGTGTGTTGTTGACCCTGCTCACAAAAAAAACGTAAACAATCTTGTACTATCGGCTTTTTTCGGCACTAATACCTACAATTGTGTCGCGGCGCGGCGAGCGAATGCCTACTAGGCTAGCAAGACTCATACCTACGTGTGCGACTGTGTGCGTTCGTGGATTTGTACTATGACCACAACATTCTTCCGGAATTACTCGTAGTATAACTAATTTAATAAATAATCAATGCTTATACATATTTAACTAAAAATTCAGTGTATCTATTATGATTATAACATAATATACTAATTGGGGTGTTTGAGGGTGTGCGTTAATTACTTTACATGTTGTATAGCCGGATTTGCAAAAATTCTTTTTTTGTTTGAAAGGGTATACTCTCGAGGTGGTCCCATTGCCACCAAGTCAGAATCTGATGAAGGGATCCCATGGAAATCGAAGGAAATCCTCAAATTTTATACGCACACCTATAGCGGTTTGGGTATTTTTATAGTTACTCGTGCATTTGCTCTCGGAAAGCACCATTCCGTGAAGTGGAACTGATGATGAATACCAGAGGTGGCCACCGGAACTACTCAATAATATGTATTTCACGGGTTGCGATTCGATTACTTTAATATGGTTGCTAAGCAATTTTTGCTCGTCACAATGCATATGGTGAAATGGAGCTGATGGTGGCTTCACGATCAGCTCCAGTTCTTTTCCAGGAGAACTCTTCAATAATTAACGCATCGGAAAAAGGAATATTTTGTAAAGGCTACAATTTAAATGCTCACCAAAATAATCTTTAGACCCTAAGACTAAGTACCAAGACCAAGTAAAATATGTTAACTTCAAATAATATAAAACCATTCTATACCGAGGTGTCTAAAGAACAACGTTTTAAGTTTCAAAATAATTAACCACTCCTCAGAATAACTGTTCGTGTTGTATTTATATTCTTTTTGCCTACCAAAATGAATAAATGCTCACCAAATCTTGTTTAAGTTGCTCACCAAAAATAAGTTTGCTTCAAAATGCAGGGGTGGGATAGGATGCAAGAGCGAGCGAAGCGAGCTCGGGACTTGGGGCACCCCGACTCGGACAGGTTAGGTAAGAAGGGGATGACGGGGTCTGAAAGACCCCGCCATCCCCTTCATGGTTTTTTTTTTAAACCACCCAGAAGTAGGAGCCCCGCCGAGCGGGGCTCCGTCGACTACGCCTTATAAAGAATAAAGGAAAATAGGTTCATTTCTACAATACTTTATGAAACACAATTTGGTGAGTATTTATCCATCCTGGTGGACACAATTTGGTGAGTATTTCGAATTTTTTGGTAGTAAAATAGGTACTTTTCTGGTAGGCGTTTAAACACAAGCCTTTTGTAAAAGGTGATGAGCAGTTGACATTAGGCTACATTAACTTAGATAAATTAATAACTGAATCACCAAAAAGTTAAAATTAAAAAACTTGAAAAAAATAAAAAACAACTAACTTAAAAAAAGGACGTACATAGTGAAAAATAACTTTAATTTCGGAAGTCGGTGGCAAAAAACTAAAATACAGATCGAAGTTAGGGGAAAGTGACATAAGCGGAGCAGCCAGGATTGTTTTTAGTAGTGATGTGGTGTGTGTGGTTGTGTGCCTGAATCTGCCCCATCTTTGGGATTGGTGCGCGGCTTCAGAATTTTTAATAAACATGCACGAGTTACTATAAAAGATACCCAAATAGCGACGAGGGCTGCACTAAAAGTATCAGGAATGTAATATATGTCTTGAGGTTTGGAATAGTATTTTAGGGTAATTGCAGTCTAAGAGATAACATATTTAAAGCCCAAAAACGTTGTGTTAGAGCTATGTGTAGTCTTAAACCTAGAGATAGTTATGAATCTCTGTTCGTCTTTGAAAATTCTTACTTTTCCGCCTTTATATATTTTGGAAATGGCAATTTTTGTAAAAAGGAATAAACATTTGTTTGCTAAGGTCTCAGACACAAAGAAAGGTCCCGTAAGAAGTCAATACAAAAACCTCTTAATTATCGGTGGCTATAAAACAGCACTACTTAGGAAAAGTGTTGTCTGCATGGGTCCAATAATATTTAATAAACTACCGGACAGCATAAAGGGTAACACCCTTCAACAATTTAAAAATAAACTCAAGGCTTTTTTGATACAGAAATGTTATTATTCGTTAAGTGATTTTGTTAATGACCCTATGTATGACATCTCAACAATTTAATATTATTGACATTATTTGATACACTTTTTTGCATGAACCTGGACTTGTTAAAATAATTTATTAATCTATTAATTATTTCATTATTTTGCTCATTTATTGATGTTGACTATATTTATTAAATTTTGCATGCCAAAACTCAGGCAGAATGTACCCGGCTCACTATGTTTCTATAACAACTTTATTGTATACACTACCTACATTCTATGCGAATAAATGATTTGATTTGATTTGATTTGAAATATTTCCACTGTTCCTGTCATATTAAAATCTTTTTAATTGAAAACTCCTTGGTTTTAAAAATCGAATACCATTTATTTATTTTAAAAAAGATTCTCGGTCTTGTCATAAGGTTTTGTCAAACTTGTTTAGTCGTTGAGAAAATGGAATTGACTCGAGAAAATTCAAGAGCGATGATTTATTATGACTTTCGAAGTGGTTTAACACAAAAACAGTGTGTTGACCGGATGATTTCTGCATTTGGTGATGAAGCCCCATCCAAAACCACAATTTATCGCTGGTTTGCTGAATTTCAACGTGGACGTGTCAAGCTCAGTGATGATCCCCGTCAAGGTCGTCCAAAAACTGCAGTCACCCAAGAAAACGTTGATGCTGTGCGTAAGCTGATTGAGGAAGATCGACATGTGACATACCGCGAAATTCAGGCAACTTTAGACATTGGCATGAGTCAAATACAAATAATCTTGCATGAACAATTAGGTGTAAAAAAGTTGTTTTCCCCATGGATACCGCATTCGCTCTGTGAAGAGCAAAAAGCGGCTCGCGTTACTTGGTGCGTCAGAACTCTCGAAAGATTCCACGCAGGATCCTCAAATGCTGTATACAACATCGTATCAGGTGAAAAATCCTGGATATACGCGTACGAACCCGAAACAAAAAACCAGTCACGAGTTTGGGTGTTCGAAAATGAGTTAAAGCCAACAAAAATTGTTCGTTCACGGAGTGTTGCAAAAAAAATGGTGGTCACGTTTGTCTCCAAAACCGGCCATGTTACGACTATTCCTCTTGAGGGACAGAGAACGGTTAATGCAGAATGGTATGCTAGCATTTGTTTGCCACAGGTCGTTTCTGAACTCCGTAAAGAGAACTGCAACCGCCGCATCATCCTCCATCACGACAATGCGAGTTCCCACACCGCGCACAGAACAAAAGAGTTTTTACGAGCAAGAAAACATAGCATTGTTAGACCATCCGCCGTACAGCCCCGACCTAAGCCCTAATGATTTCTATACTTTCCCTAAAATAAAGAATAAATTGTGTGGACAGAGATTTTCATCACCTGAAGAAGCTGTGGACGCCTACAAAACGGCTATTTTGGAGACCCCAACTTCCGAATGGAATGGTTGCTTCAATGATTGGTTCCATCGTATGGAAAAATGTGTCAAATTTCGCGGAGAATACTTCGAAAAGCAATAAATACATTTTTAAATAGTAATGTTGTGTCACTTCCTTGATTCCCAAAATGTTTAGCGACGTGTTTGGTTGAAATAAAACAATGGTTGTTGTAAGAAGGAAGGAATGAATCCTAATTTATTGATACCCTAACTATATACAAAATTACTTAGGCACAAGTAGTGGTCATTATTTAACAGGTAGTATTTATTAACAGCCAATTAGAATACAGTTAAAATATTACTACAATAATGTGCGCGCGGTGCGCGCCCTCTGCCAACAATCCAAGTAACCACTAAATACTCGAAGTTATAAATATAAGTGCCGGCGCTCGATCCTCCAGGAGTAAAATCTTAAGGCACCCACAGGACAGTTCGGTTAAGTAGCCAGCACCTCAGAGATCACAGCTACGAGTTGCCATATCAAAAAAAAAAACAAAAAAACGATCCTCCAGCTCAGTGTAGCGGCGAGCGCGCTGTCATTCGCATGCGCGCTGCTACATATGCATGTATTATACATAAAAACATTTCTCTTGAATCACTCTGTCTATTAATGAAAACCGCATTTAAATCCGTTGCGGAGTTTAAAAGATATGAGCGTAGGTACAGACGGCGGCAAGCGACTTTGTTATATACTATCTAGAGATAGCGAAGAAGATATACTCGTAAATAGATGACTGATGACATAGTCGCGCGATCAATCTAGACGCGTACGTATGTACACGTCATTCGGACAGCAGTCGCGTTTGGTTAGGATGCAGGGTCACGCTAATACCCAATGCCAACATCGCTTACCTATTCGCGCGATGACAATAATCGTGTCCTGTTAGGATGTTAGTATCGCGTCAAACACTTGCATGGTGCTACAACAGCCTACTACAGTTACGTCTCGATAGTGTCAGTCCTTTCATTTTACCTCTGATTTTGCATCACCGCTGCACCGTCAAAATCACAAGTCTTTATTCTCTTTACAATAACTTTGCTGTTGGGCTGCTGCCATTGTCAAATCTATCAAAATCACAATGATCTTTATTGCCGTTGCAATAAGGTTGTTGTTGGGTTGCAACCACTGTCGAGTCTGTCAAAATCACAATAGTCTTTATTCTCGTTAAAATAAGGTTGCTGTTGGGTTGCTGCCACTGACATGCCTGTCAAAATCCAGTGATGTTTATTCTCTTTACAATAAGGCTACTGTTGGGCTGCTGCTGTCAGAGGTAATATGACTGTGAAAGGACTAATATCGTATGAACTAAGTTCGCACGAATTACTGATCAATGATTTAGCCGCACCATTTTACGACGTGTATTTCAGTTAGGACAGCTATTCGCCACCGGTGTGACCCGTCCGATCGCGAACGGCGGTGATTGTATGGTGATTCTAAATAATGAGGACAAAGACGTACAGGAGAGAAGCTTTAACATCATCTTAGATTATTTAGGTAAGGCAGGATGTCAAAGGGGGTCGTCCCCGCACACACGATTTATTTTTTATTTTGTGTTTATTTTCTTGTTTTGCACAGCCCGACTGCAGCCCTAAAGAGATAGCCCCCCCCCCCCTACCCACGACATTACTAATTTAGCTGTTACAGAACAGCTAGCTAGACTTTAATTATATATATATTATATTATTATATATATTCTATATATTTTGCATTATATGTAAGTATATTTAATATTCTAGTTTAAGACGTCACGAATCAAATTCTTCTCTTCTTGTTCTCACACACTATTGTCTACATTTCTTTTTCATTTCTCCTTTCGCAGGTCTGCTGGAAGAAATTTCTTAAGAAATAAGCAGTACCTTTGTACTTAATACTAATATGCCGTACCTGTATCTATTTTACTGTGTGTACATAAATAATAAAATAAATAAATAAATAAATATATATTTACTAGCTGCGCCCCGCGGTTTCACCCGCAGCGGTATGAAATATACTTTACGACCTATTCTCAGACCTACCAATATACACAAAAAAAATCATAAAAATCAGTTAAGCCGTTTCGGAGGAGTTCGATAACAAACACAGTGACACGAGATTTTTATATATTAGATTATAGGTCGTGAACTCGCGATATCACCACCATTTCGCGTAAAGAAGTATTGTAATCTATTTAGATTTCTTGATCTTACGTTTTATTGCAGACAACGTGCTTCAACATCATCAGCAGCCGAGGTCTCTTCCATAGTCGTCCAGTTTGCTGAAGTGTCACCAGCCACTGAGCTCCAAACAGAAGGCCCTGAGTGAGTACCTAGCATTCACACGATACATCAACAGCCTACATATGCAGCTCAACCATTCGATACGCTGCCGAAGCGAAATTGTAAGGTGCATATAGGAGGATCGCCACAATCATTTATTTAGGTACCTCTTACTTCCTCTTGAAAGCACGAGCGTTGATCACCACGCTTGTTCAACACGGATTTACGATTTCAGAGCGTATCTTGCAGAAGTCAAGCGATAGCGATATTTGCACAATAAATGCTCTTAAACCGCAAACCCGTATTATGTATCAGCGATAGCCATACCATAGCATACTAGCGATAGTGCTGCCCCTAGGGAACAATCTATTAACTAAAATGTGCAATAATCGCATGGTGATCGCGATTATGTCGTATTGTATTACGCATGGTTTTTGAGAGCAGAGCGACAGCTATCGGCGAGCAAAGGACATTGGGAAGAAACGTCCCCACCCTCCAACAAATTAGAAACAAGTGTAATTCGAAGCGTCTGGTAGGTTAGATAATTTTTACGATGGCGACATTCTTCATATATGTGGGGTATTATACCAGGAATATAATTTTTTAAATAAACATTAGCATTATTTTACATTATATTTCCTTAGCGTGCAATTAAGAGAAATAGAATATAGCAACCTAACTATGATTCTCATTTGATAACGTTTCTTTTACCAGGGACAACTTTTTTTTCTCTGATACCTTTGTTAGGTTAGGTTAGGATAACCTCCCCTCCTCTCCTGGCGAGCTCCAGCCGGGGGTGAACCTGACGTGTTACGCGGACGACACGCTGGTCACGGCTCGGGGGAGCTCGCACAGGGAGGCAGCGTTGCTGGCTACGGCGGCGGTCTCACAGGTGGTGAACCGCATCCGGCGCTTGGGTCTGGAGGTGGCCCTCAGCAAGTCGTAGGCCATCACTTTCCATGGCCCCCGACGGGCGCCACCGCCGGGATCACACATCGTGGTCGGGGGAGCCCGAATCGCTGTCGAGTCTACCATGAAGTATTTGGGATTGGTGCTCGACAGCCGCTGGGACTTCGGCCCTCACTTTCGGCGGCTGGCGCCCAAGTTGCTGGGCGCAGCGGGCGCGCTGTCAACGCTGCTTCCCAATTTGGGGGGCCCAAGCACCGCCTGCAGGCGGTTGGTGTTGCGAGTACCGCAAAGGGTGATGGCCGTCAGAGTCATCAGAGGGTATCGCACGATCTCCTACGAGGCGGCTTGCGTACTGGCAGGATCCCCGCCGTGGGACCTGGAAGCGAGAGCCCTCGCGTCACTACATCGGTGGCGCGAGGAGGCGCGGATGCAGAGCGTGGTACTGGTGCAGCGGCAGATCATGCTGCGCCGGTCCGAGCTCCGTCAGGTCGTGGTGGCCGAATGGCGGGACAGGCTTCTGCGCCCTACCGCTGGCCTCGCCACCATCGGGGCGGTCCAGCCGGTGCTCGATGACTGGCTCGGGAGGAGGCATGGCTCCCTGTCATTTAGGGCGACGCAGGTGCTCTCAGGACACGGCTGCTTCGGGGGGTACCTGCATCGCATAGGCAGGGAGCCAGACGCTCGGTGTCATCACTGCGTCCATTGCCGGGAGGATACGGCGTGGCATACGCTTGCAGAGTGTGCAGCTTGGGAGGAGCCACGCCGTGACCTCGTTTCGGAAGTGGGAAGTGACCTGTCGCTGCCGGCTGTGATTAATTCTATGGTCGGCGGCGCAGCGTCGTGGGACGCGGTGATCTCCTTCTGCGATAATGTCATGTCGCAGAAGGAAGCAGCGGAAAGGGAGAGAGAGATGTCGACTGCTCTCCCGGCCCGCAGCAGGCGCACCGGGCGTCGGCAGAGGGCAGATAATGCCCTCTTCCGGCCCCCCTAAATGGGTCCAGGGACGGCGGACTCGGGGACGTCCGCCGCCCCCTATCATATAAGACCCGAGGTGGCGGCGCGTAATGTTCCACGCGCGCCTCTCTTAGACGTCGCGGGGGAGTTAAACTTACTCCCCCCGCTTGACCAGACGGGGCCCGCAGAGGCGGGCCGGCACTAGCCGGGGGTTACGTTGAAGAGTGCTTAAGTGTCCCCGTAGCCCCCGGTGCAAGTGTGCGAGGGAACACGGGGTGGTTTTAGTCAGTAGAAGTCTGACAGACCCCTTCGCCCACCCCAGGGCGGAGGACATCCATGAGGATTTCCACGCCGTTAAAAAAAAAAAAAAAAAAAAGGATAACCTCCCCAGGAGTCACGCCGTCCCTCATCTCAGGAGTAGGCAGTGACCTCTCGCTGCCGGCCGTAGTGAATGTCATGGTCGGCGGCGAAGAGTCCTGGGACGCGGTGGTATCCTTCTGCGAAACGGTCATTTCGCAGAAGGAGGCTGTGGAAAGAGAGCGAGAGATCTCATCCTCTCACCCGGCCTGCAGCAGGCGCACCAGGCGTCGGCGGAGGGCGGACAACGCCCTCTTCCAGCCCTAAATGGGTCCAGGGGCGACGGACTCGGGGACGTCCGTGGCCCCCCATACATCAGGACCCGAGGTGGCGGCGCGTAGTGTTCCACGCGCGCCCCTCTTAGACGTCGCGGGGGGAGTCAAACACCTCACTCCCCCCGCTCGACCGGACGGGGCCGGCACCAGCCGGGGGTTGCGGAAAATTCGTACGTTCCCGCGACCCCCGGCGCAGGCGTGAGATGGAACACCGGGGTGGTTTTTAGTCAGTAGAAGTCTGACAGACCTCTTCGCCCGCACAGGGCGGAGGATATCCTTGAGGATTTCCACCCCGTTACAAAAAAAACAAGTTTAGGCTAGCCTAACGAATAGTTTTTTTTAATCCCATCGATTTTGCAATTGAACAAGACAGTAAGTCTTTTTTCTGTATTCTTATAAACATATTGACATTCTATCCTATGACTATTGGCAGGTGGGGACGGAGTCCATACAAAAGCCCCCATGGCCCTTTGGCTGTTTGTTGTTGATCGCTTGCCTATCGCTCGCTGATTCCTAAGTACAAATTAGTCTTAATTGTGTACATAACTTCGCCGTGTGTTAATTAAAATAAACTGTGTACCGTAAAAGACTGTTCATTCCGTCTATTCTAGCGATATAAACACTTAATATTTCAATAGAAATGCAAATAATGGGGGCTATCGTTTTTGTGCTCACCAGTTGGCGCCACTGTCGAGTAAGGTCCTGCTGCTGGACTTTTCTTTGATGTTTTGGATATGTTTGAGTACCCTTATATTCATAGTATGTTTATTTTATAACATTTTAAAACTTCAAATGAATATTTAGATTATAATATTCCTAAAATTGGCAAGCATGAAGCAGACAAAGCTTTTTGTGCTTTCAAGTGCTACCAAATTAGATCCTAACTTTTTACTTAAAATCTTAAGCCATAATTAATCAAGAATGGCACAACAATTACAGCTATTATGAATAATTCGTTAAAATCCGTGATAAAAATCCCGCAAACGGTGAACGTTCAGTACATATTTTGACATCTAGGGACCTTACTCTATGTACACTAGCGCCTCTAGCAGCGAACTCAAGCGCGACAGCCCTCATTGCGCCTCTATTGAAATATTGAGTAAGGCTGGAAACTCCAAAAGTTCACCTAGTTGGACATCGGACACTATTAGTCCTTTCATACTAAAACAGTATTAGGTACCGTTAGTTTTAAAGTTAACTTTATTACACTTTTGTTTCACATATTATTAATATTTTATAACTTACTACTTGTTGATAGAACAACCTAAAATAATATCGTTTGTAGTCCAAGTACCTAAATACTGATTTCACCCCCTTAGGCATCTGATAGCCGACGCCAAGCTATTTTTGGTAATTTTCAATTGTATTTTTAAGTTTTTTTGTATGGCAAAACTTTTGTTACATGTGTTTGACAATTGAATTTCTTAATAGGTTAGTTCCGAAGATTGCTTCTTCATTATTTTGGCGCTATTGTCGTAGTGATAAATGCATATAAAAACAGCGAGCGATTAGCAAACGATTTTTAGATAATGCCGCATTAGCGCGATAATGACTGTTGGCTATTGTATACGTAATAAAATAACCTTGCAGATTTCCTTACGATATTTTCCTTCACCGTTATCAGTAGATGTCATATGGGAAATATCGTGATTAAAATCTAGAACCTTTCACCATTGTATGAGCAGTGGTGACGTAAGCAACTGCACAAAGTCAAGTGCGTGCCTGTGATCGAACGCCGTGAGGAAATTCAAGAACCCAAATTCGATGATATGTTACTTTCACCAATGTAACTGTCACAGAGAAGGCCTGGGGCCCAGCTGTGGGAACTTAATAGGCTGATGTTAATGTTTGAAGTTTCATGCCTGTTATTATCTTCTAGTGTTATCAAACAGCAGCCCACATCGGAAATCGCAGCAGTTGTCGAAGAGCCGAAACCGCTGCCAAAGCTGCGGCAGCGGCGGCCGCCACCGATGGCATCGGCTATGTCGACTCGCTCAAATATTCGAGGTACCTATTTTTCACCACCCTACTGTAAGTTAATTTCGTAAACAGGCACGAAAAGAGACTTTTCACTCCTCTTCCTCAAAAAGTCCGTCATGAGCGTCCGTCCGCGTACGAGAGCGGGGATAAAATAGCATATTTTCCTCTAGGGGAAAAGGTTTATTTTTTATTTTTGGATGTTACCATCGAGCTACAAATACTAAAAAGTCTTTATTCATAAGTAGAATAATTATGAATAAAGATTCGACTTATTAATGTTTCATAAGAAACAAGAACCAATTATTTTTGAAAATGAAACTAAAAGCGGCGATCTCTTCGGTAGAATGCGTGCATCGCGTGGGGCCTCCAGAAAAAAAGTAAACTATTTATTGTATTGTATTATTTTATTTTCTCGCAATTGTAGTGAAGTAGAGTGTAACACACGGCGCTAAAAACAAATTATAACTCTCTTTCTGTTTATTCCCTCGCTAAAGCTCGGGAGTAAAACTACCTCGTATATACTCGTATATAATGGGTAATTTTAGCCCCTGGTATGACAATCTACTATTGTATTACACTATTTATTTTTGTAGACAGGTCACTCCTGAAGTCCTGAGTAGTCGTGACACCTCCACGACGAGTATTTTCCTGTTAAATTTTCTTTAAAAATCGGGCTGTTTCTAATTAATTGGCGAAGCTTCACTCACGTGATCGGTCATGAAATGTAAAGTTTCTCTCGCGACGACCCGACTACGTAAGCTCGGCAACACCCGATCGTGACCCCGGTGAAATTGACTAGCTGATCCTAAAATGAGGCGATGCCGTTACGATGATGATAATAAATGTGCGTCACAGTACAGTATGGAGTTTCACAGAAATAATGCTAAACGGCTCGAGCGGAGGCGAAGACCTGACCTGTTCGTTGACCTCCACGCGGACGAAGTTGCTGGCACTGTGGAACTAGCGGATAAAAGCCCATAAAATATATTTGCGCTGATATTTATTAGAGGACACGTCACGGTTTTTTGTAGATTGGGGTACACAGTTTGGAGCGTCCCGTCCAGTGCAGTGCTTGAATTCCTCACGAATTTTTTCATTATATATTTATATGGTTGCAGTTGCCGCAGGCGATAAGGAACGGCTGGCAGAGCTAGTTCGTGGTCACCCGGTGCTGTACAACACTCATTACGCGCACTTCAGAGACAAGGCGCAGAGGCGCTACGCCTGGCAGGACATCAGCAGAAGGATGCTACGACCAGGTACTTTGATGTGAAGTTCACACTTCTTACGCTAGGCTTACTTAATACATTTTATCATTTATTATCAATCATGTAATACGAATGACTAATGGAATAGCCACATACATGCAAACATTAGAGACGGAATCTAATATCCGTCAATCATGCCTCAATCACAGCAGTGACTGGCAAAACCGTCGACGATCCTCGTATTCAAATCGTCATCAGTACCGGAAGACGTAGCATGGAAGGCCTTCCACAAGATGGACCGCAGACCTGGTGAAGGCTGCAGGGATCCGCTGGAAGCGGGAAGCACGGAACCGATCGAAGAGGCGGTGCTCGGGAAAGGCCTACGACCAGCAGTAGACGTCTTTCGACTGAAATGATGATGATGACCTATTACAAGCGAAAATGGCGGAAAAATTAACTTTTTTTTTTTAAAGCTCTTCTAAATTGATCTCTTGATTAGCCGGAAAGCATTGCTGGTATGTTTGTAGACCATTTTAAAGTGGAGTCACCGCTCGACTTACCGCTGCGAGTGCTCGATGAGGGATGCTGTCGTGAGTTAGATCTGGTTCGTTTTTCTGCGAAGCAAGTGTCCAACACAATTTAAAAAATTACTAGAGGATAGTCTCCGAGTCACGACGGTCTGAGCATTGAGCACTTGCAACATCCTGGTCCTCACATAGCCAGAGTCCTGGCTGTGTTTCTCTCTTTGTGCATGTATCACTCGTACCTTTCTCACGCGAACAATTGTCGTGCTTATAAGTGCAACTATCGACCCATCTCCCTGGCTACTATTATCGCAAAGGTTCTCGACTGCCAACTGGACGCGCGTTTAGATACTTTATTGCAATTACATGATGCGCAGTTTGGATTTCGAAACGACTAGTGCACCAAAAGCGCGATTCTGGGACTCAAACATACAGTGCAATACTACACAAAACGACGAACACCAGTTTATGCTTGTTTTTTGGATCTGTGCCTTTGACCGGGTGTCGTATGATGTTATGTGGGACAAGCTACGGGAGAGGAAAGTGCCAGCTGAACAGCTGCGTATCCTTCAATATTGGTACTACAACCAGGTAAATAACGTGAGATGGGCCGATAAGCTTTCTGTGACGTACGGTTTAGAATGTGGTGTTAGACAAGGAGGGATTACGTCACCAAAGCTTTTTAACCTTTATATGACTGATCTGATCGTTCAGCTCAGCAGCAAGAAAATCGGCTGTCGCATTGATGACGTCAGTGTCAATAACATCAGTTACGCAGACGATATGGTGCTGCTGAGCCCAACGGTCAGGGCACTCAGGGAGCTACTTAAGTGTTGTGAGTCTTACGCTCAGGCACATGGGTATAATGTCACAAAGAGCGAGTTCTTGGTCTTTAAGGCGGTCGGTGGTAAATGCCGAGAATCCGAACCTGCAATCAAACGTAACGTTAATGAACTAAAGCACTATCTGCTCAAGTACCTGGGGCACTATATTATTGACTGATGACCTTAGGGACCAGGTGGATATAGAGCGGGAACGTAGGGCGCTGGCAGTCCGATGTAACATGTTGACACGAAGGTTTGCACGTTGCAGCGCGAAAGTTAAGATAACGCTTTGCAAAGCTTATTGTCAGGTGTTCTACACGTGCAGCCTATGAACCAATTATACTCAGCGGACTATCAGCGCCCTGCGGGTCCAATATAATAATGGATACAGTTGATGGGGCTGCCCCGTTTCTGCAGTGCATCTGGTATGTTCACCCATGCACACGTTGATGGCTTCCATGCCGCTTTAAAGTGTTGCGCGGACAAATATTTTGGCAAATGATTTTATTTATATTATAGATATGTGTTCTTTAAAATAAGGCTTACTTTTATACATCTATCTATATGAATAAAAATGAAATGCTTCTCGTTGGTTAGCGCCTTAAGGCTCCTGCAAACAGGCGACACGCGACAGGCGGTACCTTTGTGTCGCATGCGATTCTAATTGCGTGTCGCGCCTCTTTGAAAGAGCCTTTACTTGAGAACGGCTGGACAGATTTGGTTATTTTTTATTTTGGAATGGTCGTAATAGTCCGAATTCGATTTTTCTGGAAAGAAAAATTGGAAAAGTTACGAGGCCAATTGGAATATTCGAGAAAAACTGAAAGTGTTTTTCTACAAGATTTTGTATGAACTCAAGCTGATATTGAAATTTTTACAGGACATCTGTCGGGTCAGCTAGTTTTAAATAGAAGTTAAATACAATAGGTTTACAATTACAGCGGTGTTTATAAGTTTTGGTATCTGATATATTTTTGTTTTATTTTAACAGATACAGAATGCATGGAGATATGGAGTCTTCTAAAATCGAGCTATAGCCACGCTTTGAGGGTGCGCAAACAAAGATTGGAACGAGGACTCAATGTTAAATCATCAAAATATGACAAATGCATGTCATTTGTGAAACCCTTTTTAAAAATATGTAAAAATGTACCGCCGACCACGGCAGCTCGCGACGAGGCGCCCTCCGAAGGCTCCGTACCAGCGCCGGAGTGGGGCGGCGGTGACGTCAGCCGCGGCGCACTCGCGCGCAGCGCGGCGCCCTCGTCCAGTCCAGCACGTGTAGGATATGTTCCAACACTTCTAGCGTCGCCGCAACGGAACACTATCGTTGAGTTATTTCGAAATTTAGGTGAAACTGTAAAGGACTTTCCAAATGACGTGAAAATTCGTGTAAAAAGTGAAGTTCTCAAAGTAGTCAGTGATGCAAGAGAATTCATTTTAAGAAATAATACAGTGGAACAATTATTTGTAGTAGAAGATATTGTTTTTAAAGAAGAACCCTTAGAATTACAATAAACGTTCATAAATGAGTTTTTTTATCTTCTGTTTAGTTTTTGTAACTAGAGGCCACAGTAACGCGTATTCTATGAACATTTTAACTGGCTGACTGGCTGAATCTTCTTTACCTACAGCCTACTGCCAAGTAACAGACATACGTACAGATTGATGGCGTAAGATTAGTTATATGTAGATAAATCATTTTATGGTACTCAGATCCCGTTTTCATCCTTTGGCTACGGAACCCCAAAAAGCAGGAACAATAATTATTGATATCAAAAAGACATTTGATTTTCGCCATTTTGCCGCTGATAGCAACGTGAGCGTCCAGGAAACTAATATTAGAGATGGGACACAGCCTTCGATAAAAAAATAGTTTTATGGAATTTATTGATCGTGAAAGTAATTTATTACGTAAGAGAAAAAAAATCGCTCCAAGTAATTTTTATTATGCTTCATTTTTAATTAAGTAATATAATAATTACCGTAAAGGTTAACTGAAAAATATTTTCATTAGGGCGCAGTCAGATTACAAGCTATAAACTAGTGGAGAGCGGGTTAGTACAGTTACTGTTATAGCGCATGACTATCAGATCAGTGAGCTTTAAATATGGTGATAGGCTAACAACTTATCCTTAAAACTAGTATATTTGAGCAAGTATCTCCTCGCTCAACTACACTAGTTGTACGAGCTGAGCTGGAGTCTCAATAGTTCGCAATGTGAACCAAAAACTATTGAGTTATATATTGCAATTTGGCTCTAACCTAGAAAATCAAATGGCAGTTGTATTCGTCGTTCGCGGATTGTTCGAAAGAGTTACCGTGGCCCTGGCGCACAGGCAACTGAAGGAACACGGGTGGGTTTTAGTCAGTAAGAGTCTGACACGCCCTTTCGCTCCGCCTAGAGTGGGAGACGACATTTGACGATAACCTACCCAAAAAAAAAAAAAATTCTTTGCGAGCTATATCTATCTACTGAAGGAAAAAAAAACACAATAACACAGTAAAATTATATGTTGAATCATTGGCGAGCCCAAATAATATGAAGTAATAAAAAGTTCCGTACATTATCACCAGTTATATAAAGCGAGTAGTTTTTGGGAGCAGCGTACATCTATGTATTTACTGTTAATTTGTTTTACAAGAATATGAAAATGACTTGTAAAATTATTTAAAATAAGTGTAGGGTCACTGCCATTTTTTAGAGGTACGTGTAGCGTGTTTAACGAAACAGTCGTCGGTGAAATGTTTAGTACAAAGATGATCATTAGACTAAGGACTATTTTCCATTTTCATGTTTTTCAGCCATATCTTCCTAGTTGAGTCGGTGGGAAGCCTGAAATTAAGTATTTTATTAAAGTATAAATTACCAAAGTGTACAATAAATTGTAGATGGTAAGTTTTATTTCGATGTTAGTTCTTTTATTCGGAAACAAGTAAAAATTACATGTAAAGGGCCCATCACCCATACAAAAAAATGCCTAAAATGAACAACAATGAAATAAAAGCCAAATACAAATCGCAGGAAACCCAATACAATTTCAATAATTATCAAAAAACTAGGTAGAAGCCAGTTCCAATTTTTTTTCCACAATATAGTTTAAGTCAAGGTTAAGGATTAATATACAATAATTAAACAACAAAAAGCATTTAAATGTTTCATAAATAATTTAAAAAAAATATATCATCAAGAAATGCGAGAGGATAGATATTGGATTGGTACTGGGCCCATGTTCGCCGTTTAAATGATTACTACACATTTTTGAATTCTTTGGTACATAATGATAATACTTGGAGTCCTTGAAGAGCCACACCTTTAATGAAAGAGGTACTACATGTCTGTCTTTCATATTACATCCTGGGTAAAAACAATGACTTTCGAGGTGTCGACTGCTTTTCCATAATTAGGTAACAGGGTGATGGATCTCATTTGAGTAACTTCTTCATATGGAGATGTATTCAAACTATCTGCCTGACTGGTTACTGGACTTGGTGAAGGGGTAGTAGAGGGTGAAGGAGCCCGGTTGCATTGTTGCCGACATGGGTGACATAACAAATGTGAAGAACGTAGCTGCGAAAAAAATAAAAAGCAAAAGTTCGTTATTTTTGTTTTACTACAAGCTGTGGATTTGGGGGTGAAGCTCAGGAATTAACAACTTATTATATAAGCAGGGATAGTACCTGGCGTGGTTGAATTCTATGCTACTACATTAATTATGTGCCTTTCACGATCAAGGTTATTTCTTAAGTTATGTGATCGTTGTCATACAACAGACTGTCCACAGCAAACGCACACATAGTGGTGGCCTACTTGTCTATTTGATCGACTGGTTACTGGTGTCTCGGTGATAGTTTCAATTGCTAATCTTAGACATGCACCACAAACAACATTATTGTCTTTTTAAACCTGTGAGAAAGAACAAAAACTCATTTAGTTGTTGTATATCAATGCGTTAAATATAAATAGGCAAGAAAACTAGGGAATCTCAATACTTACAGCTTGTGGTGTTATCCATGCCTGTATTAAATAACACACTTCATCATTTTACACTGATAAGAGAATACGTCTCATCCTTGCAATATTGAGATAGCAATTAAGAGAGTGTAGGTTTCTATCCATTTGTTCAAATGTACACTGGGCACAAGTAAAAAACAACAGCAGCGTCGTATATAAAGCAGGTTCAGGTCCGTCGTCAAAAAGCCAAGTCGTTGTTTAGGCGGATCCAATGTAAGTCCGTGTTCAAAAATGGGTATCGTGTGCAGAAGTATAATCAAACTCCTAAATAAATAGCCACAGTCGTTGTTAAATATCATGGAAAGCAATCCGTAATCCCGCAAAAATATGAATCACGTAAGACAAAATGGACTCTGTGCTCTGTGTCAATTAAACAAACGAAGATTCATACAGTTTACGACACGTTTTCGATTTTGAAAATAATTTGATTTTTAATTAATATTGACATGCATATATTATTTTAATTAGATTTAGGGTACATATAGTTCGAGTTATATTAAGATAAATGTGCACTAATTCTATAAAATAGTTCGTTAAGGATTATTTGACGATTCCTGTTTGGCTGAATGTCACTTACTCATGTCAAATAAACACTAACCTCCAATAAAAAAAAAGAATGAACTAACGGATATCAAGTTAAATATTTTAAAGATCATTATATTTTTACCCTAGATAAACAAACTTGAGAATTATTTCATTATGTATAATATAATCTAAATATAATTATGGACTATTAGTAGTTTCTGTCCATTTCAGGCATTTTTCGGGCGTTCCCCTTTATCTTTTTAAATTAGAAACTAGTGTTTGCTAATTTGTTTTAGCTAATCAAATTACATATCTGGCAACAGCTAATTCGTATTTGAAAGACGTCTATTTAAAATGTCTCACTATCGGAAGGAAAATATTGACACATTATCGATATGGAATATTCACAACCCAATGTTAGTTCCTGAGACGCTCGAGCGCGGCGTTTTGAATTGGCACAAAAATCAACTGTCATTTCTTATAGTATATTTAGTCCAGCGTACTTGTATATTAGAGGTTAGTGACAGCACTGATGCCAGATGGGGGGGATTCCCCCCAAATTTGGTTTTTTTTTAAGTTATGGGGGGACAACTGGGGGGAAAATATTTTTGGGGGGATAGTTGGAGAGAAAAAATTACGTTTGGAGAGAATTTGGAGATTTTTATTAAATTACGACATATAAGTATGAAATGACACAAAAAAACAATTCAAAGCATAAAATAACGCTCACATTCGGAACGAAACCACAAAGTGTACAGACTACAGTCCCGAGTTCGAAGTTGCCTTCCGCCCGCACCTCGCCTCGCCCGCCCTGTCTTCGGTTCGCTTCGTGTCTCGCTCGGCTTCGTTCGGCTCTAGGTCGGTCGGTTGGACAAACTGGTTTTTACCGCCAACGCAGAGTCAATCTGTCAGTGGTGTTGGTTTTGTTTTGCTAAAATTTTGCTTAATGTGATGATAATAAATAATGGCTCTGTCAAAGAAAACTTACGTAAGACGTTATAGAACAGAGTGGGAAAGTGAGCCAGTATTTAAAGGTACGTAAATCTCAGTAGGTATAAATTTATTACAACCTAAATGAAATCATATCTCACTGAAGTTTTATTATGTTTTTTTTTATAGCTCTTAGTAAGAGGTGGTACTACTTAGGTCAACGATAGTCGAATTCGACGTCATGTATGTATTATAATAAATAAGTAATAACTGAAACGGACTGTACTAAAATATACCTACTTACTTACTTTCAATATTTTACTAACACTGGGTTTGGTTTGGTTAGATATTATTATTATTTAATGTAATGTAAAACATTTAAGTGTTGTATGAACTAACATAATATAAAATCTAACAATGTGTGGCATCGCTTAAATAAAAAATACACTAATAGTTCTTCTTCAGAGGCTCCCATAGGCTTTGCATTTAGGCATTTATGGCGCCCTTCCCTCATCACATAAAATTTGTTGCTATTTTATATTTTTACCCCATTTTCAGGGTGGCTGACAGTTTGCATTGGTGACGATACAAAAGCGTGGTGCAAGGCTTGTCACTGTACATTAACCACCCACAAGAAGGATTTGATAGAACATTCCAAAACTAAAAAACATGATCAATCTATAAAACGATCTAATATCGTCGGGCAGTCAAGTAAAATGCCAGATTTTTTTCAAAAACCCTTAAAAGAGCCACGAAAAATTGCCGAATTGAAAATTGCCGCATATGTTGCTGAGCATTCCAGTATCAAAGCTGTGGACCATCTAGGAGTACTAATAAAAAATTTGGATCCAGCTTCTCCAGTCTTGAAAGACCTCAAGTTACACAGATCAAAATGCTCTGCTTTGATTAGGAATGTTATTTCTCCTTGTTTCTTGGAAGAATTATTGGAAGAAGTTGGAGACAGTCATTATTCAGTCATCATCGATGAAACTACTACTATTGACACTAAAAAAGTAATGTGTATGATAATCCGATTTTTCAGTGAAAAACAGAATAAAATAATAACTCAGTTCTATAGATTGATAGAAATAGAATCTGCAGATGCAACTTCATTGGCTGATGTGTTCAAAGCACAGCTAACTGCTGATGGCCTCGACATATACAAACTTCTGGGCATAGGTGTGGATGGTGCTAATGTCATGGTTGGTGAAGACCATTCTTTTTCCTCTATTTTGAAGGAAGGAAATCCTGATCTGGTAACTATTAAGTGTGTTTGTCATTCATTGCATTTAGCAGCTGAATATGCTTTTAAGACCCTTCCCCGATTTTTGGATTTTCTTATTAAAGAATGTCACAACTGGTTTTCCAATAGTACAAAGAGACAGATTGATTACAAACAAATATACATGTTGCTTTATGAAGGTAAAACTCCAGTAAAAATAAACAAATTAGCTGGCACTAGATGGCTATCCAGGTACGAAGCTCTTATAAAAATTTTAGAGCAATGGGATGGATTAAAATTACATTTTGATATGGCTGCATCCAAATAACGCTGTTATACTGCTGAACAATTGAGCAATATGCTCAAAAGTAAGACAAATTTGTTGTACATGACTTTTCTTGGAACTTATCTCAAACCAATCACCATGGCAAATAAAATGTTTCAAGCCACTAATGCAGACCCTTTAAAGTTGCTGGAAGAACTTAATAACTTATTATTAAACTATTTGACAATTTTGATTCCTCCAGCACAGCTAGAAAAAGCTGATAAAAATAATTTATCCAACTATGACTTTGAAAAGTACATCATGGACGCATCGTTCATGAACTTTGGTTATTCATTTAATGAAAAGTCTGAAGGTATAAGAGACCATGAATTGAAAGACGTCAAGCAACGATGCAAACAATTCCTTATAGAAATATGTAAACAAATTCAGAGAAGGCTTCCAAATAACCTGAAAACTTTAGAAAATTGCAAGTTACTAAGCCCGAAGAATGCAACCTCCCAAATAAAACCGGATATTACCAACTTAGCTAAATCTTTTAAAACTCTTTGCATTGATGTCGATTCTACAATACAAGAATGGAATGCTTTGCATCGTACAACTTGGAATTCCACACAACACACCGAAGAGTTCTGGGTTGAAGTGTATAATTTCAAAAACGCTGTCGGTGACAGGACATTTTGTCACGTAAGCAAACTGGCATTGGGGATTATGTCTTTGCCCTTCTCCAATGCAGTTGTGGAACGAGCCTTCTCCCAAGTTGCCATAATTAAGGACAAGCTTAGAAACAGGTTGGCCATCAACACTGCTGAATCCATCTTAAGAGTTAGATACACAATGATGGATGGATGTATAAACTTTCAGCCCAGTGAAAAAATGTTAAAGTTTCAAAAACAAGTTACGGTTGCATTTCGTTTTACACTTATTTTAATACAATAATGTAATTTCAATTTTCATCGTAAATACGTATAAGTAGTAGTTTCGCCATGTGCGTTACAATTGCTCCGCCAAGTTATCCATACAAAAAAAACTTCGCCAAAAAGTTTTCGCAGTTCTTCAAATAAATGCAGGTTACAGCCAACAAACACTCCCATTTTATATAATTATGTACATTGACGGTAGAGTGAGCAAACTAAGTTAATTAAACAATGGTTTACAACTATCAATCGATTGTAATTTGGTAAATGATCGCAAGCATTTCTTCTGACCTTTAAAAGCAATGTCTCTGTCTGGAGTTGCCCCAGAAAATGATTCCATACTTAGTGCTAGAAGCAACATAAGTATTGTAACCTATTTGTACTGTAATGCGGTTAACCGTTTTTAGAGTTCTGGCATCTCACTAGTAGGTAAAAAAAATCTTGAACACGTCATAAATTGCCATATTAATAGATTTACCTTTCCTGATTCCAAATTGTTCTCTGGCTATGAGATCATGCGTTTCAAAAAACGACGAAGGGCTCATTTTCTCTAATTTTGGAACAAATAGGAACAAGTGCTATCGGTCTGTAACTATCCATGATACTTTTATAATATTTTTTATGAATAGGTAATAACAGTAATTTTTTATTTGTCCGGGAAATGGTCATATTCAATGCAAAGATTGCTGATATAACTCATAGCATTAACGGCGCTACATGTTTGACAACTTTTGTAATGAAGCTGTCATATCCGTGGCTATTGGTATTATTTAAAGAGCGAATTATAGCCACTATGTCTGCTGGTACTGTAGGAGGAATAATGGAGTTACAATTTAGTCCCAAAATATGTATAGGAAGGAGTAGAATTATTCGGTTGAATTTCGTCTACAAAACAGTCATTAAAAGCTTGTGCAATTAGTCGAGGTTTATGTATTTTATTGTCATTTATTGTTACATATTCAGGTACATTTTCTCTACCTTTAATCTTATTTTTATTGATAATTGATACTTTCAGCGATAGTTCCATTAGTCATTGTTCCAATAGTACCTAGGTACGTGCATGAATTCAGACCCATCACAGAGAAAACACGTATGTCTACCGTTAAATTTAGATATAATAAACATTTCCACAATTAACAACTTGGAATTTGTTGAATGATTCATGATTGGGAGAATAAAGAATGCAGAAAATGCAATGAATTAGTTGAATTTACTTATACCTTATCAAAAATAGTAACATTTGATTTAAATGGCACACAAATGATGTTGCTACATTACATACCGCAAAATATTATAATTCAACAAAATATTTTTATATTGTTAGGTGCTAATGAATATATTCCTCCAATCGTTGGAATTACAAATGTAATTTTACAAAAAAAGCCGGGATGCTTTGCTAAGACGACAATGAAAGTAAATTATGTGAAAGCACAAAATACCCTGTTTGCATCCATTTTCTCACATAGTTATGGTTTTGTAGAGGTGAAACCGGAATTATTATTTGAATTGATTTGCAGATTTTTTGTAATCTTTATATTTTCTTTAATTTAGCAACCTGTGATGAATAAATATATCTAATTATTGAAATGTACAAGATTTTTATTTAGGTAATGATAATAAATTTTGCAGATTGAGCTAGATGTTGTCCAATATAATTGCTAGTCTCCAGTTAGAGGTAGGTATTCCCAAATCAAATTGAAATTATGGTTACCCTGCTCAAACTTGTATGACATAACATCATTTTGGAGATTACACGCGTTGAAAACTGTTCTGGGGGTAAAACGATATGTCATTCTAATGAGGTTAATATGTTGATTAAATGGATGTTCACACCGAAATTCTAGCAATTATAGATAATGAGATATCCGCGTACAAAGTAACGTTTCGTCCGCGCGGCCACGGACTTTTTGTTTTGGACTTATTCCCTCTGTTTCACTAAAATTTATTAGTATTTATTGCTTTCGTTAGTTTTGACAAATTAACACCTTTCTTCTTGTAACAGTTTAACTGTATGAAGTTTTAACTTTTAAAGAAATAATCAACAATAAAGAAACAAGTGAAGGATGGCGCGGCTATAACTTCCAAGGTGAATATTTCGTAAAATATTGATCTAGGGCTTATAATTTTTTTTCGTCAATTTTGACAAATTCAGTCTTCAATTGACAAAAAGAATTAGATCTCTAACCCAAGCAGTTGCTGAGATCTCCTTGGCCGCGCAATCCTCCACGTTACGTTCGCGCGGCCAACTTAAAACCCTTATAACTTCCTTATTTCTACTTTGACAGATTTTTTGGTTTGTTCCCTTAGATTTTGACAAATTCCGACAAATTTTTTGCCGAAGTTTTATTTGTTTCGATAACTTGGCGGAACAACCGTGACACGTTTCGCCTACTATTTTTTTTTTAGAAATATAGGATTTAGGTCTCTAATATAGTCTCAAAGAGATGTCAGCAAAATTGACG
Source organism: Dryobotodes eremita (assembly GCA_917490735.1). Taxonomy (NCBI): domain Eukaryota; kingdom Metazoa; phylum Arthropoda; class Insecta; order Lepidoptera; family Noctuidae; genus Dryobotodes; species Dryobotodes eremita. The sequence continues at coordinate 22,950,713 of OU823257.1, forward strand.
GGGTCCGATAGGACCGATGCCTGCCGGGGCTGCGGATTGTTCGAAAGAGTTACCGTGGCCCTGGCGCACAGGCAACTGAAGGAACACGGGTGGGTTTTAGTCAGTAAGAGTCTGACACGCCCTTCCGCTCCGCCCAGAGCGAGAGACGTCATTTGATGATTTCCCACCCAAAAAAAAAAAAAAAAGGTCTCTAATATAGTAGGATACTATATTGTTTAATAAGGTTGGCAACCCTAGGTGCGGTAGTATTCGCAACCGGCGTATGACCAGATGTAGGAACGTAAACTAAGCAAAAGGAGTATGTAAGGATCGAAGCAGGTGGCGTCCTGTAGTTACTGCCTACCTCCATGGGAAGAAGGTGTGAGTTTATATACTTACCTATGTTTGTATGTGTAGCACATGCACATATTGTTGTTGTTGTTTACTAACAGCTTTACAAACAAACGAGACCGCATCACAGGCAAGTGTGAGGCAAGTATCTAAAACACCGCTAAAAGGCTACATATAAAAAAAAAAAACTAGGATTATAGTGTGAAATGAGCTGTGTCGACACGTCCCGAGGTCGCGCTGTGACGTGTCGTTGTCGTCTCATAGGTATTAGAGAGTGCATGTTTGTGGTCAGAGTTTGCGCCCTCGTGTTAACGGTTAGGACGCTCGCTAACTGGCTCGCCGTGACACTTAGCACCGCATGCACATTCAATCAATACCGTCCATTCTGACATGATTCAGACTCTGTCGTTAAGTACCTACCACTTCTCGTCTCTGAACAAGCAACCTCAGAAGAGAGATAGTGCAAATAAAGCTGCTGCTGGCCTCAATTTAGTATTACTAGTGTCTTGTGACAAAGGTGATGTTATTAAATGTACTTAAATACCTAGCTGTAAGTAGTGCCCGACCGAAGGTTCGATTTCAGTTTCAGTTTTGGCCAGTTTCACCGAAAAATCAGGTTTCGACTGCACTTGCGGTTTCCGTCAAAGGGTGCCGAATCTTCGGCCCGACCGAAACTGGTGCTCGTGACTTGTCGGTTTTGATAGAATGCGAACGACTGGTAGGTTCGTAACAGACATGCCGCTTCTAGTACCCGCGGGTACGGATTTACTTGCTTTCCGGAAGATTGATACAAACCCTAACGGCAACAACAGTTGGATTTTAGCGATTCTGCGTTCGGTCGCGTTAGCAAATTCACGTTTCAGCGATTACTTGTCTTTGTTTCTTCGCTATGGCGACTCGTTTCGTTGGAGTATCTACGGTTTAAAAAATGCGTTTTCTAACGATGCTGTAATGTTTGGCGGATAGACCAAGCGTTGTATCCGTATCGAGCTTTCGAAAAGCGATTCAATCGCTGATTGCTGATGCTAAAATTAAGCGGTGGTCAGTGTTTAGAGCTCAGTTGCTGTATGTAGGTCTAGGTTTTGAAAAACTAATGAATCGCTAATCGCAGAATCAGATGCTGCAGTAGCATGTCTGCTAAGGCCCTTAAGAGGCTGATTTTTCAATCGACATTTTGAAATGTTGACAATTGTATATACAAACTTTGCCAAAAAGTCATTTTTTTCTTTCAATTAAAGAAATCTGATAATTGCAAAATTAGCCCTTAACCAAAATCATCGAGTCTCAAAAAATAATATCAGTTTAACTAACTCTTACTTCATGTGTCGGTTTCCGCCGAAACTGGAGGAGGTGCCAAGTATGGGTGGTGTAGGCTTCGGCTGAAAATCGTGTTCTGGTCGGACACTAGCTGCAAGTTTTCCGAAAATTATAAAATAAAAAATACTATATTAAAATGAAATCAGATTGGAGACCAAGTATATTTGGGTCGGGGGGCTTTCGGGCCCAGGACCGCGGTCCCGGATGACACCTTTAATAAATTAATTATTTTTGAGTGGTCTTTCGGGACCACAAGAAAAACGAAGCTAAAGTACAGTTAACAAAAAAGCTGATTCAATATTTTGAAAGTAATCAATATACATATTTTCACAATATAGAAGCTAGCTGACTTAAAATAATAAGGTGAGTGGGGGGAAGATGAAAAACGGGGTAACACAAAAAGTTGTCCATAACGCCAGACTTAATGCAGTTTTTGCAGTGATGGCAACATTATTAAGATCACCATTTTGTTACGTCGCACATCTTAGTCAGCGTTTGCCGCTTTGAGTTAACGGTTGTGTGAAAAATGCAAATGTCTGCGCAGTGACTTTTACGCAAATTAATCGAGTGTTTTAATCTTACCCCGTGTCCTGTAACCTTACTTACGAGGTGGGTACGAATGTTTTATTGGAATATCTACTCATTATTTTTAATTCTTAGTTGTGTTATTACATTCAAATATGGATATTTTTCGTATTTTAGGATGTATTTCAATTTTCCATCTTTACCCACCAATATTTGACGGGGTAAGAAGAACATATAAAAGTTTCAACCTTACCCCGTTTTCAAAAGTCATAGTAATAGACAGATGTTCTCAAACTGTTGTGATAAGATAAGTAGACAAAATAAAATAATAGGTACCTACCCTTTTATGATTTTATGATGTTCATATAGAATATCGGTTGTGCAAATTTTGAATTAATTAAATAAATACCAACTTAGGACTACCGAATGACTATTCAATGAATGCATTTTGCCAATTCAGAATCACCATGTCACGTAACTACGTCCGGAAACCTCTACGCGCATCTTCCTACACTCATGACGATGTTGCTAACACCATAGAGTAAGTAAAACGGAAGGAATTGACATTATACGGCGCGGCAAAACATTACAATATACCTATTGCTACTCTTCAAACTCTCTGTTTTGTAATATCTTGGTATTAAGATAGAGTAAAATAAAAATATATATGTGATTGATACCGATGTTTTATTTTCAGTATAACCTTAAGCAATTAAAGTGGAAAGTTTGAGAACCTCTATGTCAATCTCCCCCGGTTGGGGTAAGATTGAAATATAAAAAATACAAAAATATTATATCTTTGTTAACTAAAGGTATTTTGACACTTCAGGCAGTTCTCAGTTTTTATCGCACTTCAAACTATAGACTAGTGACGACCAACAGCGTCTGATAATCATTTGAACGATTTTAGAAACTATTTCGATCTTTCCCCATCACCCTTTCGTCTTCCCCCTGTTTCATTCTCGTGATAAAAACATTTTATTGATTTTTTTTTAATGCTTTGGAACAGATTTAACAGGATGTTATCAATAATATAGAAAAATATACTCTTTGCTCTTTACTCAATACAAATAAATTTTTAGCATAAGCTAATATGAACTGTTCTACAAGACTTCAAATACAACACGGCTCATCTCATCAAAAAACCGTTCGATCTTGCCCCCACTCACCTTAATAATTTGCACAAGTATTTAAAAATAGTGAAAAGTTTTAAGTTAAAAATATATATATATGTTTTTTATGTGCAATTGTGTAGATTTAAGGGATTATAAGCAGAAATGTTTTCAATTAAACTGTTTTATTTTAATAACATTTTCTTAATGTTAATAATACTGTTTGACTTTCTAAGAATTATTATGTTCCATGTGAGACTGATTATACATAATATTATAATTGCATTTTAATGTTTATAAGACAGTTGATTATTTTTATATATAGAGGTAATTTTTATGTGCAATTGTGTAGATTTAAGGGATTATAAGCAGAAATGTTTTCAATTATTCTTTGGTAGATAGTGATTCTTGGGTAGATGGTGAAGTAAAAGAGGCTGTGAAGAAGAAGAAACAGGCCTGGCTTAATGTATAGTGCCCAAAATATGATGAATTAGGCAACTAATTTGACGGATGATTTGGAAATGAAAACGAAAGTGAAAGAGATAGTAAAAATAAAAAAAGAACGAAAAGGAAGAAAACTATATTAGGAAGTTCTTTGATAACTTCAGGGCCAATGTTAAGCTGTTCTGGAAACAGGTAAGATTGGCTCGCGGAGTGATAGGAACATCGAGTATGAATGTTATAAGAGCAGAAGATGGATGTTTACTAAGCGAAGAATGTAAGGTCTTGGAACGCTAGAAGGAATACTTTATTTTTTATTTTTCGTTTTAACTGTAAATCTTAAGTTTCGAGTTAATCGGACCGCGTGTTAAAATTCTTCCATACAAACTTTGACACTCCCCAATCCCCCTTTAGGGGGTATTTTAGAACAGAGCGGCGAAGACCGCCCTCCGAGCGGAGATCCTGCGGGCCAGGGGACTGGCCCGTGAGGAGTCGCTGGGGACTCTGAACAGGGACCCGTGGGGACGCCCATATAAGGTGGTGCGGGAGAAACTCCGCCCATGGGCTCCCCCGCTGACGCAGAGTCTCCGGCCCCAGCTCGTAGAGGGCGTGGTGAGCGCTTTGTTCCCTTCGCGGGGGGAGCATACTCCCCCGCCCATGGCTCCGCCTCCTGCGGTGCCAACTGCGGACCACATGACCGACGATGACGACGTTGCTCCTGAGGTGACCGAGGTAGAGTTGAGAGCGGCGGTACGTAGGCTGAGTGCCAAAAATACCGCCCCAGGACCCGACGGCTTACCGGGAAAAGCCTGGGTCCTGGCCTCGGAGGCTCTCGGGCCTCGACTAAGAGGGCTCCTAAGCGCATGCTTGGAGGAGGGCCAGTTCCCACTTCGTTGGAAGACGGGGAAACTGGTCCTCATTAAGAAACCGGGGCGCCCGGCGGACTCTCCGTCCGCTTACTGGCCCATCGTGCTGCTCGACGAGGTGGGCAAGCTCTTTGAAAGAGTCATTGCAGACCGCCTCGTCGGGCAGCTGGTGCGGGTGGGGCCGGATTTGGCGGAGAGCCAGTTTGGTTTCCGCAGGGGGCGCTCCACGGTGGATGCCATCATGCGCGTGCGAGCCCTCACGACGGGGGATGCTGTGGCCCGGGGTGGCGTCGTCTTGGCGGTGTCTCTAGACATCGCCAACGCCTTCAATACCCTGCCCTGGAGTTGCATCCGGGAGGCATTCCGGTATCACCGGATGCCGACCAACCTCTGTCGTGTGGTCGAGGCCTATTTGACGGATAGGGCGGTTATTTACCCCGGTCACCAGGGAGAATGGAACCGGCGAGAGATGTCGTGCGGTGTCCCACAGGGATCGGTCCTGGGGCCGCATCTGTGGGACATCGGTTACGACTGGGTGCTGCGCGCCGACCTCCCTAGCGGCGTCAGCGTGGTGTGCTACGCTGACGACACGCTAGTCCTGGCGCAGGGGAGGTCGCACCAGGCGGCGGCCGAATTGATGACACGCGGGGTTGCGACAGTCGTCGAGAGGATCCGGCAAATGGGACTCGAGGTGGCCTTGCACAAGTCCGAGGCCATGTGTTTTCATGGTCCTCGGAACGCGCCACTGTCGGGTTCCGAAATAACGGTAGGAGGGGTTCACATCGGCGTCGAGTCGACGATGAAGTACCTGGGACTCGTCCTCGACAGCCGGTGGAACTTCGTGGAGCATTTCCGACGTTTGGCTCCCAGACTGCAGCGGGCCGGGGCTGCTTTGAAGCGGCTCTTGCCCAATCTGGGGGGGCCAAACGCCTCCTGCCGGAGGCTCTACGCGGGGGTCGTGCAGTCCATGGCCCTTTACGGGGCACCGGTGTGGGCGCGTTCCTTGAGGCTCCGGCCAGCCCGCCGGTTGAACGCGTCCCAAAAGGTCATGGCCATCCGGATGGTACGGGGATACCGCACGGTCTCCTGCGAGGCGGCGAGCCTCCTTGCCGGATTTTCGCCGTGGGATCTGGAGGCAAAGGTCCTCGCGCACGTTTGGGAGTGGCGCGAGGAGGCGAAACGCCGGGGCGTAACTCCGCTGCCGCGAGAAATCACGGCACAGCGGACAGAGCTCCGGCGGGATCTCATGGCGGCATGGAGAGTGCGACTGTCGCAACCCAGCGCAGGGCACGCCACAATTGCGGCGGTAAGACACCTCTTTGAGGAGTGGCTTGAGAGGCGCCACGGCGTCCTCACCTTCCGCCTGACGCAGGTCCTCACCGGACATGGCTGTTTCGGGAGGTTCCTGTTTCGGATAAGGCGGGAGGAAACGCCCGGGTGTTACCATTGTGTGGATCGACCGGAGGACACGGTGGAGCATACGGTGGAGGTCTGCCCGGCTTGGGCGGAGCACCGCCGTGTCCTCGTGGCGGCGATCGGCGGCGGCGACCTCTCGCGTCCGGCCCTGGTTCAGGCCATGGTACGGAGCGAGAGGGAATGGGAAGCCGTCACCTCCTTCTGCGAAGCAGTAATGCTCGCGAAGGAGGAGGCGGAGCGCGAGAGGGAGAGGCAATCTCTACGCCCTCGCGCCCCTAGCCGCCGCAGGAGGAGGAGACACCCTGGGCGTCGGGAGTCGATTGCCGACTCCCGGCCACCGTAGGCGCGGGCTTGCGGACGGCGAGCAATGGGCAGCTCGCCGTCCGGTAAGGACCAGGCCCGGGTCGACGGCGCGTCGTGTTCCACGCGCGCCTCAAAGAGATGTCAGCACCATTGACGGGGTCCGATAGGACCGATGCCTGCCGGGGTCGCGGATTGTTCGAAAGAGTTACCGTGGCCCTGGCGCACAGGCAACTGAAGGAACACGGGTGGGTTTTAGTCAGTAAGAGTCTGACACGCCCTTCCGCTCCGCCCAGAGCGGGAGAGGTCATTTGATGATTTCCCACCCAAAAAAAAAAAAAAAAAAAAAGGGGGTATTTTAGAAAAACAAAAATTACGGACTTTATAATTTAGTTATAAGCATTCGTGCCAAAGTTTCAAGATTATTAACTCAAGCAATAAGATTTTGCAAACAAACAAAATCCCACCTTTTTACCCCGTTAACGGACGAATTTCCAGAAACCTCTTCTTAGTGCCTTCATAATAAAAAACAAGCCGTGTGGACAATTTCACGTTCCTAGTCCCCGTAGTTTTGGCTGTGCGTTGATATGTCAGTTAATCAGCCAGTTTCTCCTTTTATGTATATATGTAGATGAGTATATTTTTTATTTTTTTATTTTTAGGTTTAGTTTTTTAAATAAAATAATTATTTTATCCTTTTAAAAAAATTGTTTTATTTAACATAACATCACGCCTTGCTTCCCCAGAGGGTTGGGCAGAGGTGCACCTATAGTACACCCACATTTCGCCAGTTATGTTTAAGTCCCATGTAATAGGGGGCGAAGTCAGGTAGTTTTATTTGTATAACTTCAAAATTTTTTGGTTGACCGTACTTTTCCAAGAGAAAACTTTGTTTATTTTATTTGTGGTCCCACAAGACTACTCAAAAATATTGATTATATTTAAAGGTGGTATCCGGGACCGCGGTCCTGGTCCCGCTAGCCCCCGACCCGTATATTTATCTCACAAAGTGACGCGCGATTTATTTGTGATAACCAAGTGTACAAACACGCTGTGAATATGTGCGTCAAGACGAGTAGCGTCAGCGCACAACACACATGCACGCACACACTTCCGACTTCGCCACTGTCTCGGAGGACGGTACCGAAAACACATGAATAAATAACTGTACAGAATGCAAGCTTCCTAACAACAGAGTTCAAAATTCTTACCTACTTTCATAGGGCTGTCACACAGTTATTGAAAATAAAAAGCCGGGCAAGTGTCGGGATTCGGCAAAGAGCCCGGACGGACGGCTAGACAGACGGACAGAAGGACGGACGAACGGATGGACAGGCACTGCGACTGAAGTTATCCCATAAATATTCCGTTTTCTAATTTTGATACGAAACGTTATAAATAGTGTAGCTTTGAAAGGCGAAATGGTTTATTATGTTAAGTTTGTTTAAAATTAAATAGGTACATAAAACTAAAGTAAGTTAAGTAGGTACATTTTATTATTAGCAATTAAAAAAGAAAAAAAAAGACTAAATATTTTATTCAAACAAGTATCTAATATATTTCAACTTTCCAACCCTCAATATTTTCTTATTCCTATATTGCTTGAGTTTTAGTAGTTTATTATTTAATTTTACCTTACGATGAGTTCTAAACCTAATATTTTTTTAATTCTAATAATGTTTTGGAAAACAGGGGGCACGGCACACGGCATTTCAAAAGTACAATCATCTTTATGCTTTAGAATTCCTTGTCCAACAGTTTGGCTTAAAAACAATATAAAACTAAACGTCCAAGTCGTATCGCTGCCGCTGGCACACCCCTTAACTTCGTCCGCTTAATGAGCGGGCTCAAACCAGCACCCTAATTACGTAACACACTATCTATCATAATCTGAATCATTTTGAAAACTATTGCTGATCCATTGCTTTATATGTTCGAAAAATTTGTGTGCTCATCAACATAAATAACGCAATGATTGTTTTTGCACTGTCAAAATGAAACCCATTCCTACTGTTAGTGTGTTACGTAATTACCCCGCTGTTTGTACCCGAGCGGGCGCCGGTGTTTACCCCGCGCGCCTCGTCGGTGCGTGTAGTAGTGTCCCCGCGCATGGCGTTAGTAGGAAGCTTTCATTCTGCTCGGTGTTTTATTTATGTGCCGAGAGCGCCTGCGCACACACACATTCACAACGCGTTTGTACACTTGGTTACCACAAGTAAAGCGCGCGTTGCTTCGTGAGATAAAAAAACTTTAATTTAATTCTAAATTCAAACGTTATAGCACGACAAAAGCCATAGTGTAAGTACTACTAGTTTGCACTGAGCAAAACTAATTAGCAATGTAGTAGCAAATAATAATAACTATTACTATATAAAGATGTTTGATTGATTGATGATTGATTTAAAAGTCATTTTCTGTTACTGTTTAATGTAATTTTATGTTGTAACGAACATATATTTTTTAGTACCCATGGGTACTATTAAGAAACAGGTCGAACTTGCAACCGTGTTTCCATGAGATCATCGCTTTTTAATGTTGCTATGTGTATTGATATTAGTGTTCGTGACTATACACGCCACAAAGTAATTTTATTAATTTTCCTCTTTAACATAGTGTAGTCCCATTAACGGATTCTCTGTCTTTGATTTATAAACCAATTCTTCCGCATCACTGACTATTTTAAAAATTTCGCGTTTTACACGAATTTGCACGTCTTCCGGTAAATCCTTAACAGTTTCGATCAATCCCATGAAGAAGTCCGTGACCTTGTCCCTCTGCGGCGCGGGCGCGCTGCTGTACACGCAGTCCACGCGCGCGGGGTACGGGGAGCGCGGCGCCGACTCGGCTGCCAGCGCCATGCTGTCCACGAAGGACCCTCCGGGGCTGGGCACGTCTTCAATGACGCTGTTCTCGTCGTTGCTGGAGTCGGGGTTGTCTGCCGAGGAGTGCCCGTTGCGCACTTCATCCCTCAAGTGTGCGTTGAGGAATGTCAATAACTGCTCATATTTTGGTCGTTTAATAATTTTAGCTCCTTGTTCGGACTTCATTCTCCGTAGCTTCTGCGCTCGCCTGTAACAGTCTCTTAGCCGCTTCCATTTGTCTCTGCAGTCTCGAGCTGAGGAATAAAACTTTATTAAGGCGCTAGGTGCATTCAAGTCAAATTTTAAATGGTTTATTTCAATTAGACCATTAAAAGACATATTTTTAGCACAGCACTCTATTTGTGCCGAAGAAGCTGGCGCGGGCGTTACGAAAGAGTGATTTTTCCTAATTGCCTATACTTACAATCTACATACTTAGTTTTCATTCCATTATTCCTGCAGGCTGTTTTAAAAATTTAAATCTACAAAAAAAATATTTTTTCAACACACTTGCTGGAAAACTGGTTCTTATTGTAAATTTTTTAGGTTCACAATGCAGTGTACGGAACACGCGCCTTTTACTTTGCAACTCTAGAGCTGGACAGTACGCCACAAATCAAAATCATCGATCAAATCATTTATTCAAACTAGGCTGAGAATCAGCACTTTTTGGACGTCAACATTACATAAGACAGTCCCCCAAAACGTCCGCCCTTCACCACTTCTAGTCTACTTTAGCCAGTCTGAAACCTGGTAGAACTAATTGGTCCCTATTTCTAGTCATATAGTTGTGTCTTTCACCTCTTTTACTGAAAAGATTTGAATTTTCCCTTATGTACTTGTTGTTTTCATAGATATATTGACAAGGTACCGTCATGATGTTAATATTTTTTAACAGTTCCTTCAGAGAATCGCGCCTGCGGAGGCAATATATTGCTCTGATGGCTCTTTTCTGCAGAACAAAAATAGACTCGATGTCTGCAGCCCGTCCCCATAATAAAATACCGGAAGACATGATACTATGAAAGTAACTGAAATAGACTAGCCTCGCGGTACCTACATCAATAAATTTACGGATTATTCTCACAGCATATGCTGCTGAACTGAGCCGTCCTGCAAGTGATGTTAAATGAGGTCCCCATTGCAGCCTTGAGTCAAGCGTGATCCCCAGGAAAACAGTTTTATCGACGAATTCTAGTTTCTGTTTATTCAATACTATATCACAATCACTACTTTAACATTCGGTAAAGCAAATCTTATGCATTTAGTTTTTTTCCCATTTAATACTAAATTATTAGCTGTGAACCAATTTTGTACCTGCAGTAGGGCGTTATTTACGTCGTCAAGATTTGATGCACGTCTGTTTATCTTAAAAAATAAGGAAGTATCGTCAGCAAATAACATCATTTGTGGTTGGTTTTTTAATCATATATATAGCCCTTGCCTGACCAATGTTTTATACAATACACAGATAAAATGGCAGGGGCTGACTTGCACACGGAATAATGGGCCCTAGGAACTGTCGCTAGCACATAATAACGTAGTGACAAAAGGCGCAACATGTCCTGAGGTGCTTGAGGAGTGGAAAGGTATTCCACGGCTATCAAAACAATCCCAGAGCCCAGAAGATCATATTTTTATAAAAACAGTAAAAAAAAGAATATATGTAGGATCATCAGGATTTACTCCGTTAGATTCGGACATCATGTAGGCAAAAGATGGGTTTCGTGCAATGAAAACACACTAGATGCGATACACTGCTTTTATTAAAATCACAAGTTACAATAATTAACGGAATAACAATAACCGAGCACAATTAATCGAGTACAGTTCCGCGACGTCTTAACTCTGATGCGATCAGACACTGAATCTTCCTCGCCGTAGGTTTAAAACATCACGACTCTGTAAAAGCGCGCTGTAGTTGTGGGTAGAACCCGTGATGTCGCCAGTGGCGCGCTTGCGATTCGTTTCATGTCCGTACTAATGACCGGATGCGACATATATATATATATATGTCGCATATATATATAAATATATATATATATAAATTGTGGTCCTCCGGTATCGGAGCAAGGTCCAAGCTTCCGGTGGTTAGGGCTCCCAGAGACAGGAACCTCCTCACGATGCGAGCGGCATCGAGTACAGCTTTCTGAATCAGGCCCTTGATCCAACCACCTAACGAGAGCCTCGAGAGATGTTGATCGAGGCTTTCAGCCATCAGACCAATGGTCGATATGACAATGGGCACAATGACAGCCGAGCTCACATTCTACATGTCAACAACCTCATGTGGTAAGTCGGGATTTATTTACTTTGTTTCTCTTTCTCAGCTTTCACGAGGTTCTCATCATGTGGAATAGTAATATCGACAATCACTGTGCGGCTCGCTAATCGATCTATCACCACTTTATCAGGCTTATTGGCGACAATAATCACGTGAGTAATGATAAATCGATCCCAGTACAACGTGATATGGTCATTTTCGAGAACTGGATCGCGCACATACTTGTACGGTACCTCTGAATCCACTAGTTTATATTTCAAAGCAAGTTGCTGGTGAATAATCCTGGGTACTTGGTTGGGTCTGTGCAATTACTCGCCATTAGCCAGACGAGAACATCCAGAGATAATATGTCTGATGGACTCAACCGCACGATGGCATGCGCTTTCTGCTGCCTCACTTAAAAATAATGTAAAAGCATGCCCTTTGGAGTCTAGGTTTCAGCATACAAACCCCCAAGCTGTTATAAAAGCTTTTAAAGATCTTAAAATTAAAGTCTGTAAAAGTCTGTAGATCTCTAATCGAAACCATTGCGACCTATTTAGCTTTCATATTTAACACCAGTTTGGACCAAGGAGTCTTTCCGGATCTTATGAAACACAGTAAAGTAGTTTCATTATTCAAATTCGGTAATAGTAAAGAACCCAACAATTATAGGCCTGTGTCAATTCTACCACTTCTCAGTAAGGTGTTTGAAAAGTTAATGCTCAATAAAATGTTACATCACTTTAATAAAAAATCCATCTTTCAAGAACAACAGTACGGTTTCACCAAAGGGTGTTGCACCACTGACGCTGGTGTCACCCTAATAACGAACATTTTTAACGCCTGGGAAGAAGCACAAGATGCCATTGGAATCTTTTGCGACCTCTCCAAGGCGTTCGATTGCGTAAATCATGAGACACTGCTGAAACTAGAGCACTATGGGATTAGGAATGCAGCTTTTGATTTACTAAGATCATACCTGAAAGATAGAGAGGTTTAAAGTTCAAGTAAACGGTATGAACTCATTGGGTTCTGAAATGACAATGGGCGTTCCTCGACGTTTGATATTGGGTCCATTCCTCTTTTTTGTTTACATTAATTATTTACCCCAATTACTTCAAAATCAACCGAAGATGGTGTTATTTGCAGATGATACATCATTGATCTTTAAAGTAGACCGACGGTCACAAAATCTTGACGACTTCAAGTCCAAGATTGGTTTACGGTAAATAATTTGGTACTAAATGAAAAAAAAAAAACAAAAGCATTCGATTAAAATTACCTAATGTTAGAAGTTGCGAATGTGACATCATATTGTATGGAGAAAAACTAGAATTTATTAATCAGACGGTTTTCCTAGGAATCACGCTCGACGAGAAATTACAATGGGGGCCCCATATAACAACTCTTGCGAGCCAGCTAAGCTCGGCTGCTTATGCTGTTAGAAAGATAAGACAGTTAAGAGATGTAGAAACGGCGCGTTTGGTCTATTTTAGCTACTTTCAGAGCATTATGTCATATGGCATTTTACTGTGGGGTCGGGCTGCTGACATGAATCCATTTTTATTTTGCAAAAGAGAGCTGTCAGGGCCATTTACAATCTACGTCGCCGCAAATCTCTTAGGGAACTATTTAAAAAGATTAATATTATGACGGTACCTTGCCAATTCATTTATGAAAATATTATGTATGTAAGAAAAAATCTACATCTGTCCGTAATAAAATAAGTGATAGACATAATCTTAACACTAGAAATAAAGATAAAATAGATCAACCATTTTTCAGATTATCTAAAGTACATACATCTTTTATGGGGTACTGTGTTAAATGTTGCAACAAAATACCTTGTGATATATTGCAATTAAATGAAAGAAAATTTAAAACTCATGTTAAAAGTACGCTTTGTAAACAAGCATATTACAAATTAGAGGATTATATCCTAGATAAGAATGCTTGGAAACATGCTGGTCCTGCTCCATAGGACCAGTGGCGTAGCTAGGCGTGGGCGAAGTGGGCCCTCGCTCACGGCCTCGCATTTAAATGCGATGTCACCAGAGTTAAAATCCCCGTTTATTTTTAAATTAAATAAAAAACCTAAAAAATATTGGCTAAACTCGTCACTTTCTTGAACCTGAAATAACAACAAAACATATCTCCTAGTTTTACGCTTTATAAAGACACAGTAGCCTTTCGCTTATTTAAAATTGGCGCGTGTGACTCGAGTGAGTGAGTCCCTTATAAGAAAATAAGAAAGTTTGTCTATGAACTGGGGATGCCCCGATCTTTATTTAAGTCTCGCTGTCTCGCTCACATCCGTCATAATTTCGTCATTTCATTGTATTGTGTATTCCTGTACGACATAAATAATTTAAATTCTTTGCCAAATAACGAGCTTTTGCAGCACTGTAATGATTTAAGTGTAGTCCTTCAAGATGGAGAAAGCAAAGACGTAGAATCTTATGAGCTTTACGAAGAACTTCAACTTTTAGTGCCTAATCTACCAAACTCCATTAGAGAAGCCAATCAGATGATTCAATACATAATTACGAATGAATTGGAAGACATCTATCCTAATGTTTACAATGCTATTAGAATTATGTTGACTATGCCTGTAAGTACAGCTTCCGCAGAAAGAAGGTTTTCTAAGTTAAAAATCATAAAAAACTACTTAAGAAACAGTATGAAGCAGGACCGACTGTCTGCTTTAGCAATAATCTCAATCGAAGCAGATTTAGCTGCAAAAGCGATTACAAATCCTTACTAGAGGGCTTCTGTAAAGTAAAAAGCCGAAGAACATTACTTTTGTGAAAAATTTAATCACTTAAGTTACAAAATAAAACCTTTTTTCTAATCTATATGCTTTTCAATATTCTCCCACCGCGCATTTATATTTTTTCACTATCATAAGTAGGTATGTCGTGTCAAAGCATGTTTAATAAGATAGATTTATTGGGTAGATCTTGGGAACGAAAGAAAATGGGCCTTGCTGATGCGACTTTGCCCACGTCTATATTAGTCCACGCTACGCCACTGCCTAGGAAAATCTAGAGTCTAGACACAATCAAACTGGTTGCTAATTTAATTGTATAATTTATAATTTTTATGACATTTATTTGACATTATGTAACTACTTTAACACACACTAAATTATTACTGTTAAAATTTAATAAAAATCATCTACTTTTCAATATTTGTAAATATGTGAGCACCATGTAACTGTCACATAATTAATTTACCTGTCATTGCTTTATATTTAATTATTTTTACCTATTTTGGTATACTAACTTTATTCTAGATGCATCGTCTTTACATATCAATAATGTAGGTTTACATAATATTGTAAAAGATTCGGTGGAGTTTCTTGTCCATTCTCCACACGAAACTACCTTTTACAAGGGGCGACTAGAATCAATTCTATTTTCATGTAAATTTTGACGTTTAAAAGGGCCTTTAAAGTGCCTATTTGAAATAAATCATTTGACTTTGACTTTAGTGTCCGTGGAGTTTCTTGACCGTTCTTCACCATAGGTACCTAATATGCTTTGGGATGGGCAAATAGCTTCATCTTTTTGACTGACCGACCTTGATAATTCAAGTGCCTTTAATTGGTTTATTTGAAATAAATGCTTTATGTTTTCGTTTAACGTCGCTCAGCGCTTTCGGGCGCTTCAGCGTAACATGCATCTGTTTGCAATAAAAAATCAATAAAATAACAATAATAACTCAAACTCAAGTTTGAGTTATTATTGTTTCCTCGCAACTCGCAAGTGTGTCATCAAAATGTACTATACCGGTTTCTTAAAAAAAAATCGAAAGGAAATCGAGAAAAATTGTTCTAGAAATTGTAAGGTTTTTATGAAAAGTTTTTATACGTGACTGTTATCGTCTTTTTTTTGGATTAAAGTAATCGAATCTTTCGATTTTATACGATTTTAGCCTCGTTGCTAAGTGACAAAGAACACAACCACTCTCCTAACATGCTTGGACTAGAAGAATCTTATAAAACGTAACTTGATGTACGTAGGCATGTCGTGCTTTCAATATATTATTTTTAAAAGTACGGAGAATAAAGCTATGAAGCAATAATTTATTAGGGTTATGTGGTATATTATTTTTAATCAGTGTCATTTTACATTGAGATGTTATTTACTTACAAGAGACGAGAGAGTACGGATAAACACAAAATAATAAAGAGTACCGAAATAACACAAGACCGCATAGAACACAAAATCCGCGGTAAAATTACAAAAGAAAAATGCCAATCTTTTGTTTAATTTTACTTGTTAAAAATAGGGAGGCTACGTTCACGATTAATTACGTCAGACGGTTAGTAAATACATAATTTGCCTTTATCAACACTCTTTACTGGTAAGTAGGTAACAGCAAACTCAGCGAATGGCGTTTCCTGTTTAAATAATTAACATGAGCTAATACGGTTGACATTACTGCCTAAGATAATAGAATAGAATTTAGAGCTAAAATTGTGTCTATACTTTTTCATATTATAAAAAACCGTCCAATTGCGAGTCGCACTCGCGCACAAAGGTTTCCGTACCATTATCTATAAAACGGCAAAAAAATCATGTCTGTTGTATCAGAGCCCCCTTAATTATTTATTTTATTCTATTTTTTAGTATCTGTTGTTATAGCGGCAACAGAAATACATCATCTGTGAAAATTTCAACTGTCTAACTATCACGGTTCATGAGATACAGCCTGGTGTCAGACGGACGGACGGACAGCGGAGTCTTAGTAATAGGGTCCCGTTTTACCCTTTGAGTACGGAACCCTAAAAAGTATCTATAGTCATCTCTAGGAACGTAAAAATTACGACTGCGATTCTGTGTTCCGATACTTAATAAAATGTTGTAACTTATTTTTGAAGAAGATTGTCTATTGAGCCTAAATAAAAGTTGGTTAAATATTAATAAATTAATAAATATTATTTCCCCGGCTTTTAAAAATAAATTGATGATGTCCAATGACTACATTAACTGACTTACAATATACTTATATATATATAATATACTTGTAAGCACACACATCAAACATATCTAAGCAACACGCATCATTTACAGAAATTGCATGTTTTATTAATTGGGACTTTATTTTTTTCTTAACAAAGTAGATTGGTATGATACAATCTTTTTGTTCTCGGAAACATAAACTGGCTGATTTTAAAAATAGAAACTTTTCGATTGTGTTTTGTTTTCATTAAAATAAAAGCTAATAATTTTTTCCCGATTTCATGTGTTTTCGTTGCTTGATAAAGGACATCGACAGAAATGGCCCCAGGACCAACAACCATGTGACGTACATAATAATTATAAATATATTTTATTATACTTGAATTGAGAATATCTGTATTAAACAGACATTCTGCGTTCCATAATGAATAATTAAAAGAGCTGTAACGATTCACGACGTCACATCAAAAATGCTCCCATCTTTGACCACAGATTACTAATATGTAGCAAGCTTTTGACTATTAGATTTGACACAACAATTAGTGATGCCCAATCTTTCATTTCACACATCGATATCGAGATTACTTGAGTTGACCACCAGCTCACGGATGTGTTAAGCATCCGTACTTACGTACTTTCCTTTTCAATCTTTTTTGCTCTAAGGTATGACACTTCTGTAGTGACTTGTTCGATGTTTTTATTGGTACCATACACCTTAGGTGCGAAAAGAATTCAACAACAAAACCTATTTTCGTATCCTAATCCAAGCATCCTAAATAATTATATTTTTGTATACAATTACTACACATAAGGGCATTTGTACACTATATTCGATTCATATTCGTGTTTTTTACGAACTGCATAAACACAGATCAGAAATTCACGAATGGGCACTGTGCATTCAATCGTAGTCGATTCGTATTCGTGATTCGTTTTGGGGAATTTCTCATCATTCGTTTTAAAAATACGAATCGAATACGAGAATCTACGAGCAACGATCCGAGATTTGAGTATTCACTAAAAAGATTTCTTATGCAGAGATCGCGTTTATAATGTGTGTAGTATTTCGCGATCACTCATATAACACTAATACGAACCAAATACGAGGTAGTGCATAAATGCCCTAAGTGAGATGCATTGTAATATTTGAAATAGTATAACTCGCTGGGTACTGAACGGTATCGATTTTGTGTAAAATATATCGATACGGATCTAATGTATTGGCATCCCTAATCCTTGTCATGTCATGTGAATCAACTGTCAAGTTATTGCACTGGCTGCATTCCGAATTACGCCATAATCGCTCATAGCGCTCACATCAATAATTTGCGTTCCGATTTAGATATCACGATTATGACAGCTGAGAGCTGTCAACAATTCGGAACGCTCGTGAACGCGCTCACAGTGTTTGCTCAACGGCAACCCCAAACCTTTCACAAGAAAGAAAGACCTGCAGGATGTTTTTTTGAAAATGAAAGTTCTACGCATTGGCATTTCTGTTTTGTTCGTTGAGATGTATGAAATCAAAGATGCGACTTAAAACAACTTAACAGCACAACGGACAACTGTCATTTTTGACAGCGCTCACGATGATATTAATTTAAGGCATGGTCGGCGTAATCGCAAGATGGAGCATGTCATGACGTCATCTATGGTGATTCACAGGACATCGTTATCGCGCTTACACTAATTCGGAACGCGTGTGAAATCGATTACAGTGCAATTCGGAACGTACTCTTGTTTCTTACTAAATATAACCTCAAAAACTTTATTTCTTTTTAAATAAATGCTTTCTGTATGTTGTCCGTCATTAAACTTTGCCGTCATGGGCATATACTTGTAATTTAGAACACGTAAAGTAATTTTGCCTCGCTGTTGGTTCTGGGGCGAAAGATGTATGGGTGCAGAACAATCTCCTTTCGTATTTATCTCACTTTTATCATTTTGCGATATACAGTTTATGAAAAAATTTAGTGGTGACAATCTCATCGAGCACGCATGGGACATACTCCAGA
Source organism: Dryobotodes eremita (assembly GCA_917490735.1). NCBI lineage: Eukaryota > Metazoa > Arthropoda > Insecta > Lepidoptera > Noctuidae > Dryobotodes > Dryobotodes eremita. The sequence goes on from OU823257.1 coordinate 22,969,129, forward strand.
GACGTGTTCTAGAGAACCTGGACGGAGTGTCGACAACCCAACAATTGAAAGAATTGTTAAAATTCCATTGGGAGCGATTGCCGCGGAAAAGAGAACTCTACACAAAAAGGGAAGTCCTACAAACCAAATTTACTTTATGACATAAAAATAGCTTAAACATACCTACATCCCGATTAAAAATGCACTCCTCAAGTACCTGTGTTATGTCGATAAAAATATATAATAAATTACCAAAAAAAATAAGAAATATAAACAAATACAATATTTTTATTAATAAATTAAAACTATTTCTATTAAACAAGAGCTATTATAATATAAATGAATACTTAAATGATAAACCGTAATTGCAATAAATACATTCTTAAATATATATTTTGTGTTTTTTGTTTTAAGTTACATATTTTAGTTGTATTTCAAGAAGATTATTTAATTAAACATTACATTACTAGGTACTAAATATACAATAAGTACCTAAATTATAAAATGTTATCTACTAAATCTATAAATTGTCTCCAATTGTGATACACGTACACGTAAAACTGATCTCTTTTCCCATTAATAACTTATTTGTTAACTTAAAAAACAAAATACATACCGCATATTGTTAATTGTTGTGATTAAATGAACAATTAAGTGAAGGATTTTGTTGCTTTAGTCACTAATCCAGCCAAAAAAATAAAAAATTCTTTGTTATTATTTAAAAAAGAAGTATAAATATATTACAATAGTAAAAATCGTTAAAAGTTCAAAATCGTAAATGTTGCTTAGACTTTTTTGATGTGTGTATTTAATTTTGGTAAGAGTCTCATGGTGATAACAATTACTGTTTTTCCTAATTCAAAATTGCTATTATTCTGTAGCCGTCGCTCGGCGTGGTGCCTACCCACCAACAATGTTAGCTCTGCAGCTCGTATAACACAATAATCGTTTTCTTTGTTTATATTACATACAAGCTGTTCGTGCCCGGCGTCGCCCGAGTTGAATTCCATACAAAAATAACATCCTTTCTGACCTCACCGGTGGGTTTTCCAAAAAAAAAATTTCATACAAACCATGTCCTGACAATTACAAACACAACAAAAAAATAATAATTAGCCAAATAGGTGCAGCCGCTTTGAAGTGTTGCGCGGACAAACATTTTTGGCAATTGATTTTTATTATAGGTAGGTATAGTTTATGTTGTTTGCATTGGATCGTTGATAAGACCATAAGTACGTAACAAACGTACCATAACACCAGGTATACCAACGTACAGTACACTCACGTTTCGCCAGTCATGCTTCGAGCTGCTACCGATAAATTCGAGATGGAAAAACTCAATAAAACTTGCCGGATCCGCGAATTGACGCCAGGACCCCACGCAGCCAAGCTCAGCAGCTGCGCTTGCGACCCCTAGACCACCGAGGCGGTCACGAGTTCAACGAGACGAGACATGTGATGTAATACATACGTGAATGCTTCAACGCTTCGCCGATCTGCTTCCAGGCGAGATCTCTCTTTGGTCGGACATCGTAGAGCGGGTGGTTTAAGTCGTACAGTTCTCTTCGCTCGCGAACCATCTTTATCAACTTTTCTTCGTCCATTTTGTCAACTGCAAAAAAGGTAAAAACCAAAACAGAGTCATAAATAATGTCTGATATTTCATGATTACTTAGGTACTTAATGAGACAATTAAAACAGTTTCGTTTCTGTTTACTTACCTAGAAAACTGGTCGCGTGACACACTACGCGCACTATCAACACATCAACGTACTTTGCTGGCTGCGGTCAAATGCAGTGGCGGGCGGCCGGTGGCGGGCACACTGCTGCGCTGCGTGACGCGCGGGGCCCGGGCCGCGGGGGGCCGCGGGGAGTCGCGCGGCGGCGCGTGGAAGCGCGCGTCTCGCTCGCACGCGTAGCGCCGTCGCGAGGCGGCGGCGGGCGGAGCGGCGCGGCGCGCGGCGGGAAGCGGCGCGGCGGGGATCGGCGCGGCGCGGCTGCACGATCGCCCGTCCATAATACATTAATTTATAAATATGAAAGTAACTCTGCTTGTATGTTACCTTTTCACGCCTAAATCACTGAACGGATTTCGATAAAATTTGGCAAGGAGCTAGATGGCATCCTAAGGAAGGACATAGGCTACTTTTTGTCCCGATAGCAAGTTCCCGTGGAATAATTTCCTACATCCACGCGGGCAGAAGCTAGTAATTAAGGACGGGCACCACATTTTTGAATCACTCAAGGTTAGGCATTCTGAGTCGCAATCGCAACACAACAACATTACGCGCACGCACACATTGAAACCGCCGTCCGCTCGATTTTTTACATTACTAACAACTAATCTTGGTGCTTGAAGGTTTTTTTTTATTTAATTCTAGCATTGTTGAGTAAAGTTCACAAGAAACATCGTCACAAACCGATAAACCAAAGAAGTCTGGTGATCATCATAGAAAGAGATCAAGCGATCATAAACGAAAAGATACATCATTTGATAAATGATAAATGATTTTATTTCTGTAAGTAGGTTTATACAAACACTTTTACACGTCAATCATATTTTTTTAATGTAAATTTGTAATGTTACATACCTATATTTAAGATATCATTTATTTCTCAGAAAATGTTACATTAGATCTTAATAAAAAGTTTCACATATACTACCGCAGCCGGTGCAGAAATATTAAAATTAAAATTATAGTACAATTAATATTCCCATTAAAAATTATAAATGGTTATTCCTATTCTTATTCTTATTCTTAATGGTGTAGTATTTACATAGTATGGCGGCGCTAGAGTATTTTAAATGTAAGTAAAAAAATTGGTTTGGTCTTTAATTCAAGCATTCAGCAAAAGCTATTTTCAGCAATCTATATTCACGCAACAGAAAATTGTCTAATTTATTAAAAAAACTTATAAAAATAATTTTGAGAAAATGAGAAAGAAAGAACGGACGCACACAGGGCGACTATATTAAGCTTTTATTGTAGAATAATGGTGCTAAAATTGTAAAATCTATCAACAGTTAGCAATTTCTTTGCTACCAAGCACCTAAGGACATTTAATTTCCTGAAGTTTCTGAAGAAAGAAGAACCCAGAAAAAGAGAAAGACTATCGACGACTGCCTACTTTCTGGCCTATCTCAACTTGACGCTGAGGACGCTCACCCGCCAACGGTTGCCAGGTCTGCGTCGAAATGCATCGTCAGCGCGGCGCCCTAGGCCGCCAGCGCGACTGCGCCGCGCCCGCCGCTCCGGTCATCGTTGTCATCAGTGTCAAATAGACTTTTCAGAGTTTTTTTTCTTTGATAATTTAGTTTGTTTTAGTTATTATTTTTATTACGGTTAGGATAAATTTAAATCGTTTTAAATAAATGCTCAATGGCAGCAGCGATATGGTGGATGATAGTGGTAGTGCTTGTCAACCTTCATCATCACTGATCATCCTGGAGAGATGTCCGCTGTGTACTCAGGCACTGCTTTTTAAAGGTAAGCGGGGTCTGAATGTGCATATTGGTAAAGTTCCTACACAGACCAAAAAGTGCACTCACCTCAGACCCTGTCTCACCATCTATACCTACAACACCAGCTACATCCACTTTGGACCCGTTTTGGAAAACCCTTTCAAAATTAAAAAACTCTGTTCCTGTTTTGAAGCGAGTTTCCCGCGTTGCTATACTTCTAGTGGCACAACACCTACCAGCGTATGCCTGGTTGTTCTTTCTTTGATATTATGAAAGAAATTATAAAATGTAACTTTAAGCAGGAAACAACATTATTAATTTTTATGGGAAATAGGGGAAATTTGAAAAAAGGAGAATTGCTCCAATATCACACAGCATTGTGCAACCTTAATCTATGAAAAATTGTGTTGTTTACATTTCCTTATTTTTTTTAATAAGTTTTTTTATGGCCTGGTTGCTAAGACCTTTTAGCCAAGTCTTTATTTAATTTACTTCACAAAATTTCAAAATTTCTTCGAAAGTGTTTTTAATATATTTATACATATATTGCTCGATAACAAGTCTTATTTTTTAATAATTCTGTCAAGCGGCGGGAGGTATTATTTAGCACAACACTTTCACTACACAATTCACTTAATTCACTCGCTAAAATCAATCTTTGGTTTGGGCTTGATAATTTAGGTTTCCGCTTTTCCAGGTACAAACTTGATACAAAGAACAAAGACTACTTAGCTAGGTACTTATTTTTCATATTTCTTGACAACGATTTCCATTATTTTCAATTATTTTTTATTTTTGTATTAGTTTCCTTCGTGTTATTCCCGCCATTTTCCCCACCCCCCAAATCAAAAAAAAATAAAAACAAACTTACATTTCCTTATAGTAACAGTTTGCCACAGGAAGAAAATAACCTAAGATTTGACATTAACATGACATTGCACAATTTGACATATAATGATAATCTGTTCCATTTAATTGATACTAACAATTATGTTGGTAATAATTTGTATTTGACGAAAGATAGGTATAATATTGTTAAGTACTATCTTTCTAACTATCATAAAAAAAAGATAGATAGCTGTGTCGCTATCATATTTTTTTTCTTTCTCAGCCAACAACTTGGCTAAACAAATTACTTCTTTTGAGCAATGCAATGACTTTTTAATAAAGAATTTATACCAATAATTTGGTCAACATTAATGACATTGATCATCATTTAAATTAGAAATTGAGACAATAGAGGTAGCCTCTTGCAAAAATGTAACAAAGGCAAATAAATCAAATGAAAGTGTAAACAATTCAAATAGTATCAACCTGGTGCATTGGAAATTATATTATTATATTATAATTAAATTATATTATATTATATCCCTCTATCACATTCAAGGGTTTTTGAAGAAAGATTTAGAAGTAGAATTATTCCTGAATTATAGCAATATAGATATTCTTTGTGTGACAGAACATTGGCTTAAACGCCACCAGTTCATGTTTAATTTTAGTAATCACCAGGTTGGTAGTTCGTTCAGCAGAGTAAATGCTATACATGGTGGCTCGTTAATTATATAATAACCAGCTTAAATTTAAAGACCGCAAGGATATTGTGAGCCTCTCTGTTGAGCGGACAATTGAAATAGCCTGTGTAGAATTGGAGCAGTTCATAATATTAAGTGTGTACAGACCACCTTCAGGATTGTATGATTGTTTTGAAAAGGTTATGGATGAAGTGTTGCACAAAATTTGTAATTATAACAAGTCTATCATAACTTGTGGTGACTTTAATGTTAATTTATTAGAGAATTCTGGATTAAGTGCTAAAATTATAAGTTTGTTTCAGTCATACAATCCTGCTAACCAATTTTTGGAGCCCACTAGAATAACTCCCACTAGTGCCACATGCCTAGATAACATTTATACAGATATTATACCAACCCATAAAGAAATTATTAATTTAATAGACTCGGATCATAGCGGACAATTTATCACTATTCCAAATATAAACAAAAAAAATAATAAAAAAGATATCACTGTTAACCCAAAAACTACTAATCGCTTGGAAACATTTAAAACTAAACTTTTAAGTAAATTACCATTTTTGTCGACTAATGGTGACCCTCCTGGCTGGATAAAAATAACTTAAAAATAAACATGACGAAAACAAACATAATACAATTTCAGACATTTAACGCACACATAGATAATCTAGACATTCAACATAAAGATTCCCACTTAACTACTGTAAATGAATGTGTATTCTTAGGTATAACTGTTGACAAAAACTGCAGTTGGAAACCACACATAAATAAAATCCTGCAAAAAATAGATCGTTTTGTATATGTTCTGAAAAGAATCAGGCAAACTGTTAACCTGAATACTGCAATGGCTGCTTACCATGCTTACGTATCCTCTGTACTTAGATACGGTATTATAATTTGGGGTAACTCAGTGGACATTGACCGAGTCTTCAAAGCACAAAAAAAATGTGTCCGAGCAATATGTGGAGCTCACTTTTTAGATAGCTGTAAGCCACTGTTTAAGAAACTAAATATATTACCATTACCATGTCTGTATATTTTGGAAATTTGTATTTTTGTAAAAAAAATTATAATCAATTTGAAAATATTGTTGACAAGCTAAATAGCCGGACACGCCATAAAGACAGACTACGGTTGCCACAAATAAAATTAAAATTGTTCAAGAGAAATGTTTACTGCATGTCTATTATAATATATAACCATTTGCCGAATTCCCTTCAGGATTTGCCATTGACATTGTTTAGAAAAAGTCTCTTTAAACTATTACTGTATAAAAAATATTATAACATTAAGGAATATTTGGAGGATAAGTCGATAGAACCTATACCTACCTAATGTAAATTTATAATAATAATCATAATGACTGTAATTGTAATAATTGTAATTGACATGGAAATGTATTTGCACGCCATATCATGGCAGAATATGCTGAAACCAAAATGACTTTATTATCTATTGTACCATATTCTAGCAAATAAATATTTTTGATTTGATTTGATTTGATTTTAATAAACAATATAATGATTTTTTTAATATGTATTGTAAACAATTTGATAACACATTAATTCCAAAGACTATCTCGGTGAATAGTAACGCTTCCTTCAGTGACTGGGCCACCATTGGTATACATAAAAGTAGAAAACGACTTTATGAATTATATGATGAAAGGACTTGTATAAACACTGCTGAATTTAATTTATATGTTAAGAATTATTCTAAATTATTTAAAAAAGTTTGTAGTATGGCCAAGTCACGTTATTTGAGTTCAAAAATTAAAAATAGTAGTAATGTAATTAAAATGACATGGAGTATCATTAATAGCGAAACGGGAAGGTCATGCAACCGATGTAGTAACTACAGCCTTGATATTGATGACAATATAATTAAATCAGATTCACAAGTCGCCGTGGCCTTTGAAAATGTCTTTACAAATATTCCCGTATCCACTACTAAATCTCTAAACTCATCACCCACTGCTGCAGAGTCTTTACTTAAAGAAAACGTCCCTGTTTGTGATTCTGAATTTCATTTCCAATATGTCACCTGTAAAGATATAATTAAAACCTTTCAAACGTTAAATGTTAAAAAGACCGCAGATCTATGGGATAATTCTGTGGACGTTGCCAAGTCGATTATAAACATTGTATCACCTACTTTAGCTGTTATTTTTAATAATTGTGTTGACCGTGGTGAGTTTCCTGATCTTATGAAAAACAGTAAAATAATACCGTTGTTTAAATCAGGTAGTACATCAGACCCTACTAATTATAGACCTATTTCAGTGCTACCTACCTTTAGTAAAATTTTTGAGAAACTTATTTTGAATCAGATGCAAAGATTTTTTAATAAACATAAATTACTGCATAACTAACAGTTCGGTTTTACAAGGGGTCGTTCGACTACCGATGCCGGAGTTGAACTTTTAGGACATGTTTATAATGCATGGGAGGACAAATGCGATGCTTTGGGAATCTTTTGCGATTTGTCCAAGGCATTCGATTGTGTTCTTCATGAAACATTAATCAGGAAACTGCACCACTACGGAATCCGAAACGCCTCTCTGGATCTTCTTACTTCTTACTTAAGTGATAGGATTCAGAGAGTTGATGTTAACGGAAAGCGATCACCCGGATCTGTAGTAAGAATGGGGGTCCCCCAAGGCTCAATTCTTGGTCCATTTTTATTTCTTATTTATATAAATGACTTGCCTTACCTCATAAAGGATAAACATGATATAGTGTTATTTGCAGACGACACTTCACTTTTATTTAAAATCAAACGTCAGCAGCTGGTTACTGACAATGTAAATAGCGCTCTCGCAATAGTAGTTAACTGGTTTAATGTTAATAACTTACTTCTTAACGAGAAAAAAACTAAATGTAGTAAGTTTACGATACCTCATGTTAGACAAGTAGAAACTAGTGTTCTCATAAAGGGTGAAGTGTTGAAACTCGAAGATACCACAGTATTCTTAGGCATAACTTTGGATGCCAAGCTTCAATGGGGCCCCCATATAGACAAATTGTCGAAAAAGCTTAGCTCTGCAGCATACGCCGTTAGAAAAATTCGTGATTTAACTGATTTAGAGACTGCCCGTTTAGTATACTTTAGTTATTTTCATAGTATGATGTCGTACGGTATTCTGTTGTGGGGAAATGTCGCCGATATTCAGACCATTTTTGTTTTACAAAAAAGGGCAATTCGTTCAATTTATAAATTAAGTCCCAGACACTCCCTCAGAGATAAATTTGAAGAGATTAATACTATTACTGTGCCTTCTCAGTATATTTATGAAAATCTTTTGTATGCACATAAAAATATTAATCTGTTTCAAAAATACAGTGATATCCACAATATAAATACTAGGAACAAACACAAATTTCTAGTTCCTACAACCAGGCTCAAGAAAATAGGTGGCTCCTTTAGATGCCAATGTATACGTTTTTATAATAAACTTCCTAGCCACATTCAAGATCTAAGCTTTAATAAATTCAAATCTTTTATAAAGCGGAAACTATGCCAGAAAGCCTATTATACTGTGAAAGACCATATTGAGGACAAAAAGGCTTGGGATTGAGCTGCTCCAATAAATTAACACAGTGAATGTTTATTTTAGTTTGCTAACTCTTTTAGACATGAATATTTACTATAAAAAGTAATATATAATTTTAATTATTGTGAATATGAGGACTATGTGGGTCATTGTTTCAGTTTTATTCTTGGTCTGGCAGTTTAAGTAGTTTATGCGGCCTACCCAAATGTCCTTTCTTTGGTATTGTTCGTCGAATCGTTGAGCTCCTTAAGTTCAGAGTTGAGCTGCACGATTACTGACAAATGCGTGCACTGACTGGACAGGTCCACTCAATCTGTGTGGTTCTGTCCTCAAAAGACCATTTCAGATACCAATCTGCATGGTCTTCGGATGACCTGACCAAGATTATGTCTGGACTTTAAAAGAGACTGTGACCTCTGAGTTTGTTTCGGCCTTTCTTCTCAGAGTAGTCAGATAGGAAACGCCGACATCATCTAGTTTAAAAAAAAACATGATTGACGTGTAAAAGTGTTTGTACAAACCTACTTACAGAAATAAAATCATTTATCATTTATCACAGTTGGCTGTTTTATTGACATCAATAACGCCTACAATAATGTCGATGTCGCTAGTTTATTGAACATTCTCGATAAACTTTCAGTAGGTCGTAAGTTGTGTTTATATTTGTGGAGATTCTTGAATGAGAGAATGCTTAAAAGTTCAATTAATATTAAAGAATATTTGCGTTCTACGGGACGAGGGTTAGCCCAAGGAGACCCACTTTCCCCTCTTTTATCTCACAATATTTGTAAAGCTATTACGAACGTTGATATACATATCTCAGTATGCTGACTGTTTTGTTATATTTAAATCAGGTCCTAATGTCAATGCAGTTGTCTCAGAGCTGCAGTCTGCTGTAAATACATTTAATATCATAGTTATTAATCTAGGCTTTGAAATATCTCCTGCTAAGGCTAAGGTCTGTATTTTTAAAAGAGCTAAGTGCAGACAACCTGTTAAGTTAAAAGTTAACAATAGTAATCTTTCTGTAGTGAATAACATTAAGTACCTGGGAATGTGGTTGGATCAGTCGCTCAAATGAGGAAAACATATTAATGAGTGGGTTTGAAAGGTTTTACAATATATAAATATTTTCAAAGTGTTAACAGGTCCTGGTTGGGTCGTTCATGTTCACCATAAACATCTTCGTCGACTATACATATATCTCCATAATCCGCAGTAGGTTAGACTATGGTAGCTTCTTGTATGATTGTAGTTACAAGTGCTATTTGTCTAAATTGGACAGAGCGCAAAACAAATCTTTTCGTGTTATTGGTGGCTTTATGAGAAGCACCCCCATCCACGTGATGGAGAGTGAATTAAATCTATCTCAATTTCATATTCGTAGGAAATTTCTAGGAGGCAAATACTGTCTTAAATGTATATCTTTTCGGGAGAACATTGCGAATAATTTGATTGAGTCGTTAACCTTAAACATTAATAATTCTCAATATTGGAGAGGTAGAAAGCAACCTCTAGTGGTCTCAATTTATAACGAGATTAAATCTTCTGCTGTTCAGTCAGTTAGGTTGATCGAGATGTTTTCTCTAGACAGGGGTCAGTAACATCAATATTCATAAGACTATTAAATACAATATTTTATCTATAACTAAACCTAAACGACACTATGACTGCAACCGTCCGTTTATAGAAGAGAAATATGTTGATTTCCATAAGATTTACACAGATGGTTCTAAGAGCCATCTGGCTGGTAGTGGCTCTGCAATTTGGGATCCACAATTAAATACAAATGTCAAACTTGCTATAGACTCTGATATCTCCACTATGCATGTCGAGTTAGTTGCAATAGCAGAGATTCTTTCTTACATTAACTCAATTAGTCATGATAAATTTGTCATTCTAACAGACTCGAAAAGTGCGCTGCAACACTCGGCTTGGTGTACTTCGTCCATGCGAGGAGTACCGATAGCCTACATGAGTTTGGAGTCTATATTCAAATTAGGTCAAAAGTCAATTTCGGTAGTTTTACAGTGGATCCCGTCTCACGTACAAATTCAGGATAACGAAAGAGTAGATCTTTTGGCCAATCAAGCTGTGTCAGATGGATTTCTATCTAAGTGTTCCTCCTTTATATACAGATTATATAAGATTAATAAAACTGCTCAACATATATATATAGTCATATTATATATAGACATATTAGTGTATAGTCATATTGTAGTCTAGTCCATTTTGATTGCAATACGAGTATTGCCGAGCGTAGTGAACAGACGTATCGAACAATTATTACAATAAACAAATAATCAGTTGCGAAATAGTGACCTAGTTTAACCGATAGCCAGTAGTAACGCATACTGTTACATTAGATTTGTGTAAGGTGTATTATTAGAAATGACCGGTGTTTAACAGGAACAAAATAACCTGCTTCGTGTTCGCTCCCCACCTTCCACACCTGTGCCCGTGGACGTACCCGCTTCTTCCCCTCAAGCCTATCCAAAGGAACGATGCCCCTGAAGTTGTCACGACGTCAGAAATTCAGAACTGGATGGCGATTATCGAACAGAGCCTGAAGGAGGTGTGCACTATCGCCGCTGATGGAAAGTTGAATGTGGAGCAGAAAACGCGCATCAATAGCCTATGCCGGAAGGTTGGTCACGGGACCTCGCAGATGGCCGTCATGTACCAGTCCGTCAAAGCAAAAGCTCTCCAATCGCACTACACAATCAGAACTCTCGAAAATCGACTCGATCTTTCGCAGCAGCTACAGAACCTTAAGCTGAGTATCGAAGATTCGACGAAACCTGCTAAGGGATCTTCCTTTGCTGACATGGTAAAGAAAGGTGCCAACAATTTTATTCAGCCGAGTTATGTAAGTTCTGTGTCCATCTATCCGAGTGACAAGTTGAAGACCAGTGATGAGACCAAAACTCTAGTCCAAAAAATGATCAGCCCCGAACAAATGAAGCTCCATGTGAGAGGCCTGCGCAAGACGAAGAACGGCGGTGTAATCATCAGCACCGAGACGAAGGACGACAACGAGAAGCTGAGACAATCGGTGCAACTAACCAAGTCAGGCCTAACAGTCGACGAGCCCCATAAAAGGAAGCCTAGGGTGATGATTTTAGGAGTACCAACATCCATGCAGGAAAATGAGGTTTTTACCTGTTTGTAGAAACAAAATATAGCTGAAAAACTTCAGGACTACAGCCTTGAGACGTTTCTGAGTTCAATTAAATTAAGTCATAAGTCAGGTAAGAAAGACACTGAGTCCTGTAATTACATAGTTGAAGTACCTGCAGTCATACGCAAAGCCCTGATATCACAAGACCGAGTTTTTGTAAATTGGTCATCATGCCCTGTGAGAGACTTTACTTTGGTCACACGATGTTATAAGTGTCAGCAGTATGGACATGCGGCCAAGTCATGTCGACAGACATCGTATACCTGCGGCCACTGTGGTGATGAAGGTCACTCAGTCCAGAATGTCCAAAAAAGGCTGACGAACCAAAATGCGCTACTTGCTTGCATTTTAAAAAGCCAGATAAACATAACACAGGCGCTGCTGACTGCCCCGCGAAAATATTGGCTGAACAAAGGTACATCAATTCTGATAAATTTAAAATTTTAACTACCATTATGATAACTAGTTTGATTAATGATTTAGATAATTTATCTGTATCCGAGTCCGAATTTTGTGAAACTGAAAACAGCAAACAATATCTATCCGGCTACAATACTCCGCTAACCATATTAACACAAAATATTCGCAGTGTTTTTAAAAATTTTGATAACTTTAGTACATTTCAGCAACGGCTAAACATAAATTGTGACGTTATTGTTTTAACCGAATGCTGGCTTGCTAAACAATATACCATACCACTAATCCCGGGATATAATATGTATAGAAGTACTATAAATTACAATCAAAATGATGGGGTGATAGTTTATGCAAGAGATCATCTCAATGTCTCTGTTCAGGAACCTGATATGGTCGACTGTAACAGATTGTTAGTTAAAATAGGATCAGAATTTGCGATATTAGCATTATATCGACCTCCGTCTTTTAGAAATACTAGCATTTTTACTGACTCTCTGAATGAGACCTTGCAAACCCTGTCATCCATCAAAAACACGATTTTAATTGGAGATATTAATATCAATATACTGCCAGGAAGTACTGATGCGCCTGCTCAGGACTACCTCAACCTATGCGCCTTTCATGGCCTGCTCCCAGCACACAGCTTGCCTACACATCACAGTGGCTCCTGTTTGGATCATATTATGCTAAAATCGAATTTCCCTTCACTTGCACTTGTTTTTAACTCAACAATAACCGATCACAATACTGCCCTACTAACCCTAAATTGTAAATTACCTAAACAAGACACTCGCCTAACTTCAAAACTGAATATAAATAAACTTGAAGAAGATTCACGCGTCATCAATTTTGATCCAGTTTATAATTCCGCTGACCTGCAGTTTTGCATGTTGTATGTAATTGAAAACTTACAAAATGCAATTCAAAAAAACACAGTCGTATCGAAGTTGAGCAACAAAAATTAAAACCTAAAACCATGGATCACATCAGGTCTTATTCGCTGTATGAAACATAGGGATAAACTGCATATGAAAGCTAAATCTAATCCAGCAAATGCAGTATTGCAATTTTCGTACAAAAGATATCGAAATTTCTGTTATGATCTCCTTAAAAAAATTAAAAGCAACTACGACAAAGTGGCATTGGAAAAGGCTGGAACAAATAGTAAAAAGATCTGGAAATATATTAAAGACGCAACGTATACCACGAAACAATATGAGTCATCTTCAGGTTTATTACAAGCACACTCGTCACCGCTGGAATCCGCTAACATAGCAAATAATTTCTTTGTTAATGTTGGAAAGTGTGTCGCAGAAAAAAATCTGGGTCAATCTCAAAACCCAACGAGCACTCCTTTAACATGCAGCACTGCTTTGACATCCTTTACACTGCTAGATACTGACGAGACTGAGGTAGAAAGTATAATTATGACGTTGAAAGAAGACTGTGCAGTTGGCTGGGATAACATATCGAATAAAATTATAAAAAAATTCAAGGACATTTTGGTACGACCACAGACTTATATTTTCCGCATTTGTTATCTTCAGGTCATTTTCCTAAATGTCTCAAAAAAGCTATAATTGTCCCTGTCTATAAATCAGGCAACAAAGAGCAAGTGACAAATTATAGACCTATTTCTTTACTGCCTTCTATGTCAAAAATATTGGAAAAAATTATAAACAAAAGGTTGTTGAAATATTTGGAAGATAAATCAATTCTGTCTGAACGGCAGTTTGGATTTAGGCCTAAAGTTTCAACTGCCGATGCGGTCTATCTAGCGCAAGAACTTGACAAGGGTAACCACACAGTAGGAATTTTCCTGGACCTCGCCAAAGCTTTTGACACAGTTTCCATTCCAATTCTGTTGCGCAAGCTTGAGATCATGGGTGTAAGAGGCACCCAGCTGAAAATGTTCAAAAGTTATTTAGAAGATCGTTCCCAGTGCGTAAAGATTGGCGATGTTCTCAGCGCTGTTCAAAAAACACAGTTTATGGTGTTCCTCAAGGAAGTATTTTAGGGTCCACCCTTTTTTTGATCTACATAAATGACCTTTGCAATCTTAAGCTAGAGCATGGCACTATCATAACGTACGCTAACGACACTGCTCTATTTTTTTCGGCTGACTCATAAAATGAAGTCTACAATCTTGCGCAACACGGATTCAATATTGTAAATAAATGGCTTCAAAATAACTCACTAACTTTAAACGCAGAGAGGACACATTACATTAAGTTTTCGATGCGCAAGCAAATATCGAAGAACCCTTTAGCTTTGCATGCTCATTGTTGCCTAGTCCTTGCAAATAGCCAGTGTAAGTGTCCCAATATTAAAAAGACAGATAAAATAAAATACCTGGGTATAATAATAGATGAAACCCTTTCCTTCAAACCACATATGGAAGCTCTAAATAATAGAATTCGTAAGCTGATATACGTATTCAAAAAGCTAGAATTTATTGCAAATCCAAAAATAATTAGGCAAGTATACTTTGCCCTTTGTCAGTCAATTTTGACTTACTGTATTACTTCATGGGGTGGGGCAAGTAAAACTTTGTTATTGCCCATTGAAAAAGCTCAAAGAGCAATTCTTAAGGTGGCTACTTGCCGCCCTTTCCTATTCCCCACTAACCTCCTGTATAAATCTTGTGAAGAACTAACAGTTCGACAGTTATTTATAATGAGCACTGTACTAAAACAACACACAGCACTTCCATACAGCACTGAATTTACTATAAGGAGACGGAAAGATATAGTTTGCCCTCAATAAATTACAAAACATGCTTTCACGGCCAAATTGTATATGTGTACCTCGGACCGCTACTCTATAACAGGCTAAATGAAAAAGGAAACGTCTACTCCTTAAATCATAGTAAATGCAAGAAAATCCTTAAGGAAACTCTTCAAACAATGTCCTATGAAGATACAGAGAAGTTATTACTAGTGCTAAAGTAAATATTGTTTGTATTATTGTTATTTTTGAATTAGTTAGTTAAGTTAAGATACTATAAATTTATATACCTTTTTACATTTATTTACCAATAAGACTAATATGATATGTGATTATTTAATCAATTAATGTTACCTACAATCGCCTGAAACACAGGATTACCTAGTTCAGGCACAAATTATGGTTGAACTTAACATAAATTTAAGAAAAACTGTGTTTAACGTTATACCTTATATTTTTTAATATAATTTTTATTATTATTATTATTATTGGAATTTAGTTTTGTGAAGGAAAACGAAGCTTTAGTCATCGAAAAGAGAGCGACCATGTATAAAGAAATAGTCTCTTATCTCCACTGAGTGCAATAAAAATACTGTGAGTTATAAACTGATGATGACGATTGCAAAATCTTTACATATCTTTCGGAAGCCAAGTCAAACGCTGCGTGCTGCCTGTGCCGACCGACCTAAACTGACCGAAATGAACAACATACGTTCAGTTGCTTTAAAAACTGTTTCTTCTGATGCATTAGATTGATTTTCATCGTTACATGCTCGAATTAATTCTATGGAATGCCTTCTCCATATAGCATACAGACTTGACTTTAAGAAGTGGGCTGCGAGAGGAAATGAGCACAAAGCGTTGTAAGAAACCAGGAAAAAGCATATCCAGGACAGGTTTAATAACGAGCTCAATCTTCTGGTTGATATTGTGAAACAAGATCAGGAAGTAGTAATGACGCGAATACAGCAAGGAGATTTTTTGAGTGACAAAATAGCTGCTGTCACTGAGCTAGACAAAGAATTATTTAGCAGATTTGCAATGATTCTGCAGGCAATAACATCAGAGGAAGTTGTAATTTAAACAAATTCAAAGATTATTCTTTAAAACAGCCGAAAAGTACGCCGAGTTGTACAGTTGGTACTATATGTCATACACTGTACATAAGCTGCTTACCCATGGCACAGATATTATTGCTCGTAACGCTATTGTGCCAATTGGAAAACTCTTGGAAGAAGCTTCAGAGGCCCGTAACAAAGATTTTAGGAGGTTTCGGGAACATCATTCCCAAAAAAAGAGCAGGCAAGCTAGTAACGAAGATATTCTCAAAATGATAATTATTTCTTTGCAACCCTTTATTAATGCAAGGAGACTTAAGTTGGATGACAAAAACGACGCGCATTGTTGAATTAAACTTAGGGTTTAGGATTCAACCGTAGAGTTTATAACGTCCAACGTCTCACAAGATGGCCAATAATAGTCATCTCCGCTGATTGTGACACCAAAGCATAAGCAAAGTGAGATATACTAGTGCGCTAATGAAGCTGGTGTGTGGTTGTCACAATCAGTACGGAGTTTACAAAAATTGAAGTGAAAACATTTTAAAAGTATGGAACGTTCCCATACATAGCACAGAGCTAATGGCAAATAGGTTGCATAACAATAATAACGCAGAAGGCATAATAATTTAAAACAATAAGAGGTAATGAGCAAAAAGGCACACGCCCTAAGATGACCTAGCTATGTAAATACAAAAAATAAAACTTAATTAGCTGTTCAACACTTAAGTACCCGATATTATAGAGTTACGAAAACACAGACTTTAATAAGGTTGACTAATATAAGTCAATAAAACTGTTGCCTGCTTTTTTAGGCTTTTTAAAATGGTAGAAACCACGATGTAAGGTCACAAGTGATTCTGGCTCAAGTGAACTTGCGTCTTCGCCCGGAGCAGGATTTCGAAAGTGCTGCTCACCGTGGGCCGTGAGTGGCCAACCGGCGCGCGGCGTGCGGCGGTGTCGCACGCGTAGGTATAGGCCCGCTGAATACGTTCGGATATGCCGACCGCGCGCGTCACTAGTACTCACAGCTAATTATGTTGTTTAGTAACCTAGGACGTCCCTAATATTATTACGTCTGGTTTGACTTAACATTTTACTGTTTTTATTTTGTGATTTTAATGAAAGTAACGATACAACGTTACAAGCTTTAGCGGTGCAAGAGAGGTCATAAATATGTTTGAGTAATTTTGCTCGCTGTCAATTTTCTGCTTGTACCGACTTTGGTTAGTTGCACCATCAAAACCCCACTTCGATATGTGTCAGCTGCTTGTCTTGCTCATTGTAAGTAAAACTGTTAATTATCCTCTTTACTGTGATATCCAGTAATGCTTGGAGAGCAATCTTTGCTGATGAATCAGACACCGTTATTGATTGTTTCGGTGGATAACATTGCAATTTGGCCTGTTGCAGCTTTTAGTAAGAGGGGTAAATATCTTCAGCACCTTCTCGAGTGGCTGTTTCCCTTCATGTTATGTATTGCAATTTAGGCCCGGCGCCCATTATCGGCATCGGCAAGGAAAAGGATCCTTCGGCATGCTACATGCAATGCATGTAGGTATTTAATATGGTGGACTGGGATCTAGTATTCATAGCAACTCTTGCTGAAGAAGAAGAGAAATCTAATCAATCAAGAAGATTTTGGGTGAACAACATTTGGAAGCAACGATATATGTCCGGTGAATTCAAGAATTTATTCAATGAATTGCGTTATGACGTTCGAAAATTTTATGATTATTATAGAATGAGTTATGAAAATTTTGAAAGTCTGGTTCATTTGCTTCGACCTTACATGGAGAAAAAACAATCAAGATTTCGCTCACCTATACCTGTTGAAGAAAGATTGTCTGTGTGCTTGAGGTGAGTAATAAAAAATACTTTAATAAGTTTAATCATATTTCTTATTTTTTAATTCACATATACTCGTACAGGTATGATTCGAATGGTGACTTCAGATCGCAGACTGCATTACTATTTCGTCTGTATCTATATTTCTTGCTGCGCTGGTCATAGGACTGTCGTCGTGGAGCGATTGTTGTTGACATTCGAATCATATCTTTATTTTTAATCACATTAGCTTTGCTGCAGGTAAAAAATAAAATGTTAAAAAAAAAAATACAAATTCTGGTAATCATTGGTTTCAATATTCTGGTAATCACTGGTTTCAATGTTTTCGTCTTGGCATCTAAGTATGGGTGTCGGAGTATATGTCAATGTTGATTGTATGTTGTCCTCGTTATTTACGGATGTTGCTTGGGGTGTGTAATAAGAAAAATCGTCCATGGTGTAGTTTGATTGATTCACAGGAGGTTTTTGTTTCGATGTGGATGGTTCATAAATAGATCTTGTAGTTTCAATATTCTGTGGTGCTTCTGATAGTTCTGAATATTCGATTTCTGCCTTATTAACAAGAAGCAATACATTTCTTTTTACTTGAAGTTGCAACTTTTTCGGTAAAGATTTTACCGTAGCAGACATTGATTTAGAAAATATATCTATAGGATGTTCATCTTCGTTATTTTTAGAATCTATATATTCTTTTAATATCTCAGCTGTGGTTATGTTTTGTGATCGAGGACGCGACTTTTTAGAATCTGAATGTGACATTTGTGATTGTGGCCGTGATTGAGGAAAATCCAAGATAGAATCTTGTGTCTCCTCGGAAGAAGAATCTAAATTAGATACCTGCGCTCTATTTTGTAAAAATGTATTCAAGAATTGGAGTTCTCTTTCGTGTTTTATAGGCCTTTGTGGCTTTGCAGAATCACCACTTTTGCTTATTCTATTTTTCATCGCTTTTCGATAGTTGTTTCTGATATTCGTCCACATCTTGAGACATTCTTGAGCTGAAAATAATATAATAAACATATAAATGAATGGTTTGTTAGTTAAACGTATGTGTCCGGCACCCGCAACACAGGTGATATTATGTATAATGTTTCGTAATCCGTATTGTATGATTTAAAATATGATTATCAAAAGTGCCTAGCTATATTTATTCTAAATTTTCAAAATTATTATATTTTTTTAAAATTGGTATTATTTAAATATTTTTAATAATATTAATAGGTACCTAAGCTATATTTAAAAATATAATGTTTCTTTTCAGGTTTTTAATAACAGGAGTCAGTTTCAAAACTTTAGCATTCAATTACCGAATGGGATTTAGTACAGTTCGTTGTATAGTCCATGAAACCTGCCGTGTAATCTGGAATATTCTGGGCCGTGTCGTTCTGCCAAAACCAACAACAGCACAATGGAAGATAATTGCTAAAGACTTTGATGAAATATGGAATTTTCCAAATTGTATTGGTGCCATGGATGGCAAGCACTTCAAGATACGAGCTCCAAATAATAGTGGAAGTATGTATTTTAATTATAAAAAAATTTTTAGTATCGTTCTGCTGGCTGTAGCAGATGCTAAATACAGATTTGTCATTGTCGATGTAGGTGCTTATGGTAGAAATAGCGACGGTGGTATATTAGATCATTCAAAATTGGGTTTAAAATTGCAAAACGACACATTAAATATTCCTCAAAATGTGAGCTTACGAGGAATAACTGAAGAATTACCCTATGTTTTTGTTGCTGATGAAGCATTTCCACTAACGAAAAATATAATGAGACCGTACCCTGCGAATCAATTGGCAAATATAGAGAAAAGAGTTTTTAATTACAGACTAAGTCGAGCAAGGCGTATCGTGGAGAGTGCTTTTGGCATTCTTCAATCAAGGTTTGAAATATTTCAAAGGAGAATGCAAGTACAAGCAAAATATATAGATAACATCATTTTAGCCTGCTGTTCTTTACATAATTATATCATTAACAATGCAACGACGGAACTTCCAAACCCACTACAGGAAAGCGATATTTTAGAAGGTTCCGTGGATAACAATGTAGTAGGCGATAACGATATTATCATGTGCGAGGGTATGGTCGTTAGAGATCAATTCAAACAATATTTTAACTCTGAACATGGGTCAGTTAGTTGGCAGAATAATATTGTCAATAGATCATAAAATACTAACGATCTATAAGTCAATGTAATTAATCATTATCATATTGATGGTACTTATTATAACTCAATAAAAATAAAATGTTTAAGATGCTTACTTACGTGTTTTATTGAGTTCTTTGGCGATTTGCTCCCACGCATTATGTTTCATGTGTTGGTCACTGTAGTGACGCGATTTTATATTGTATAAACACTCATGTAGACGAACTAAATTAATAAGCTTTTCTTCCGCCATGACATTCGATGTGACAGCAAACAACCGGTACACACAGCGATTACCTCGATTGTGTTGTGCGAGTCAAATGATGCAAATGGCGGATGCCTCCCCTCGTCCCGCACGGCAAACTATCCCCCGAGTGTTGCCTCGGCGCCGGCGGCGCACCGAAGGTTGCCGAAGGATGCCGAAGCATCCCGAAGCATTCTCAAGGCTGCCGATACACCAGCCTCAAGCATACTGAAGCGGTATTTTTGTTATTACGACCACATATCACGGAAATTTCTACTTTATTGCCTTATTTATAAATCCTCAGTCGTACCGATGCCGATAATGGGCGCCGGGCCTATGTTAGCTTTAAGCACAGAAGTAACCCTAAAGCTTTTTCTGAACTAATATAACACTATGAACCGGTTTCTTGATCAATTCTTTAATTTTTGTAGCTGCTTCAGGATTTTTTAGCATATGTTCAATGAAGGATGCAATATCCTTACGACCATCCTTTTTTAGAAGTATTGCAGCTGAATGCGCCAACTCATTTTCATCTACGTCTTTATGCTCCTCAGATCTTTTTTTCTTCTTTGCTTGTTTCCTAGATCTTCGAAGGGTTTTGGAGATCTTTTCGTCATTGTTCCTACCGATGATGATGACAAAGGTTCCGGAGTGGGAAAATCAATAGGTCTCTCGTCTATTGATCTTTATCCGAGAAAATCGGTTGGCACACAGCTTGGCTAATCAACATTTCAAACAAGCCAATTCTCATAATTCTTTCTAAAATTGTTAATATTACGGTGAGATTTTTGGCATGTATATGCAGCAGCTCGTGTAAATCTTCGACAAAACTCCTTATGGGTAACACTGTCTCCATTCCCTTTTTTTTTGCAAAAACAGAAATAAGTTGCCAATTTGCCTACCACATTGTATCCTATGATATAATTATATAAGCATGATATTGGCTACTAGAAGCAACCAAGAAAATCGACACTTTGAAATTTTAGTTCCTAAGTCTTTTAGTGCCTTTTTTCGATCCACTGTGGCGGCGGTGCAGCCTGCCCAAATGTGCGCGAGCCCTATTGCACTGGACTGGATAGAGTTCAAATTCAAATTCGAAATTTGGAACAATTACTGCGTTGCAGCGCGGCCCGACAAGGCTCCTAAAGGTGGTGGTTCGCAGCGCGGCGAGACTGAAACGGGAGACCGCGACCGCTATATGACTTTAGGCAATGTGTTTATTGTAAAAAAAATACTACTTTTTCTGACGAAGACTGTGAAAAGCTGTTAAATATAATTCGTTTATAGATAATCTTCTTTTAAATTTGTATTTGTGATAGTAATTTATGAGCTAATCATCGTCTTCTTCTTCCTCCAATAGAAGTTCTACTTGGGTTCCATTACAGTGTAAAATAATGACACAGTACGACACAACTGACTTCATCGACCGACTCTCTGATACTGAATGAATTGTAGCTTTGGTTGCGGTCTCGGTGTCGACCCGCAGTACATGTAGAAGAGACCGAGACACTTCTCGCAGTCTCCCGTCTCAGTCTCGTGTCTTTGTCGCGAATGCGAACCGCCACCTTAATGTGCTTTGGCGCAATTATGCATTGCGACGCGTACGCGACGTACGGCTAGCCGCGGCAATAATGCGCCCCACTTGGGATGTAGTTGTGAAAAAGTAATAATATCAAACTTTATTATTTGCTTAGGTATATACCGTATGTATTCGTACTAAGTTTGAAAAGCCATGGAATAAGATTTAAAAAATCGCAATAATTCTTTCATCATGGATGCCTACTGTCACTCAGTGTTGCCAGATGGTTTTCTATGTTTTCCCCCAAGCCTTCACCGATATCCCCCCAAAATTAAGGTTTAGAAGAAAAAAAACCCCACAAATTAAAATATATTTTTTTTTATTACAAATTATAAAATTACTATTCAAATTCGGGTCATTTAAAAGCTGATAACGATTATCAAATTATTTCAGCGATAGCCGCCATCACTTCTGAATCATCAGACGCTACATCTGTAGTATCGGCACTACTGGAGTACATTTTTTCCGAATTTTTGTATTCAGAAATAAATCAGCCTAATAAATTCTAGCTATTGCTCATTCTGACCAAAAATGTGTGGCTAAATCTACTGCTGGAAAATGGCAACAAGTGTTGCTCAGTGACTCTGACTTTTCATATATTTAAAAAATAGTATCATTTTTTATTTTTAGACCAGCAACTTCTGCTTTTAAGCGCGTATATTCAGTGATGGTAAATGATTTTAATTCTGTAAGTAGGTTTGTACAAACACTTTTACACGTCAATCATGTTTTTTAAACTAGATGAGGTCGGCGTTTCCTATGACTACATAACAGCGAGATGAGCGCAATAGGGCCAGTATTAAACTCGTAAAAGGTGAAATAAAGGTATTTTGTAACCATCATTTATTTTTAGAGTTTATTGTAGTTATGACTTTATGAGACGTAAAAAAAAACCTGTTAATAAAAGGCTCGTACACACAGGCGCGACGCGACGCCTGACACAAAGGCACCGCGCGTCGCGCGACGAGCGGCGGCGGCGCGGCGCCTTTGTGTAGCGCTGTCGCGTCGCGCCTGTCTGTGGGAGCCTAAAGGCTCAGTTTATTTTTTTTTAAACATATGTACCTACTATATTTTTTTGTTTTCACCATTTACTGTATTTTACAGGCAATTGCTTCGAAAATTCGGGCCCTCTCAGAATACCAGCGCTGCGGTAGGTATTTATTTGATTTTTTTAAATATCGCAGCATTAAGGCTCGTACAGACTGGCGCGACGCGCCGCGCGACTTGTCGCGTAGCGATTCTGCGACATAATCGCGTCGCAACACCTTTCACACTAGCGCGACGACTCGTAGCGCGCGCGACAGCTTCGTCGCGCCCGCGACGCGACGCGAAACAAGAGAGTATAAAGGCTCGTGCACACTGGCGCGACACGACGCCCGACACAAAGGCACCGCGTGTCGCGCGACGAGCGGCGCCTTTGTGTCGGGCGTCGCGTCGCGCCAGTGTGCACGAGCCTTAAATGGCGGTGACATCCAAGCTGAGCTCAGTACATGACGCCCGCCGCGCGCAAAGCGTCCTAAGTTAATATAGGCGCTACGTGCGCGGCCCACACATACACTACTCCACACTCGCATAAAAACACAAAGATAAACCCCACGAGCGACGTACACACACCTCAAGTCGCTCGATACTCACTACAACGCTCCGCGCCCTGCAGCGCTACCGGCTAGATCTGGTTACGTTGTAGGGAGCGGGGACAGCCGTCACTGTGGACGAGCGCCAACCAAAACCGACGCCCTCGTCGCTCGATCGGCCCTTGCTGGGCCTTCCCTAGAGAACTAGGGGCTCACCCGGCAGGGGCCCGGTCGCACGAGCGTCGTGAAGCACTTCGGGCGCTCCCACAGTTACATCCTCAGAAACACTACAGACTAGTGTGCGATAAAGCACTCTCACCCCCTCCTGCGAGAGGGTAACCCAAAGACGGGTCCCCAAGTCTGGCGGCTGAGAGACCGCAACCTCGGGCAAGGGGCCAAAAGCCCCAACACCGTTTCCTCGCGCCCCCTGTGGGGGCGCAGAGAAGATGTCGATTTTCGTCAGAGGACGGAGTCCTAGGTTTGATTCCACAGTTGATCGTCATAACCTATCTTAACCTAAGTAGGTACCTAAGCTTGACCACACAAGCACAAACGTAGAAACGGGGGAATTCGGAAATGCTTTTACGAAGTATTTATTTCAAAATCAAGATTTTTTTAAATTACTTAGGTAGGTACTTATATAATAAAGTTTTATTTTTTACGGACAATTTATATGATTTCGGAAAAATAACTTTAATTTCTACATGCAAAGTGTACTTTCGGTGACAACACTTTTTGTGGCCTTTTATGAACTAATTACCTACTTAATTACCATTTTAAAATCATCTTAATTTACACAGTCGTAAAGTTGATATTTATTTAAGTGGAAACAACATACGAGTAGGTACCTATATTGGAACTAACCTAGGTAAGTACTTACTTTTAATTTACTTATCAAACAAATTCCGTACTTAAGTATCTACTGTCAATATTTTATTACTATAAAATCCATACTAATACCTATTATATATTGAGACCGGTACGAAACGTTCACAAAACAATCCACCCGTTTTTCTAAACGGTGTTCCACTCGAAAGGGTGGATCACTTTAAGTACCTAGGGCATTTAGTAACGACCGTCCTCAAGGACAATGCTGACATGGAGCGGGAACGGAGGGCTTTGTCGGTGCGGGCAAACATGCTCGCACGCAGGTTTGCGCGCTGTTCGAGGGAGGTGAAGATAACGCTCTTTAGGGCGTACTGCACATCTCTCTACACGTGCGGTCTGTGGGCGAGGTACACATGTGCATCATACAGAGCCCTCCGCGTCCAGTTCAACAACGCATTCAGGGCTGTATTGGGGCTGCCTCGCTACTGCAGCGCCTCAGGTATGTTCGCTGAGGCGCGTACCAATTGCTTCCACGCGACCATGCGCAAGCGGGGCGCGTCCCTAGTGCGTAGGGTGTGGGGCAGCACCAATGTCGTCCTGGCGATGATCGCGGACCGGATGGACTGCTCATACATACGGCACTGCTGTGATAGGCATGTTGCCGTCAGCAGGGCCATTTATTTTGTCTTATTTTTGTTATCCTTTTTATTGTGTTGTCTGTATTTTTGTGTAGGTACTCCACATATGAGTTAAGTTGCTCGAAATAAATGCATTTTTTTTATTTTTATTATAGATACCGTCAAACGGGGTGAATAGGGATGCAGGGGTGAATCGAGACCACGGAGTAAATACAAAGAGATGTTCTATTTAGATTTCCTTAGGAAACAACGCGTGACACTTTACGGGGTGAGGGGGTGCTAGATCCCGCCCACTTCTCTATTTTCCATCTACCGGTCAATAGCAAAACTATTCGCTCGTTCTGTCGATTTTGTTTTGTAGTTACGTAACTATCTCACACTAGATGTCACTAAGTGCAGGATACAACAGGGTCGTACTCAGAATTTTCGTACTGGGAGTACTGTTTTATTTAAAATAATTTTGCGAACCATCTTGATGCGTATTTTTTAAATTTAAATTGTGATTTTATTATGAAAAAAAAAAGGTTTCTGATGAATGACGAATGAAGATTATGAGATTTTCTCTTATACAACATTATTTTATGTTTACAACAACCTTGAAATCGCGAAAAAAAAATCAGCTGTTCCCTACATTTTGACGAGTATAAATGTAGGGAACAGCTGATTTTTTTTCGCGATTTCAAGTTGGTCCCATAGAAAAAGTTGTTCAAAATGATGAGTACAATGACCCCTTTTCAGGTTTAGTGTAAATCAAGAATAATGTTGTATATTTAAATGACTTATTTTGTTAAAAAGACTTATCAAGATGGTTTACAAAGCCAGTATGTTTTAAAAAATAAAAACACCTGCCGTTAATTGATATGGTCAAGTAGGTAAAACAAATTTCAGCGGCAGAATAAATAATACACAAAAATTATAACGAAAAAAATGTATTTGCAAAATTCAATTTCCTGCAAAAATAACTGCTTTGGTTAGTTATTGTCGATTCGTTGCTCTATCGTTTTCTAGGGTTGCAAAATGCTTAAAACGAATATCTATATATTTTTCAGCTATAGCTTTAGTCAGAAAAGTAATATGATTATCAGTCGGTGATTGATCGAACATATGATTCACCGATTTTTCGAAATAATTTTGTCCAATAAGGGATTTTAGTGTATTCGTTATAATTTTATGTTTACGGAAATTAGGAGAATTCAAAGATTGCGATTTAACACAACGGATGCTGCATTCGGTTCGTGTACATATATTTATGACATCTTTAGACGGGAAAGTAAGACCACCTTTATTTTTAGTTTTTATCAAATAAAGGTCATCATCACCGTAAGTATCAGCATATAATTCATGAAGGCAGCTCTCACATTTGATAATAGAATGTAAATAATTGACAACAAACCCAGAAATATATGCAACTATTTGACGGCGCAAATAATCACCTATCGTTGTATTTAACTGCTCATCAAATTCTAACAACAAATCATCAGGCATGGGTTCGTCATCCAATGATGCCTCGATCAAGTAATTTTGCAAAATTCGATAACGTTCTGTAGTAATATTTATTTTATTTACAGAGGATTCTTTTAAAATGGAAATATCCTCTAAAGGAATACAATTTCCTCTGAAACCCTCTTTCAGTTCTGTATTTATCAGGGTTTTTTTGTAAGCTGATTGAAACTGACGTGATGTTGGATTATTATTGGCCCTTCTATGAGCTCTTAATACCCCAAAAAATAGTTCCAAATGATCCTGCGAAAATTTGTACATAGTTAAATATTTAAGGACCTTTTCTTTTTCAACTAGGCGGTTATACAAGAAAAGTGTACTATTAATGCATGTTAAAAGGCCCATAAAACCAGTTTTACGATTCGTGGTGATAACAAGCTTCTCTTCATCAGGAGCTACTATAAACATTATGTAATGTTTAGCATATTCTAAATACTCTCTTGTTTTCAAAATATTATTTTCAAATAAGGGTTTTTTGTACTCAAATTGACGCATGTTTCGTGAGTTGAGAATGTCAAAGATGTTGTTTATTAAACGGATAAAAGTAATTGTAGTCGCCACATTTTTGAATTCAACATTATATTTTTCACAAACTTGGAGTGCATCTGCTACGCTATTACTGAAAAGTTGACTGGCTAATTTTACTTTCATTTTTTGTCGCTGAAAATTTATGTTTCTCTTTTAACTTGTTCCCAAGGTGGAGCCCTTCTGACTTTTGTAAGTTATTGAGCTTGACGAGATAAGACCATTCAATAAGATTACCCTTATCAAGAAACTTCTTTTTATTTTCAAATGCGTTGCGCACAAGTTTTAGCATATGACATGCGTCAAGGAATACTGCTACTTCGTAGTCTGTACTAGGGTGTTTGAAAGTAGTTTTCATATTCTGAGATTCTAACGAACATCCTAACTTTTTAAGCATAGCAATGTTTGTAGCGCAGCCATCCATCGTAAGTGAAACAACGTCTACACCATTTTCATGGCATTTGTAGAGGCGTTGTTGAACTATTGAAGCGCGTTGTTCCCCGGTCATAGAACGAATAAGAAAGAAACCCACAGGTAATTTCCAGCGTTCAATTTGACATACAAGCAACAGTACTAAAGCCTCAGAAGCTTGATCCGAATTATCGTTTTGTACGTCATTAAGGCCGAGATCAACATAGCCGTGATATTTTGTTCCATCCCATTCAACGTGCTTCCTAATTGCCATCTCATCCATCATAAGACTGCACAAAGCGCGTTTGCCTGAGGAGTTAGTTTTGTGCTTTAATATGTTAAAAGCTTCAGCTGTAAATCCAGCTTCACCATTGACACTTTCATACCATTTAGAAATAGTTCTCGGATGCGGTAAGCAAGTATCGAAAGTTTTTCTGACGTATGAGTAAGCCTTTGGCGAAAAATAATGGAGTGTCAAAGCGAATGATCGGAGAGCTGGAGAATACTGCTTCGTCAATGGTTTTTTTTTATTTTTTGCCAGCTGACGCCCAACCAAGTCTTTCAACTTAACATTTACTGATGTTAAAATTTCTGATTCCTCTCCTTACAGAAGACTTTTGCTTTCCAATTCTTTAATTAAGGCACTTAAATTTTGAACCTGAAACAAAATATGAAAAAGTATTTTATTTAGAAAAATATCATCTTAAGGCACTGCGTGAAGTGAAAATAGCGCCACTAGACAGGTACCTTCTTCTTCAAACGTTTAACTTTCATATGAAGTCTTCTGATCTTTAATCTATCTGCTCTTGCTTTCCATCGAAGTTGTGCTATTTCATGCTTTAACTTCTTCTTTCTTGGCGTATCATGCAGTATCAGAAATTCATTTAAATCACTTGTAGGTGTGGTAGGTTTAGGTGATGATATTGTTGGGTCTGTAAATTTTCTTTTAAGTTGTAACATAAAGGATAAAACAATAAATACGAAGTTTACTAATTTTCCCAAATTAATTGAAACTGGTAAATACTAACTGCATTGAAACGAACCGATATATCCAGTTTTAAACAAGGCAAAGTTCCCTTCTTTAATTTTCTAAGGCCTTTTTGTCACTATGAAGTCTTCATCGTTAAAATGGCAAGAACAAATTTTCGTATCGTTCGTATTTTCGTTTTTGTAGTCGGAGACCAGTCTTGTCTATTAAGTTTTGTAATCCATTGCTGTCTTAGATTATCTTCGGATGGAAATCTAAAACATACATCATTTAAAATTTAACTAAATAAACTAGATGGGCTTTAAGTACTTTAAATAAATAAAATAATTGTAGATAGAATATTTAATTTATAGGAGATTGTATTTTTATGTCCAGCGTATTTAATCGTATTTTATCGACTTCTCACCCGCGCGCATTCAGACCTAGACGTGTTGCGAGTCGCTCCGATAAATAATTATTTATTTACTGTATTATGTTACATTTTAACCCGGGTCATACTATATAACAAAAAGAATAGTGTGTGATACAAGAATACAATATAAACAAACAAAAATATTGCATAAATAAGTAACAAGAACAATACAAAGGACACGAATTGGAACAAAGAAACAAGTAATTAGCAGTGAGTCAGACGGCGCGCTCCGCTCCTATTCGCCAACAGCCGGTGAGTCGACCGCATCGTACGACGAGGAACGCTACCTTATATGGTCACAAATCTCTGCTTCAATCTACGCTGTGACACTCCTGGTGAGAAATACATCAGTTAATTCACATACAACTACTATGTCTATATAGCCGAGTAATGAGCCATTGAGATACACAAGTAAGGTGTCGTGAGTTCAATTCTGGCAACCTGCGATTCTTTTTCCATTTTATTTTTTATTTTTGTACCAAAACATTGATATTGCTTTACTGACAGGCTTTATTTGATAACGTGTAAGTAATAACTATTCAACAAAATCATGATGCCACTAAGACGTACACCTCCAAAGACGCCTACATGCAGTGAATCAGACGCACAATCTGCATGCAAAGTAATCACGCAAACAGCTGTATCCACCCCAAATATACCTGATAGCGAACCAGATTATGTGAATTCACGTAGGCGCAAACGTGATAACGATTGCTCAGACTTCATGGAGGAGATTCGTGAGCTATTAAAGTCTCATACAAGTCAAACAGATAGCAAGCTGAGGGCAATTCAAACGGCCATGGTTGAAATCAAGGTGCAGAATGCTGGAATCAAGGATTCTGTTGACCATATTTCTAAACAGTATGATGACATGGTAATTCAACTGCGAAATTTGGAAGCGGAGCGAAAAGCTGACCGGTCTTACATTAACCAGCTTGAAGAGAGAGTGGAAAACCTCGAACGGATGATGAATTCGTCTAAGATTGAGATTAAGAACATCCCAAAAAAGCAGGGCGAAACAAAGGAAGACTTACGGAATATTATCACAGAAACGGCAAGCGTCCTGGAAACCCAAGTGCAGCATCAAGATATAAAGGACGTCTACCGTTTAAAGAAAAAGGATGGCGTGTCCACTATCATGGTTGACTTTACTACCACAACACCAAAGGATAGCTTATTAAGGAACTTACGACAGTTTAACAAAAATAACAGCCAAAATAAACTGAATACTACTCACATTAACAGGGAGGGTCCATCAAAACCAATATACATAACTGAAATCCTGACCCTTAAAGCACAACGTCTTTACTACCTTGCTCGAAACTATGCTAAGGATAACGGCTACAAATTTTGTTGGACGTCATTTGGAAAAGTTTTTCTACGAAAAATCGAAGGCGGTAAGCAAATTTTGATCAAGAGCGAATCTGACATCACCAACCTTCGTCTGGAAAAATGACTAGCGATTGTCTCAGATTTTCTCTATTGTAATAATATTAACATAATTTTCTGTTATCTACTGATGTCTCTCATAATACTGTTAGTTAATTATAATGTTTTATCTGTCCAACCCAAACCTACACTTTTTCAGTGCACACTACAACACAATTACACATTTCATATCCTCACTCACAACCATATATACCAGGTAATGCATCACACAAATAGAACTGCAAATTTACCAAGTGACGAGACGAGTCCTGAACTATTCCAAGTACTCCATTATTATAAATATTTATTTGATAGAACACCAATTTTATGTGACATAATTTTAAATTCTTTTCCCAATGGCTAATAATTCAAATACTATTTTATTCGATTTAGATACTATCTCTGTGGCTAATAGCTATTTTTGTGACCCTGAAACTTGTAATTCTGTTTTACATAGCACTGCAAAGTCCTTAAAAATCATATCGCAAAACATTCGCAGTATTTACAAGAACTTCGATAATTTTCAGGCACAACTAGCCAGATTCTCCTTTGACATCGACATTATAATCCTTACTGAATGCTGGCTTAATGAACACAAACCTATTCCTATTATTGATAACTACGAATCTTTTTCATCCAAGACCAGGCTTAATCAAAATGGTGGCATCGTTATTTATGTCAGAAAAAATATAAAATGCACTGTTGAAGAACCTGAATCAAGTGACGCTAGTTTTCTATTGCTTCAAGTTTACCCTGATATTAACATATTAGCTGTGTATAGATCCCCATCTGTACACTGTACAAACAGCTTTCTCACTTCGTTGGATGCAATCATACGTCCTATTAAAGCTAAACACATAATTATAGCTGGCGACATCAATATCGATATTAAATCGAACAACACTGACAGAAACAGTGCGGCTTACCTTAATCTAACTGCAGAACTAGGACTACTTCCGGCACACACCTATCCAACGAGGCTTGCAAACTGTCTGGATCATATTATGGTGAACACATCCTATTCTGCTGCGGCCTTTGTGATAGATTCAACCGTGACTGATCACGCCTCAGTCCTCCTAAGCCTTTGTTGCCGAAATCCTGACATTAGCAGAAATAATGTGTACAAGAAAGTTGATTATGATGCTGCCCTTGCACACTTGCAAGCAGTTGATTTTTCCTTTATAAACAGTGATTCCGACGCAAATGATGCCGCCGCTCTTTTTGTTGATCATCTTTCAAGTGCATTAACACAACACTCGATCATAATTACTCGACCCTGTAGGAAAAGATTGCTTAAACCCTGGCTTACCCCTGGATTACTGCGATGTATCCGCCACAGAGATAAACTGCACAAAACTCATACAAAAGACCCACAAAATACATCTGCTGAACTGATATACAAAAGATACAGAAACTTTTGTAACGGTCTTCTTAAAAAAATAAAAAGGAATTACGAAAAATCTTTACTAGAAAATACAAACTGTACTAAAGATAAATGGAATGCCGTCAAATCTATTATCAGTACCTCAAAACAGAAAACTGCCGGGGACCACCTTTTAGTACCACAGAAAAGTGGTTCAAGTGCTGTAAATGAGATAAACTCCTACTTCTCTAATATTGGTAAACAGCTAGCAGATAAAATAACTACAGCTCAAAATAATTATAAATTTGATATAACCCCCATCCCAAATTCAATAGTGTTACTTCCGCCAGACGAAGTCGAAATTGAAGCGTTAGTTATGAATCTCAAGAATGACTGTGCTACTGGTTGGGATTCTATCTCAGCCAAGTTTCTTAAATTAGCTAGACACATTATCGTCCCTCATCTGACTAAACTTATTGAGATCTGTCTTACCCAGGGTGTTTTTCCGAAAGCCTTCAAGAAGTCCCTTATAACTCCTGTCCACAAGGGGGGCAAGAAGGACGATGTTGGAAACTACAGGCCTATCTCAGTTCTTACTACTCTATCAAAAATATTAGAAAAGGTTCTGAACAAAAGGCTCACAAGCTTTCTGCAACACAATAAGATACTGTCAGAAGCCCAATTTGGCTTTAGATCGGGAAAAAGCACTGAAGAAGCCGTAAACCAACTGGTAGATCACGTCACGCTAAAAATAGATCAAAAACAGAAATGCGTCGGCATATTTCTCGATCTGGCCAAAGCTTTCGACACCGTCATGATTTCTCTCCTTGTGGACAAGTTAGATAAGATTGGTATTCGCGGGAATGCTCTAAACATTTTTAAAGATTTTCTCTGTGACCGTACGCAAAGAGTTAAAATAAAAGAGTACGTTAGCTCTGATGCTGGGGTTACCTATGGCGTCCCACAAGGCAGTATACTTGGCCCAAGTCTCTTCTTGATTTACATAAATGACCTGTGTCAGTTGCCACTTGTAAACGGCAAGATCGTTACCTACGCTGACGATACGGCATTAATATTCCATGGAGGGACCTGGGACGAAGTTCGACGAAGCGCCGAACTTGCACTGCATAGGGTAAGCCATTGGCTGAGATCTAACCGACTCACTTTGAACCTTTCCAAATCCACTTTTCTCCAATTCTCTTTTTCTAAAACTAAACCTGCCAATTTAGATATTAGACTACATGACTGCAACTTGGCTTCTTCAACGTCATGTTCATGCTCTACTATCACTAAGTCTACACATGTAAAATACCTTGGTGTGATTCTGGATGAAAAGCTTAGCTGGCGAAAGCACATAGAACTCACCACAACGCGTATCAGAAAACTGATTTGGGCATTTAAAAAACTTAGACACGTAGCAGACTTCGAACTCCTTCGCACTGTGTACTATGCGCTCGTGCAGTCAGTCGTGGGATATTGTGTTACTGTATGGGGTGGTGGATGCAAGACTTTTATGATTCACCTGGAACGGGCTCAAAGATCTCTGCTTAAAGTCATGACTTTCAGACCCTTAAGATTTCCCACCAAAGTTTTATACGAGAAGTGTGAAGTACTCACAGTAAGACAGAATTATATTCTGCAAGTGGTTTGTAAGCAGCACAGTATTACCCCTTATAATGCACAAAGTATTAAGAAGCGCACTATAAAAAACGTTTGCATACCTTTACGCTGTCACACGGCGTCCGCTAGGCGACAGCGAGTATATTTTGCCGCTTCTCTTTATAATAAATTAAATAAAATCCTGAACATAAATCCCCTAACGACTCGTGAAACAAAAAAGAAGGTAAAAATGTGGCTACTGACACAGGACTACAACGCTACTGAAAATTTACTGCAATCAACATAAATATTTAAGAACACAATTAACTGGTATTCACACACATACACACACACACACAAATACACACTCACACACACAAATACACACTCACACACACAAATACACCCACACATAAACATACACACTCCCACTCACACCCAGGCCCACATGCACATTGACATATCTGCAGCCTTATTTCTAATATTATTTTGTCTCATCCTAGCTGAATTGCAATTTATTCTAAATGTATTACGAACTTTTATCACAATCATTATTTTCATTTTTTATTTTTATTTTTTATTATTGTTTTTTTAATTCAATTATTAATCAAAATTTTTAATCCTGATTTTATTCTAATTCTAATTTTAGAGCATAAGTAATTACCTGAATGTAAAATAATAACTATTGAACTTAATTTTAAGTAATTTAATTTTATCACCTTTTGCTGCATTAAACTTGCCCAATTGTAACTTAAATGGAAGAAGTCACTGGTTCCTGAAATACAGGTATTCTAACCTAGCTCTGGAGCCAGGGTCTCACATTTTTCTGTAACCTGTTTTTATGCCAATAAAAATTATTATTATTATTATTATTATTATTATTATTATTTAATGTTTTAAGTACTTTCCTTGTATGAGACAGCCGCAGCCGCGGGACATTCAGTAAAATAATTGATTTCTAATTACGGCCCTGTCTTTTTGTTGTTCATAGTTGACGATAGATGGCGGCCTGTTTACAAAATGATATGAAAACTACAAAAATAACATTTTGGCCATTAAAGGGTCTTTAAGAATGAATGTTGAACAAATTTCAGTATTAATATTATTAAAATATGTTAGTTCTGGGCTCTACATACCCAAATATTTTTAGTTTCCATGACACCAAGTGTCGCCATCTAGTGTCGGGTAGGATTATGTTTGGAAACGCCGACGCTAGGAGATTTTTCTAGAACTATTTTAATAAATTACGCATAAAATTACTTACAAATGAAATGTGATGCCATCCATAGCATCAGAATGTCTATCCGAGTAATTTTTACAAGACAAACCACAACACTTCATTCTTTTTTTCGTCTAGCGCGAACAATGCTGTAAAATGGGAACGTTCACAAAGTTGTGCACAGGACGAACGCCAACAATACACTGACTAAGGCCACGCTCACATGATGACGTCAGGACCTAGTTGAGAATCACAGTGCACAGTTGCTTAGGCCATCTCCTCTTTGTATTTACTCCGTGATCGAGACGAAACTTTAAAAGGGTTTTTACCATTTAAATAATATAGTTGGTTGCCAAAAAGGACTAATGTGTTTACTGTATTATAATTAACGATTAAGTGCCCTTGTTGGCAACAAACTATATTATTTCAATGTTAAAATCACTTTTATAATTTCGATTCACACCTACATTTCTATTCACCCCGTTTGACGGGACGTGAATTCTTCTCTAGTAAAATTATGCTCATAATGTCATGCGGGTCTGTCAATCACGTCAAGCGGGTGTACTAACCCTTTGGGGATTAGAGGCGTGAATGTTATGTATGTGTGTTTGTAATATTCAGTGATAACACTGATAACTTAATATGTCTAATGAATGTATGATCTAATTATAAATAGTGTAAACTAACTGACTGACTCTTTGGTCTAGTGGTCGCAAGTGCAACTGCGCGTGCGCAATGCGTGTTTGTAATGTAAAACCGCCGTTCGCATTCAGACGTTGAACTCGAAGTTCGAACTCATTCACGCATTCGACTGCTAGCGGTGCCCAAGCGCTCTTACGATGAATCGGGCGTCTTCTAAAAAGTACGACGAACGCAGACCGTTTCAACTCGCGCCGCGCGCCGCCAGCTCTGCTCACTTATAATTAAAAGCGGGTAGTAACGAAAATTGCCTATCTTCAATTTAATTTTTCATGAAATTCATAAGACTTAGGTATAAAATAAAAATAATATGAGTAACTACATGATATTTTCAAACTTTTTGTGGAACAGAAACACAAAATATTAAAATTTTCTCGATAACACAACATCACGAAGTTACCTCTAATTTTCACGTTTTTTCAATTTGTACCTAATATGCTAATGACTAATAGGATCATTTTTTAATGATTATTTGTATTAAGACAAGGCGAACAAAATTGTGGAGGCATTTCTTGAAATTCCTTTTATTTTTGGTTTTATTACGACTACAAGCTTTAAGCACTTACGACGTTTTTAATTCGTGGAAGAAGTCATCTTCCGTCGCATGTTGCGGGAACTTCAAGCATATTTTTGTTTTACAAATCAGTCGCCGTCGCTCTGTTGAGCCGAGAGGACTGCGCTTGAATTTTTGGCTGCTCTGGGATATAATTAATTTGCGTAAATAATATTTTCGTAATTTATCACATTGTAGGGAAGAAACTGTTTTGTTTGTTTGTTTTTTTTTTTTTTTTTTTAAACTTTCACTAGGAATTTCACTGTGAATTAGAAAACATGAAAAAATCACTAAAACCACTTACGAAACGATTATTAAAATCGTTAAGAATTAATAAACTTGTGGCGGAACATATTTAGACCACCATTAAACAACATCAAGAAAACCGCTGCCGCTTATGATTCTGTACCACGCATACAAATCAGGTGATGTCTTGTTTGTGCTCAAGTGCAAAAGTACTGGGCTTACACGTGGAGCGAGCACACTACGGGCGCGTGAACATTGTATGGAGGCGGCCGGCAAGGACCTTGAGCGGCCGGGCGATAGCGTGATCAAGAATCCACCTGCGCGTGCGTCGGACCACGGACCTCAGTCGTTTTCTAGCTAGCTAGCTTAACTGTCGCGCCGCGCTAATAATATTTCTAGTATTCATTTTGTATCAAATCGCTATTTTAAATCTTTGTGTGTACTCATATTACTTTACTTATTATAATATATTAACTTCATAATTCTGTCAAATAATACTCTTCATTTCTATGCTTTTCACCTTCATTCTTCCCGCTTCGCTTGCTTGCTATTATAGCGCTTAATAGCCTTAATATACGGGTTAAATTCCCGTGTAGTGTTAGTATAGGTAGCAAACATATCTATACTACATTGGTGACCCCGACTACCGCGTTACTCAAGCCTGCAAGACTTCGTTGGGACTCGAGGATTGAGAGCGCCGTTTGTTTACATGGTTTGCTAACGAAGAAACCGGAAGTGTTTGGTACAATACATAGCGGTGAGCGATTTTAATTAAATTTTATCATGGCACAGTCGGACACTTACACTGATTGTAAGGATACCCCTGTTACCTCAGGTGAGGTAGCGGCAGCTGGAATGCCATTGCGCTGTCCACCATTTTACCCGGACGAACCGGAGCTATGGTTTGCGCAGCTTGAAGGCCAATTTATTCTGTCACGAATAAGCAGCGACACGACAAAATTTTATTTCGCGTCGACTCAACTCGATGCTAAATACGCCATACAAGTCAGAGACGTCATCACCAACCCACCCGAGGCGAACAAATACGAGAAATTGAAAGCCGAGCTCATAAGTCGGTTGTCAGCGTCGCAAGAAAAGCGAATACAACAGCTTTTACTACATGAGGAGTTAGGTGATCGCAAGCCATCACAATTCCTGAGGCACTTGCAAAATCTAGCAGGGCCATCAGGTGCTGCAGAGTTTATCAAAAGCATATGGACTAACCGGTTGCCCCAAAACATTCAAACAGTAATCGCCTCACAAATTGCTGATTTACAGGTTGAAAAGTTAGCGGAGATAGCGGACAGGGTTTATGAAATTGCCCCGATGACACCACAGATTGCGAGCACTTCCGTTTCTACAACCGCTGATACATCGGACCTGGCGAGGCAGGTGAGCGAGCTTAAGGAGCAGGTAGCGTCACTCACTACACGCTTAAACTACAGAGGAAGACAACGCTCACGCTCTAGACCTCGTGACAACCATCGGAGGTATGTTCGTTCTAAATCCAGACCACAGCAACCACCACAGAATCACCCACACTGTTTTTATCATTACACATATGGAGACAAGGCACAAAAATGCAAACAACCGTGCTCATTTAAGTCGGAAAACACGAGGGGTTGTCGCAAGTAGCGGCTAACGACCGCCCTTCTTCATCAGGCCGTTTATTTATTACCGATCGAACATCAAAAATGCAGTTCTTGGTAGACACTGGTTCAGACCTATGTGTTTTTCCCCGGTCAGCCGTCAAGATGCCCTGCAGACAATCTAAGTATGACCTAGTAGCTGCAAACAACACAGTAATTAACACTTACGGCCCTCTACAACTACAATTAAACTTGGGACTCAGAAGGAACTATAGCTGGAACTTTACAATCGCGGATGTTTCTAAAGCTATTATTGGGGTAGACTTTCTCAGTTTTTACGATCTGTTGGTAGATTGCAGGAATCAACGACTGATCGACAACCTAACATCCTTATCAGTTCCTGCTGCACACTGTAATTCTTTGGACATCGCTTCCGTGAAGACAGTGACAGGAGACACAGACTACCATCAGATTCTACGTGAGTATCCGGAGATAACGCGACCTCCAGGTAAACAGCTACCAGGCAAACACAACACGCTGCACTATATCAGGACGACACCAGGCCCACCTGTAGCATGCAAGCCTAGACGCCTGGACCCTTCTCGACTGCAAGCTGCTAAGAAGGAGTTTGAGGAAATGCTTGCAAGCGGTGTAGCACGGCGCTCGGAGAGTCCTTGGTCAGCGCCACTGCATCTGGTGAAGAAGAAAGACGACGGATGGAGACCATGTGGTGACTACAGGGCACTTAACTCGAGAACAATACCTGACAGGTACCCCATCCGTCATATACAAGATTTCTCACATCAACTAGCAGGCTGCAGCGTTTTCACAACAATAGACCTCGTAAAGGCCTATAATCAGTTGGCGATAAACACAGAGGACATCCCTAAAACCGCGATAACCACACCATTTGGACTTTACGAGTTTCCCTTCATGACCTTTGGTTTGAGAAACGCTGCTCAAACCTTTCAAAGGTTCATTGACGAAGTCCTACTGAGCCTAGACTTCTGCTATGGGTACGTCGATGACATTTTAGTATTTTCAGCAACTGCTGAAGAACACAAGGCACATCTACGCCAGTTATTTGATCGCTTGAAGCAGTATGGTGTCGTCATCAACACAGCCAAGTGCAACATTGGACAACCAGAGGTGACTTTTCTAGGATACAGGGTGGCAGCCGAAGGCATAAAACCACCTCAATCCAAGGTGCAGGCGATCCAGGAATTCCCAATTCCCAAAACGATGAAGGAACTGCGAAGATTCTTGGGCATGATAAATTTCTATCGCCGATTTGTCCCAAACGCAGCCCAAATTCAAGCACCTTTAAACTCGGTCCTTGCTGGTCCTAAGGTAAAAGGCTCGCATCCTGTGCAAATGACTCCAGAACTGCAGAAGGCATTCGACGATAGTAAGTCCATGCTGTCAACAGCAACACTCTTGGCTCATCCAGACGCTTCTGCAGAGTTAGCAATCGTAACTGATGCATCGAATACAGCCATAGGCGCAGTTCTACAGCAACGTAAAGGTGAGAACTGGCAGCCACTAGCTTTTTACTCACACAAGTTAAGCGATGCTCAAAAGAAGTACAGCCCGTACGACCGCGAGCTACTAGCAGTTTACGAGGCCATCAAATACTTCCGTCATATGGTTGAGGCTAGAACTTTCGCAATTTTCACAGACCACAAACCACTTATCTTTGCCTTCAAGGCAAACAAGGAGAGTCTACCGCCAAGACAGTTCCGATACCTGGACTACATCGGACAATTCACAACAGACTTAAGGTATCTACCAGGCAGTGAGAACATCGTCGCTGATGCTTTGTCACGCGTGGAAGAAGTATCAGCTGCTATCAACTTCGAGGCCCTTGCAAAACTTCAGGACGATGATCCAGAGCTGCAAGACCTCCTGCTACATGGCTCAACACTAAAATTGAAAAAGATAGCATCTACTCACAGTGGAAACTTACCCGTTTACTGCGATACCTCCACTCAGGTACCCCGACCTTATATTACGCCAA
The DNA here is from genome assembly GCA_917490735.1 of Dryobotodes eremita. Taxonomy (NCBI): domain Eukaryota; kingdom Metazoa; phylum Arthropoda; class Insecta; order Lepidoptera; family Noctuidae; genus Dryobotodes; species Dryobotodes eremita. The sequence goes on from OU823257.1 coordinate 23,008,448, forward strand.
CACTGCGAAGAGAAGTTTTCAACTCGCTGCATAACTTGCATCATCCAGGGAAGTCCGCTACAGTGCGACTGGTCTCACAACACTTTGTGTGGCCAGGGATCCGCAGAGATTGTAGAGAGTGGGCAGGGCAATGTGTACCATGCCAGTCGTGTAAGATCACACGTCACACTAAATCCCCACTTTCCTCTTTCCTGACCCCATCCTCTCGTTTCTCCCACATTCACCTCGACATCATAGGGCCATTAACCCCATCTTCTGATTTCAGGTATTGCCTTACCGTCATCGATAGATTCACTCGATGGCCTGAGGTGTACCCCTTGAAAGACATCACGGCGGAGACCTGCGCATCCGCCCTGGTGACTGGTTGGGTGGCCAGGTTCGGCTGTCCTGCCCGGGTTACCACCGACCGTGGTCGCCAATTCGAGAGCCACCTGTTCAAGGCTCTCACTGCCTTGTTGGGGACTGACCACTTTCGCACCACTGCCTACCACCCGGCAGCGAACGGCATCGTGGAACGGCTGCACCGGCAGCTGAAGGCCGCCATCATGTGCCACACCTCCTCGCAGTGGACTGAAGCTCTTCCAATGGTACTTCTCGGCATGCGTAACTCGTGGAAGGAAGACATCCAAGCTACGCCAGCTGAACTCGTCTACGGAGAAGCACTTCAGCTTCCTGGCCAGTTCCTATCATCAAAAGAAGACTTCACTACAGCTGACGTCACCGAGTATGCAAACCGTCTACGATGTCACATAGCCAAGCTGACTCCAAAACCTACTGCGTGGCATACCACATCACCCTTCTACGTGCCACGAGATCTGCACTCTTCCTCTCACGTGTTCCTCCGAAGGGACTACGTACGACGTTCATTGGAACCACCATATGCTGGACCCTATAAGGTTTTACAGAGGCACGCAAAACACTTCACCATCGAGATACAAGGGAAGCCAAATAATGTATCAGTTGATCGACTAAAACCAGCCTACTTGCTACGTGAAGAAGTCAGTGACAAACCAGTCACACCTGCTGACCCTACAACTCCATCTTCAAAAGAAGAAAAGAGGACGAGAAGCGGGCGGCGAGTGAGATTCCCCGATTTTTATCGACCGTAGTTACGGTCTGGCCAGGGGGAATATGTGGCGGAACATATTTAGACCACCATTAAACAACATCAAGAAAACCGCTGCCGCTTATGATTCTGTACCACGCATACAAATCAGGTGATGTCTTGTTTGTGCTCAAGTGCAAAAGTACTGGGCTTACACGTGGAGCGAGCACACTACGGGCGCGTGAACATTGTATGGAGGCGGCCGGCAAGGACCTTGAGCGGCCGGGCGATAGCGTGATCAAGAATCCACCTGCGCGTGCGTCGGACCACGGACCTCAGTCGTTTTCTAGCTAGCTAGCTTAACTGTCGCGCCGCGCTAATAATATTTCTAGTATTCATTTTGTATCAAATCGCTATTTTAAATCTTTGTGTGTACTCATATTACTTTACTTATTATAATATATTAACTTCATAATTCTGTCAAATAATACTCTTCATTTCTATGCTTTTCACCTTCATTCTTCCCGCTTCGCTTGCTTGCTATTATAGCGCTTAATAGCCTTAATATACGGGTTAAATTCCCGTGTAGTGTTAGTATAGGTAGCAAACATATCTATACTACAAACTAATAAATACCGCGGCTAAACTAAAAAATAAAAATATCGACACCCAATATGAATAACATTGTAACTCAATATGACGTGGTTTTCAATACAGCTATTTTAATTTTTTTGCAAAGTTTTTTATTTATTTGCAGCTGCAGGCTTTGGTTGTTCTGTACAATTGTAGGTTTCATGATACTAATTTTAATTGCTCTTTCAAATGGTTTAGATGCTGTTTTGATAAAACTACGGCAAGTATGATTTTTGCAATGTTACAATGTACAGGTTTTAAGCATTTTTTATGTGAAAAACATTGTAACTACTTTTACAATGGGGTCGTGAAAATATTTGAAAGTTTTTTTCTGTGAATATTATTGTATCATGATATACAATTACGAATTATACTGACAAAAGGAAAATCTTTCATGAATATTATTGTAAGCAACAATTACAATGTGTATTAATGTTACACTCGGATAAAAAGATATGGTAAGTAGTATGGAAGACAATAAAACTCGCTTTATAATAATTATTTTTAATTTACTTTATAGGCCGCCAGCATAGATTACAACAACTTATCTAGTCTTCAACGTCGGAATTATTAGAAATGGTGTTAGAATGTGGCAAGTTTGTAAAAAAAAATCTGTATTGTTCCGGAATTGCACCGCTGGAGCATAAGCTGTTCAAGTCCTTGTATTTGCTTTGAGTGATTGGGTGTAAACTTTGATAGGCTATAGGTAAATTATGACCCCACAACGCAGCCAAAGATTTATTTCTATTCAGACTTCTGGTCTTGACTTTGTGGTAGTCCAAATCTATCCAATTTAGTTGATCGCTGTAAAAATCATTTTGAAAGTTTATAATGTTTGGCCTATCGACATTAATTTTAATATGATTAACTTTTGACCACATCATTTTTTTTTATTATTGTCCAATTCCCAATTGGGAACTAAATTTAGCAATGACTTGAAATCAAGTATGTCATTTTGAGTGACCTCGTTCACGGCGTATGGTTTGCCTGTAATTTTAGCACAACGTATGAGTGTGTACCATTGTTGTGGTACATAAACAACTTGGTTTTTCTTACGTCTCTCTATAAGAGCATGCATTGAGTCCCCTTCTGATTGAGAATGACCAACTTCAAAGAAGTTGTGTGCAATATCTACACCAAATGTTTTTGAGGCGTGAGCATACATTAAGAACATGATTCTGTTTCTATTCTGCCTCCCACATCAGTCTGAATAGAATCGAAACTCTTTTATACCTTCTGCAGCCTTCTTTTTTATAAAATCGAATAGGAAGCTGGCAATTTCGTTAGGGCCTTTTTTTCCAATGCATTCATCCCACACATAACAGTGACCTTCAGCAGATCCGATGTCGAAAATTGTAAAATTGAAAACATGGAATTTTCTTTTATAATAGAAGGTTGACACGTCAGATTGAGGAGTAGTTAAAAATTTTTGTAAATCAAAACATGCCGTTATCAATGTTCTTTTTGATTTTTTGGCTTCTTCCTTATCGTTGTCTTTTATTTGACGTATAATGCATTTATTTGCTATATGTAATGCGTAATCAGGTGCAGTGATTTCTTTTTCTAACTCTGAAGCTTTTTCATGAACCTCACATTTCAAACATTGGTCTTTCTTTGGCTTAAAGAAATCTATATTAAATTCTTTATAAAATATCTGCCTGTACTGTTCTTGGTTAGCTTTGGCATCACTTGGTTTATTTTCAGTCATCCATTCGACATAAAGAGAGTACAATTTAGGAAAGGTAAGTGATTCTTCAAAATAAAGTTTAGATGTTCTCTGTCTTACGTAGTGTGATTCTTTAACTGGAATTGAATTAATATGCTGGCGAACTGAAATCTTAATATTTTCATTTATTGCGTTCCCCCTATTGCAATGCTTACCACGCCTATCGTTTGCAATTACTTCTTCACTATTTTCATCAATTTTTTTGAACATCGTCGTTACCCACATATCTGTAATATTGAATGAATCTAAAAACATTTGTTACATACTCTTAGTTTTTCTCCAAGACCAGGTAAGTAATACTCATAAGTACAATGGCGTCTGGAATTAATGTTGTTTAGTTGTACTGTTTTACGTTGGACTCTAGTTATAAATTTAGATAAATAATCCACTTGTTTATCATGATTACCCATTTGCCAAAATTGTGTGAATATTTGTTTTCGGTGATCATTCGAAATATTTGCGTGACATTTTCGGTTGCAATATTTATCTGTGTTACATCCGGGCCCCAATGCTCTTTCTTTAACCAATTTACCTTGTTTGTTAGTATATTCTAATCCTGAGTTACGAAATATTTTCAATTTATTCATTTTCCAATTTTGTGGATCTCTTTGCCTTTTCCTACCCAAACAATATTTTTTTGGGTATACTCTCTTTATTGGCGTATCGTTTTCATGATTGCTAGATGTACCAGGAAGAGACACATTTTGATACAAAGAGCCGATTGGACAAAGAGCTGTTGATGTCTCTAGTTCGTGCCTTTCTGGGCTGCACGACGGATTGAAAGTTTCGATCATAGCTGGAGCTTCTAAATTGCTGAAATTACTAGGCGGAGACGAGGAATCATCATTGGAGAGTATACCAGGTAAAACAGGCTCCTGGTGCAATGTTTCAGTCATAACTGGAGCTTCTAAGTTACTGGAACTACAAGGCGGAGACGTCGGATCATCATTGGAGGGTAAACCAGGTAAAGCTGGCTCCTGGTGCAATGTTTCAGTCATAACTTTAGCTTCTAAGTTACTTGAACTACTAGGCGGAGACACATTTTGATGCGAGGAGCCGATCGAACATGGATCTGTTGGTATCTCTGGTGCCCGCCTTTCCCGGCTACCTGACGGGTCTTCACAGGCGAGTATGTCAGCTAAGGCTGGCTCTTGGTGCAAAGTTTCAGTCATGGCTGGAGTTATATTAACTGGACTTACAACTTGAACTGCAGCACGATCAGAATCTAAAATTTTTACATTTATTTAATTAAGTATAATGTTCAAGGAACAAGTAGCTAAGAAGTAAATACTGGTAAAAATTTTGGCAGGCAGCTGTCTATACTAAATTAACTTTTAATAAGCAGTTAATTCAATGAGTGAACTTAATTTGACAATATCGAAATTCGTGCCAACCTTTTCCCAATGTTAAAGCTAAAAAGCTCTTTTTAGCTTGGCACGAATTTTATTGTTGTCAAATTAGGTTCACTCACTGAATTAATTGCATTTTAAGATGAGACGTTTCAACTTGCCAACTAAACTATATAGTAATAGTTCATAAAGCTCAGAATTTTCTGTGTGTGACAAGCATCAGCCTAATGTGACACATACTTATTTTTTTTATTAAAATGTGAATTCTAAACTTTAATTATATTTAGATTTAGCTGCTTACCAGAATTGACACTACAAGTCACTTAAAAAGGTGATAAAATTACCTAAACACAAGCTATACGGATGTTTAGCTGGCGATGTTGGTTCCACATTCAAATCACTATAAGTCGTTTCCATATTATTGTCTCTAACCACTCGAATCGCGGCAGTAATATCAGAATCTGAAAATTAATATTTTTAACTGAAGTAGAATGTAGAATACCGAAGCAGGTAAAAAGTGCAAACTATAACTTGATACAAAGGTGATGAAACTACCTAAACAAAAGTAGCTATGTTGGTGTATAGGTCTTGAAGCTAGTCCTATACCCAAATCACTAGGAGTAATTAGTGTATTAATTTCCACATTATCTTTCTCTGCTGGTACTTGACAATTACTAAGTATTTCAGAGCAATCAGAATCTGAAAAAAAAACAACATTTGAATAGATCAAACTAAATTTAAGTAGGTACTTAATATTAATATTAGTAGATATCTACAAATCTGTCAATAAATTAAACGTAAAAGGTAAGTAGGTATTCAATGTGCCTAACTAATAAAATTATTATTTGTAGATAGTTAAACTTTAAAATTTTTACGAACCACTATACTAACCTGTTCGACTTTGTGGCTTAGGGGGTAGATATTCGTCTGATAATTCATCAGCTGAAAAATCACCATCATTTTCGTCTTCTGAACAGGCGTAAAGAATAGAACGATAACGACGTCTTAGTTTTCTTTTAAAGTTTATTAATTCGACACCTACAAAAAAGGATAGTTAAAGTAGGTTATTACTATAATGAGTTATTACTAGATACATAATAACTGTAGGTATTAACTATTTTAACAACAATAAAACCAACCGTTGAGTAATTCAAATTGATCTCTGTTGCGTTTCTTAAAGATGTCTATTTGATTTGAGGTCTCATCATTTCGAGTAGCCGTCCTTTCTGTGAATCGAATAAGTAGTCTTAAACTAATTAAATGTTCATTATTCATTAGGTTTAGGTGCCTAATTCGAGTCTAACTAGCGAAGTGACAAAAGTAAACATAAAATAATCAAAACAATTGAAACTTTAAGGTTATAATTATGACAATGTCGCGAAATATCCATGTTTATTACTTACCTATTGATTCCACAACTGAGACATCTTTTTTGCAAACGAGATTCACCATATGCCTCCCACGAGACACCATTATCACAATAATTTCACCCACAAAAAGTCACTGTCACTGGAGTACAACGTCAACTGAGCAGAAACCAGACAGTAATGGCGGTTATGTTTACGAATAAAAATATTGCTCGCTAATAATAACATTGGATATGCTGATACTATTATATTCAAATGACGAACTATAAACTTAGTCTCGTTATCAACACCGCATCGTTCTTTACAATGATAACATTGAAAATAAATGTTTAGATTTTAGAAGAAAAACATTGTAATTTAAAATAAAAATGTGGTTAAAAAATTTATAGTCAAAAATTTTAAATGAATAACATTGTATGTCAATTTGCAATGACTATATCACAAAAAAACCCTTGCTACCATAACTTTTGTGTATTGTAACTTGATCTACAAGTATACATCAATGGAAACATGGTACATTTTCAATTACAATGAAATTATTCCATTTCACAAAAGTAGTTCTTATCGTCATAGAAATACGGTTCAAAGACAGAAATAAAAGTCTGCACTTGCTGAATTCATATGACACATAGTTGTACCTACGTGTAACTAAAGTTACAATGTTATTCATATTGGGTGTCGATATTATAATAATTCAATGTTGATATTTGAAAACTCAAGATGACATACAATTATTTGACAGATTTTTGACTGGTATAGTACAACTAGCGCCATTGTTCTGCATTTCGGTCAATTTTCTTGCGGAGATTTACAACATAGAGTTCGGGCTGGAGATTTTAGATCTTAGTACTATTAAATAAAGAACCAAATTCGTCTATTCCCACTTTCGTTGAGAAAACTCCGTGTAAGGGTAACCTTAGACGAACCATTTCGAGCGACTTTTGACCAACCCCCGAATCAAGTTGAAACTCGAAATTTAACATATAGGTAGGTTATTGGTATAATAATATTATTGGAGTTTGCAAAATAAATAAATCGGAAACCTAAAATAGGTAATGCGTTTATTGCGGACAAAAGTACGAAACGGTATGCACGGGACATGACATTTCATACGGATAGTGTTCTCGTGACTAGATCCCTTCTTATGGTGAGGATCAGTAAAGGTTGTGACGGATCACAATATTTGGGACTGCCGGCTTGCTTTTCATAGCTAAAGTTTCAACTGTTACAAAAGAGGAACCTAATAAACTTTGGACTTTCTTTGGCACGCATATAAATAGATGCCAATTATTTTGTCGGTAGAGCCGACTAATGTACTTTGTTTGTTCCGAAATTGGCCTGTTTTTCACAAATGTTTTCGGCGAGGACTTTTTTCTACTCGCGCTCCGCGCAGGATAGGTTTTCATGACACAAGCTATTTGACTTCGCCCAATACAAAAAAATCCACTATACCAATATTATTTTTTACTTGGTAACACTGTTGCTAATTGACTGCACGATCCTGCAAAGCAATATCCACGATATACCATTATATTTTTTTACTTGGTTAACAGTGTTTTCCACGAAGACGTCGCGAGGTCCAACTTGTACAAGGCCCTAAATAAAATTTGGTTACAATGCAATTTGAACTTTCTTACATCAGGATTGAGTTTCTAGTTACCGTAGCCCTGGCGCACAGGCAACTGAAGGAACATGGGTAAGTTTTAGTCAGTAAGAGTCTGACACGCCCTTCCGCTCCGCCCAGAGCGGGAGAGGTCATTTCATGATTTCCCAACCAAAAAAAAAAGGATTGAGTTTCTAGTTCCAAAACATGACTATGATCTAAGATTCTGAATTCAAGCTTAGCGTTTAGTATAGGCAAAATAAACAGATGTTTTACCCCGGTACTGAAGAATTTTTTGTTGAAATATTGTAATTGAAAAACCATTCGAGGTACATATTTGTGCTGTGAGACCTTGCTACTTGCCAAATTTTATGACTCTAGGTCAACAGGATGTATCAAAATCAAAATCAAAATCTTTAACAATTTACCCCCAGACATCAGAGTGTTGCCCACTAATAAAATCCGAAAAACAAATTTTGCTTGGCTTTTAGACAACTGTTTCTATTCGTTAACGAATTTTTTAATTATACATTTTGACATTACATTTTATCAATATTTTGTGTGTTTATTGACTTTTGATTTTATTATTATATATTTTTTTTGTTTTAATATTTGACATTATATAATTGGTATATTTTCGACATTTAATTCATAAATAATATTAAGAAAAAATTGTAAGTAATTGACATTGTATTAAAAATTATCTATCATTTCAAACTAATTTATAATTGTTAAAGGGGGTATTAATTGTACTATAATTTTTATTTCAATATTTCTACACTGGCTACGGTAGTGTATGTGAAACTTTTTATTAATATTAAGATCTTAATGTACCATTTACTGAGAAATAAATTATATCTTATCGTAATTTGGACCTGCCAGTTACATGTTTTTGACAATCTTAATTTTAGACGATCCTGTTGGTGTTGCCAACAGAAATCAAATGTGGAGCGTTGCGTTCGCCTCACCTCCATGGACATAGTACTTAAGAAGATAAATCGTGAAGAATTTAATTTTTATAACCTCAATTTCAGCAAATCAAAAAAAAAAAAACTTTTGAACCAGGTTCAATAAACAGAAATCGTTTGCAGAACATGAAAAGATATTTCTTTATCTACAAAATAAAATTAAAACCACCGTGACACGACAACCTTTTTTGGGGGCCCAAAGCTCCTAAGAAAATGGGCAATGTCCTTTGCCTCTGTTCGCAATAGTCCAACTTTTTCAGGAGTCTAACTTTTATAACATCCATACAAGTCTTCGCATGAGTTCAACTTTAATTTTTTATGTAATTTTATTAGCACTATGCCAACAGTACAGTTGAACAGAAACTCTTTGTGTTAAGATTAAAGATTAAAATTAAACAAGGATTTTAATTTTTATAATGAATTTATGACCAAGACTTTAGAAGACATTTTACACAAGCGAGAGCCTCAATTAGTCCACGCACAAAGTCGTCCACTATCTCCCATATGCGCACGTCAATGTTAAGAGCGGGTAGTAACCAAAATTGCCTATCTTCAATTGAATGTTTCATGAAATTCATAAGACTTAGGTATAAAATAAAAATAATATGAGTAACTACATGATATTTTGAAACTTTTTGTGGGACAGAAACACAATACGTTAAAATTTTCTCGATAAAATAACATCACGAAGTTACCCGTAATTTTTAAGTTTTTTCAATTTGTACTTAATATGCTAATGACTAATAGGATCATTTTTTAATGATTATCTGTATCAAGAAAAGGCGAAAAAAATTGTGCAGGCATTTTTTGAAATTCCTTTTAGTTTTGGTATTATTACGACTACAAGCTTTAAGCACTTACGACGTTTTTAGTTCGTGGAAGAAGTCATCTTCCGTCGCACGTTGCGGGAACTTCAAGCATATTTTTGTTTCACAAATCAGTCGTCGTCGCTCTGTTGAGACGAGAGGACTGCGCTTGAATTTTCTGCTGCTCTGCGATTTAAATTATTTGCGTAAATAATATTTTCGTAATTTATCACATTGTTGGAACGAAACTGTGAAATACAAAACATGAAAAAATCACTAAAACCACTTTCGAAACGATTACTAAAATCGTTAAGAATTGATAGACTAAATAAATACCACGGCTAAACTATAAAATAAAAATATTATAATAATTCAAAGTTGATGTTTGAAAACTCAAGATGACATATAATTATTTGACAGATTTTTGACTGGTATAGTACAACTAGCGCCATTGTTCTCCACTACAGTAAATTTTCTTGCGGAGAAAATGTACAACATAGGGTTCGTGCTGGAGATTTTAGATCTTATTACTATTCAATAAAGAACCAAATTCGTTTACTCCCACTTTCGTTGACAAACTTCGGGTAAGGGTAACCTTAGGCGACCCATTTCGAGCGACTTTTGACCAAAACCCCCGAATCAAGTTGAAACTCAAAATTTAACATATGGGTAGGTTATTGGTATAATAATATTATTGGAGTTTACAAAATAAATAAATCGGAAAACTAAAATAGGGTTTATTGCGGACACAAGTACGAAACGGTGTGCACGGGACACGATAGTTTTCATACGGATGGTGTTCTCGTGACTAGATCCCTTCTTATAGTGGGGATGAGTAAAGATTGTGACAGATCACAATGTTTGGGACTGTCGGCTTGCTTTTCAAAGCTAAAGTTTCAACTGTTACAAAAGAGGAACCTAATAAACTTTCGACTTTCTTTGGCACCCATATAAATAGATGCCAATTATTTTGTCGGTAAAGCCGACTAATGTACCCTAGTTATTTGTTCCCAAATTGGCCTGTTTTTCACAAATGTTTTCGGCGAGGACTTTTTTTTACTCGCGCTCCGCGCAGGATAGGTTTTCATGACACATGCCATTTGACTTTGCACAATACAGTGCAAAATCCACCAAACCAATATAATTTTTGACTTTGTAACACGGTTGCTAATTGAATTTGCACGATCCTGCAATGCAATATCCACGATATACCATTATATTTTTTTACTTGGTTAACACTGGTTTCCACGAAGACGTCGTGACGTCCAACTTGTACAAGGCCCTAAATAAAATTTGGTTACATTGGAATTTGAACTTTGTCATGCCAGCATTGAGTTTCTAGTTCCAAAACATGACTATGATCTAAGATTATGAATTCAAGCTTAGCGTATAGTATAGGCAAAATAAACAGATGTTTTACCTACTGAAGAATTTCATTGAAAATAAAGGGAGTGGACAATGGTCATACTTCGTTTAAATATTTTAATTGAAAAACCATTCGAGGTACCTATTTGTGCTGTGAGACCTTGCTTCTTGCCAAATTTCATGATTCTAGGTCAACGGGATGTATCATAAGGATTTTAATTTATTTGTGAATGTTTATTTTCTTATTTTATTGACATTTTTGTTCAATTGATTTCATTTTCTCAAAGTAAAAAAGCGGAAGGTAAGTGATGCGATTATAATTATACGCTTTTATATAATCAAAAAAGCAATTTTATCGAAATTGTTTTCGCCATCATGTAGGTAGTATCATGAGTATGTAGTATTATAGTACTTTGATGGAAGTGCTTTGCTTTTTAGAGTTCGGTACCTCAAAAGAAAAAATCGATACCCTTATGGGATCACTTTGTTATCCATCTATCTGACCTCTTATCTCAGGAATGCGTGGGGGTATCAAGTTGAAATTGATATCAAATACTTAGATAAACGGTCCTTTGGAGCTGTAAAAAAAAACGAGCTTCTAAGACGTTGACTTAGTATTTTGGCATAAATTGCCATTCATTTCGCATATCTTGACACTCGCAAATAAATTAAAACCCATAAGATGCATGTCGTTGACCTAGAATCATGAAATTTGACAAGAAGCAAGGTACAGGAATAGGTACAGGAAAGTATCTGAAAATTGTTCAATTGTAGTTATGTTACATAATGTATGGAACAATATTTTTTCAACTGCAACGTTAGGTTTGTCTTTCAATTCGGAATCGAAAATTTATAGGCCGTATCTTGAAGTAACATTTAGTCTTTATTTCATTTAAGTCAGTCTAATCTTAGTCTAGTCTCCACCAGCATCGGTAACAGATTCACGGACATACAATAATATTTAATAATATACCTACTTGTACACATAGGTAAATTGAATAAAACAGTTTCATCTGATTATTTTGCGTATACACACTACACACAAGATTCAAATTCAAATGCCTAAATATACGCCGGGCGAAAAGTTTCTGCAGGCGGGAAGCGATTGTGTTTTGTTTTTGTCGTGTTTGATGAGAGGGGTAGGCAAAGAGACGCGGGTGAAACTTGATTTTTTTCTGTCTTGCTGCGCCCTCTTAATGTTGCGTCTCGAGCTCTTCTACTTAGTTCAGAGTGAAGGTTGGCCTGCTGCAAATTAAAAGCCTGTTGTGAAGCTTCGTTTTTCAGCAGGCTGATAATTTGGAATACATTTGGCTTTTACCCAAAGATTTTATTTATTCGTAGAGCCCATGCCTCCAGTTTGTTGGTTGCGCGATGTCACTTGTTTTAGCAACTTAGAAAAAGAGAAAAAAAAGAGAAAAGATTAATCTATTCTATTCTATTCTTAGTCTCAATAATTTTCGGGTTCAGCTACTATTTACTGCAAATAATTATTAAATGTTTCCGTGTTATCATTTACATCTTCGTAACTGCTGGTCACAACTAAATAACCTTCAGGCATGTGATTTGCGGGCAAATGTGCTAATGCTATTAGATGACGTATGTATAATCGATTATCCTTGATGTCAGTTAAATGAAGTGACTTTGCTTTTCTCCAAACTGCATTTGAAAAGTGATAGAAGCAGGCACTTATCTCCGCTGCAACAAACGTAGATTTAGTTGCATTTATAGCTGCAATCTCATAATCTGTCTGAAACTCTTTTGGTTTCATGTCCGGGAAACGTCTTTGCAATAACTTGAATAACCGCTCTTATGTAATTTGCTCTTTATTGGGCAATAAAAAAAAAGGTAGGTACGATTGACGTCTTATCGTCAGTGCTACCAACGTCTCCCTGTATCGTATAGAGTTGGTAGAAGGGACGCGGCATGACAAAGAAAGTCCTATCTGCAAAATAGAGCTTAATGTTTGCACACTCTCGAACACCAAAGAATTTGCAAACACTAGAATATTAGGATCACCGTCTTCTATTATTAGAAAATCCTTGAACATGTCAGGAATAACAATATCCTTTGTTTCATTGAAAGTAGTATTTTGAATCCCTAAGGCCTTTTTTCTCGACCGATATAATGTGTCTAACACTATCAAACTTAGGTATAACTTCTGCGTAACTTTCGTTCGAAGTAAAAATTTTCATAGCGTTTTCGTAAATTTGCGGGATAGGACCCAAATCAATTAGCACTTTTAATATACAATCCACCAGTGCTGACACGACCAAGTTGCTCTTCTCATCAGGTTCACCTAAGTGTAAACTTTCACGCGAAACAGTCTCTTCCTCTTCATATATTGTCATTGTTGCTCTGCAAACTCTTTTGTGACAAGTTCATAATTATAGTTGACCTACTTCTGTTAGTTTTTGAATAATAATATCAGTTACCTTACAATAAAAGTATTCTCCGACCTCTCCCAGTATTAATAAACACAAATCGACGATGAACTACCAATACCTTCTAACTCCCTTTTTCGATTCTTATGGTCTTATTCATAATAAAGCCTTTCGCTTCATAAATATATTTTAGCTAGGTATCTAACTGTTTTGTCCCTTTCTATCAACCTTCATTTTAACTTGTCAGAAAGGGACAAAATAGTTCGATAGCTAAAATAGGTTTATGAAGCGAAAGGCTTTATTATGAATAAGACCATAAGAATCGAAAAAGGGGGTTAGCAGGTATTGGTAGTTCATCGTCGAAATGTATTCTAGCCTCATTGAGCGCGTGTAGGCACGCGCGCCTATGTTAATGATTGCTATTTGTTATCTGTAGGCGCGCCTCAACGCTGATACACAGCGCTGCTTTCTTCACGACACGTCGACACCTCGGCGGTCTGTCCCCGCCAGGTAAGACCCCCAGTTACCAGGGGGGGGGGGGGCGGTGGGAGGTCCTCTTCAAAAGTGGCGGTAACTCCGTTTTATAGTCTTCCAATATTACCTTTAAGTACCTCAAACATTGCCGCCCATTCTGCCGCCATTTTATACCAATCAGAGATGGTTGTACATAATTGCTAAATAACTTCTAACATACGTAATAGTACTAATAATTAACAGATCTTGTATAGTGGAACTATTTTAAAACTTCATAAGTGTTTACGCCTGCACGTTGATTGTGAAGACGTTCAGTGTTTGTGTTTGTCGCACTTGCTATTTTAAAGGACCAGGCGCCGTATACATTTTATTTTACTTATACCGTCACAATATATAATTATCTTCTTACGCTCCGCATATTATTATTGTTTAATACAGTTTAAATACCAAATTAAATAACCAAACCTCGATACGGGAGTTTCATTTAGGTTCAATGAAGCCCCAACATCTGGCGACCTACGACAAAACCTGCAATTTTAGCGGAAAACAAGTTCGACCATAGGGACCACGCGCTGTTGGTGTAGCCGTTACGCCGCGGCTACTTTTCACCTAAATCAAGCATCATACCTGGGTTTCCTGGAGGTGTACCAGCCATTGCAGCCACCACCGGTTAGCGATCAGCATTCAGCAGCGTACCGCAGCCTCGGCCAATGCAGCTAAGAGCCCATTTTTCCTTGTGAATTCCCTGTTACCTTTTACCCTTACCCTTAATAATTCCATCCAATACCTATTTAAAATAGCTTCTATGAGTGCATTGGTGTCTTTAGTCATTGTAGTATCTTAAAATAATTACATCAATGCACCATCGGCAGTTCATTAATGCATATAATTGGGATAATCAAATATTTAAAAAAATATGACCTAATATTTACATAAATTAGTATGTAATGTTAATTTCTATGTGACTTACAACCTTTTATGATCATAAAAGCTTATCTACACAATTTTTTGCTTTATGCTTTCCTATTATTCAGTAACAAACAAAAATAAATATTCTGCATAAAATTATTCAAGTATTGACACGTTTTTTCCTAGTTGATCCAGGGATACCCGCCCTATTCTTATTTTAAATAGGCGGTTCATTTTCACTTTCAGCTTTCAATAGACTGGCTCAAGCACATAGTCTCGACTAGGGTTAATAGGGTTTCCTATTTCTTTCCGGAGAGCTTTTTCCCACAGTTTTCGTCTTTTAACATCTTTAGCAAAAACATGGGTCTCCGTACTTTTGCAGTCAACAGCGACGCACTGGGGAATATTAATTAATTATATGTAAATTAAGTCGCTTGGATATAAAAAGATATGGATAGTGACAGCTAGCTGTCAAATTCTTGGACTAGTGATAGTAGCGATATCTGAAGTGAGCAAAGTGAGCTTCAATTTAAAGAAACTGAAAAATTTTACTAATTAAAAAGCCATCATAACAAAAATCGTTGACTCTAAACTTCAGTTCAGAAGTCCGAAGCATCAGATTTTTATTTCAAACGTCTCATCATAATCATCTTCCTGCCTTTGTCCCATGTTAATTGGGGTAAACGCAACAAGTGTTCGGCTTCCATTTTATCTCAAAGGTCTGTAAGAAAAAAAAAAAACAGAATGCTAAAATGCATGAGTTTAGACACGTCACGATGTAAAACGCTTTTAGTTTTGGTGACAGCCAGACTGACAGCTAACCTCCGAATTCATTTATCTGTCATAACATTTTAACCTCACCTCACTCAAGATAGTTACAGTTTTATCAAATCTTAGTAATCGTTTAAGAGTAAATCTGTAAATAATGTTCCACACGCAACAGATTTAGGAAGACCTTGATTATTGAAACTTTTTAAAGATTTCTGTAATTGTTTTCTTAACTAAGATTTTGATGAGCTCACGATATTTTTACTTGGAGTTAACGTGAGTAAAGTTCGTACAACATTGCGTAATTAACAAGCTCAAGAGACCACCAAAACCTTAAAGGTAATCAGTGTGTTGTAAATATTTGTATTCAGGTGTAGTGTGGAATTGAACCGGCTGTCAGTGCGCAGTGCCATTGAAGAGGCGGCAAAAAGTGTGTTCGGGGAGTGTGGCGCCGGTTCCCAGTGCGTGGACGTGCTGGTGGCGGGTGACGGCCGCGCGCTGGTCCGCGTGCGCGCGAGCCAGCTGCGCCGTGTGCGAGCCGCGCTGGCGCTAAGCGGCGCCGAGCTGCGCGTTACGCGGCACGCGCCCGCGCTGCAGGCTCTGCTCTGATACTCTCACTACCAACGCGCAGTAAGATCACCTACTTGCCGCCACCATTGTGATATACAGTCCCTGAATGGAGATCAGTATCCACCTTACCAGGTAGTTGACTTGGTAAGGTTGATATCTATGTCTGTCCACTGACTGTACCTATGTTCTATATTAGAGGTTTCCGCACTTAGTCCGTCAGGTGGACTTTGTGCGTGGGCATGGTGGCTGTTGGTGGTTATTCCAACCAGCCCACCTCCATCCAGAAATTGATTACGTCTCCTGGTCTGTTAAGAACATCTGTGTAAGATCTGGGTGCCCCGAGGGTTTCTATTCTAATCTGGATGACTCCTTTGTGTTTACAGAGCACATGCATAACGGTTTCCTGAGCCTCCATGCAAGCTCAGCACAGAGGACTTATGCCTATCGTGTGAAAGTGCTTGTTTAGTGAGCAGTGTGCTTTGATGGACCCTGTCACCAGGTGCAGTCCGTTCCTGTCCAGGCGTAATAAACGTTTGGTTAGCCTGCCATCTAAGGATTGCATGCTTCCCTGGACTGCCTGCAGCCCAGTGTCGAGGGCCACCAGCTCTCTGCTTGTGTGTGGGTGAACTCCTGTAGCCACCTGCATAGCTGGTTGAAGGGTATGAGTACGATAGGTTCGGGTCCCACAAACTGACATGCTAGGTGCTGTTCTATCTAGTTCACCAGCTGTGTCATTACCTAGTGATCCATTGTGTCCTTTCATCCATTGCAGTGTTACTGTGTTACGGGTTAGATATTGTTACTTGTTCTAGTGTATTGTGACATTCTAGTGTTAGTCTCAAGGTAATATAGTTATCCCCTTAGGATTAAAGAATTGAGGTGCTGTCGGAGAGTTTACATATATGACCTGACAGTACCTAAAACTATACTTTAACATCCCAAGAAAATTCAGACCGACCAAATATTATTGTTTGGTTCAATTATGCACATTTTTTATTTTTCTCCTGCATGTTGGAGATGTACATGGTAACTGCAATCATAACTGTTTGTGTACAGAGATGGCAGCCCGGTCCGTGCTGTCGTCGGGGCTGGATGGTAAGGATGTTGTGATCATAGCCACCAGGGAAGAGTTGGCTACACCCAGCAAGGTGAGCCTACCCGAACCAGAGCCTGCGCCTGGACTCATCTTGGCAGATGGCACCATCAACTGGGGCTGTCCATGTTTGGGTGGGATGGCGACCGGCCCGTGTGGGTCACAATTCAGAGAAGCCTTCTCTTGCTTCCACTACAGGTGCGAGTCTGTCACTTTTGTTGATGTTTTGATTTAACAATTACTTAACTCATGATGAAGACAAGGTTTTTGTGTATATTAATGAATGATGATAAAATCTTGGGTAATTAAATTAATAATATAAAATTAATTGACAATATCATTGGCTTAACAAGTACATATTGCAGAAAAAGACATGTTGCACCAACCTCAAATAAATTGGGATAAAGGCAAGGGAATGATCACGAATAGTTTCACAACACTCACACCCACACCCACACCCAGTTGATAACTTGATAAACTCTAGCACTACTAAAAGGTGATTCCATCAATGTGGCCCACAAATGTAATTTTGAGAGTTTGACAAGGTCTCAATCTAAATTTTAAATTCTCGACTCAGAAACCGGGTGTAAGACATAGCTTTCTGTTATAAGCTAGTTATGATGACTAATATGAAGATATGATCTAAATGTTGCAGCGACGCGGAGCCCAAGGGCAGCGACTGCTACGAGAAGTTCAGCGTGATGCAGGAGTGCATGTCGCACTACCCCGACCTGTATGGCAAGGACGACGACGACGAGCTCGCCGCCGCCATGGACGCCGCTCACGAGTCGCCCGAGCGCGCCGAGCCCCACGAGCCCCACGAGCCACGCGAGCCACGCGAGCCGCGCGAGCCGGCCGAGCGCGCCGCCGCGCGCGCCGGGCCCGGCGGCGACTCGCGCTAGACCCGTGTGTGGCTCAGCCACCTACTAGTGCCAATTAACGTGGCAATATTATATTTACAGATTCTAGCAATCTTTTGTCCTTTCACGAATATAAAACGATACATCGTCGTTCGGATTCCTACAAAGAGAGATACGCGAAATGCACTAACTTATCGGACACCTACTACTAAGTTTAAAATAGACGATATTATAATGTTGCTACTAAGTTGAGGTGCATGTATTGTGTTGGTGATTCCTACCACGTGACTCACTTACCGTAGCTTAGTTATTTAGTTTGTGAAACTACATTTGTTCATGTACCTAGAGCAAAATAATTATTTTGATTAAATTTT
Source organism: Dryobotodes eremita (assembly GCA_917490735.1). Classification (NCBI taxonomy): domain Eukaryota; kingdom Metazoa; phylum Arthropoda; class Insecta; order Lepidoptera; family Noctuidae; genus Dryobotodes; species Dryobotodes eremita. Next base: position 23,026,739 of record OU823257.1, read on the forward strand.
AGTTAAAATAGAACTATTCGTTTGAATTTCCTCTACTTATTTAGGTCACAAGTTATCCAACAAAGTATCATGTTGAGCCACCTGACACATTCGATTAATTCACAAAATTTTATATTTTCAAGATAGGTACTTAAGTATAGGTATCTTAATCTTTAGTAAATTAGATGTAAAAATAAGACAACCGCATTTGTTATTTTGTACAAAGGACGTTGTTCATTATTTTGCCATAATATTAAAAGGGCAATTTATATTTTTAAGTACCTATAATAGCCTTCATTAGGTACTTAATTCAAATTAGATGTTTTCATAATAATTAGTTTAGACTTCTAGGGGTTTATTTATAAACGGCTCGGGATTAATTAAGCTACTTCAATGTACCCCCAAGCAACAATCCATTTTATACTGTGAGTAAGTGTTTTAGAATTAATAATGTATTTTTTATTGATTTACATGACATAACTTATGATATTTTTGATGACATTTAAAGAGAAAACTGTCTGTGAATGTGAGTAGCATGCAGGCTACATTGAATAAATGATTATTATTTTAATATTGTTAATGTGAAGACTATGTGGGTCATTGTTGCATTTTCTTTTTCTCCTCAGTTAATTTTAATCATGGTCTGGCAGTTTGAGTACTTTTTGTGGCCTACCCAAATGTCCTTTCTTTGGTATTGTTCGTCGAATCGCTGAGCTCCTTAAGTTCTGAGTTGAGCTGCACGATTACTGACAAATGCATGCACTGATTGGACAGGTCCACTCAACCTGTGTGGTTTTTCCTCAAAAGACCATTTCAGACACAAATCTACATGGTCTTCACATGGTCTGACCAAGATATGTCTGGACGTTAAAAGAGACTGACCTCTGAGTTTATTTCGGCCTTTCTTCTCAGAGTAATCAGATAGGAAATGCCGACCTCATCTAGTTTTTAAAATATGATTGTCGTGTAAAAGTGTTTGTTCAAACCTACTTACAGAAATAAAATCATTTATCATTTAACGTTGCCTAAAGTTAAGTAATGATTAGCGACTGTTTAACCATAGGTACATTTTTGACGTTTAAACGTCATTTAACTTTTAGCAACGTTTATGAATAAACCCCCTAGAGGTACTTAATCAAAGAAGCAGATTATGATTGAATAAAAATACCTACTTAAATATTCTTTGTTGTCCCGGTTGCATTTTCGGATTAATGGCTTCGATAGGTGAAACGTGAAACATTGCAGTTCATTCCGTTCATTTGGTCGATATGATCGGATCAGTGGTAGGAATATTCCTTATTTTTGAGGTAGGATAACCACAGAGGCCGCCATATTACAAGTTTATTAAGTAGATAATACTTTTGTATAAAACGGAATTAATTAGTATTGGACTATCTATATCGACGGGTAAAAGGCAAAAGGCGTCAACCACCACGGGTAATAATGTTCAGGAGAACAAAAACAAAGTTTTAAAAAAAAAATGTCTTTATTGCTTTATTGAATCACATCACAATCTTTAGAAAAGTTAACCAAAATACAATGTTCTTTAATAATTTTACATCAATGTAAGTCTAAGATCAATAGTTTCAAAGATAGATGTCGTTTGACCCCAGGTTTTTACCATGTTTATCGCATTTGCGAGTGGTCAAGTAACAATATTTAATGTTGGTATATTTAGATTTTGGCTTAAGTTACAATCCTACTAAGTATAATAATATTATAAATGTGAAAGTGTGGATGTTTGTTACTCAATCACGCTAAAACGGCTGAACGGATTTGGATAAAATTTGGCACATGGGTAGACTATGACCTGGATTAGGACATAGGATACTTTTTATCCCGATATTCCCACGGGATCGAGATTTCTGCGGGTGAAACCGCGGGGCGCAGCTAGTATGTTAATAAAGTAATATTTTATGTTTGGCACAACAGGTCATAGAGTTATACATTTTTAAACTAAAACAGTATAAAGAACAAAACTGAGATCCAGTAATGGCTCGACGAATACAAAAAAAAAAAACAGCAGTTACCAAACTCTAAGTAGCACCTCTGAGTATATTTGAGTAAATTTACCACAATAATTTGGTAATTAACTCTTACTACAATAACACATCGAAAATATACTCACTAACGTCGATCACTTCCATGTAGACTCATTCTGGTCTCATCAGTGAAAACTACACTATCCCACTACTCTAACGTCCAATCCCTATGCTCTCGAGCAAATTCAAGTCGTGCTCGATGGTGGGTTACCGTTAATGCTGGGCCTGTTGCTCTCTTTGGAGTCTGGTTCCGTTCAGCAAGCCTCCATCTGACGGTATCTAAACTTATGACCACTTGGCGTTCGTCACGCAGACTTTGTTGGACTTGAACTGCGTTGAGGCGGCGATTTCGCAGAACATTAAGTTGGATATAACGAACATTTGCTGCTGATGTAGCCCTAGGTCTCCCCGTACCTGGACGGAAATCGAATGCTCCAGTCTCTATGTATCGTCTGTAATCTCATTGTACCGAAGATCTGCTGATTCGAAGACCTTACGTTGCGCAACGCCCGTTTGAAGTAAAACTACAGCTTGAGCTGCTTCCTTAGGTGTCGTATCCATTATTGACCGAAAAAATAGCAAAACTACACGTTTCTGAGCAAAAAAATGACAAAAACTAAAGAAATGATAAGAAATATCAGACTACCCTCATTGTAGAAAAAAAGAACGGTAATGGCGAACTCTAGTCAAATCAGAGCAAATCGTTAGCATTTTATTTGTTCCTTGATTACAATGTGAGATGACGGTACTTTAGAATAAATTTATGATCATTTTAATCAGCATGAAACTCACTTTCTGTACGTATAACTTTGATAGTTGTAAGTTTTATATTTTTTGAGAAAATCAATTCAGAGCTCCAAGGCTGCGGGTGGCCCAGTTTATTTGCTATAGAGTGTCTATGGATGACATTACAGGTATATGGCGGCATGGAATAATGGACGGTAACATTTATATATCCTAAAACTAGTTCAAGGACATTCACCTCTATTTATAGACTTTTCATATCACGGGGATAACCTACTTTGGGTGAGGCTACGTTGTTTCTAAATTGTAGTTGAGAATTTGAAAGTATTTGTCTGTTTATCTCATGAAGTCTTTGGTTTTTTCTGTGATCAATTAGTTGGTTTCGTAAGAAAATTTATATGAGATAGATTTAGCTTTACCCGTGACCCCATCCGATTGGTAGATGGAAAACGAACCCTTATTGAGTTCATTACATCGATCGCTTTTAACGTTCTGCATCGTTCTCACATGCATAATTTCAACATGAATGATGTAACCATATTTTGTAACTGTCGCAAACAATTCATGCCCCCGCACTTCCGGGTGCCGCCGCGCGGGCCCTCCCTCTCGCTTCAACGACTATACACTCGGGGCATAAGAGAGGGAGAGCGATAACGTGCCGCGGCGCTCGCGCGTCCTTGGCGCTGGGCAGTTGATGCATAGCCTCGCTCGAAGGCACAGTTACGAACACAGAGTACATTTTATAGTTACGAAAGATGGCGTCCCAACTGTAGGCCGAATGCTACAGTTCCTGTGAAAACTGTGTAGTGAAAATACTTACGAGTGTGTACAACTGTGAACATAATTGTGATTGTGTAACAATGCCGAAGACACGGAGTAGGCAATCACTCAGTGGTTCGCATGACGATGAACTCAACGACAGCGTCACGCTGTCTCGCGATAACTTTACCTCTCTGTTATCAACGATTCAGCAATCGAATGCGGAGATCTGTGAGCGTATGTTAGAGCGCCTGTCGACATTCGCGTCCCCTCTGACCGCTCAGTCACCGGCGCCAGCGCCGAGTGCGGCGGAGAAGACCGGCAATTTCTCACGGTGCTCATCCAGATACTCCGGAGCGGCTAAGGAAAACGTCGAAGCGTTCATCGATGCCATTGAAGCATTCAAAGAATGCACGAACATCTGTGATGATGTCGCTATTCGAGGCATGTCTATGCTACTTACCAACGAAGCAGCAACCTGGTGGCAGAGTATCCGCGCGGAGGTCACATCCTGGAAAGAAGCAATACAATACCTTCGTGACGCGTACGGTGACCGCCGTCCTGAGTACAAAATATATCGGGAGTTATTCAGAGACGAGCAGGGTGAAGACGAACGAACAGATATCTTCGTAGCGAAGAATCGAGCCCTCCTAACACGCCTACCAGCGAACGACCTGTCTACCAAGGTGCAACTTGATATGATTTACGGTCTATTACACCGGAAAATCCGTAAAAGATTACGACGCGAAGAGGTTAGTAATTTTTCCAAGTTGCTATCGAAATCTAGAATTATCGAAGATTCCTTAAACGAATCGACAAAGCGAGAATCGCAAAACGCCGCATCCATTGCTTCGCGTACGAGACATAGCGCAACCGAAACACCTACTCAGGCCGCAATGAACGACGCGCGAACATCAAACTCCGCTGCAAGCGTGAGATCGGTGCACGGGACATCTATCACGCCACGCGGCGACAGCGCGCCACCCTCCGCCGCGCGCCTGCAGGACACGCCCGCGCAGGTTCCTAACGAGTTGCGCGCACAGCGCGCATCGCACGCGCGTGCCACCGCCGCAACACCGCGTGATGAACACGCACCAGCTGCAGCGTCACCTAAACAGCAACGACCGTTTTGTGCGTATTGTAAACGCTACGGACACAAGCGTGACCAGTGCCGTAAGTTGGCGGACAAAGGTGAGTCAGCGGTTGATTCTAATAATTCGGTTTCGTGTTATAAGTGCGGATCTAAAAATGTTACTCGTGAATCGTGCAAAAAGTGTAACAACGAATCAAGTTTTTATAGTGTTGATACTAGTCTGCAAACGAATCTAAAGTACACTCAAATACAAAAGTCTAAAAATCGTGATCACATTGCGTGTTCCAAAAATGTTTATAATAGCGTAGAGAAGTGTTTTGATAAACATTGTTGTGAAGATTTGAACCATACTAAATCTAATACTACGCATTCTTGTTTTAAAAACGTTGATGGAGATGTTTGTTGTCTCGTTCAAGAAAATAATAACTGGTCTCGTGATAGTTCGAGTCAGCCTGCGTACAGTCAAGCTGAAATGTCTTATGATAATAAATGTTATTCTGTACAGAGTAATTTTTCGGATAGCAATTTGTCGAACGATCACATGACCAGCTACAAGATCGATAATAATAACGATCGTTTATGTAATTTTTCAGACAATGATTATTTTTGTTATAATAACGTTCCCAATGTAAAAGGGCGTAACAGCCATTTTTGTAATTCATTGCAAAATGATTTATTTTGTTGTAATGATGTTTCTAAGAATGTGTTAAATATTAATATGGTGTGTAGTGACATATGTGTAGAGAGCGCGCCCGCCGGTAAGAGCTCCGACAGAAAAGTTTTGCGGCCGATTTTCGATATAAAAATTTTAGGCGCGTCGGGGACCGCGTTAGTTGACACCGGTGCCAAACATTGTATTGCGGGCCATACACTGCACACCCTCCTCTGTCGAAGGGGACACCCTCTTGAACCGGCGCGAAGACGTATTAAGCTTGCCGATGGACACGCTCGCGACGTAGCCGTGCTCATGACTACTCTTGACGTGCATTTAGAGGAGAAGGTCATTAGAACTCCTTTTCTTATTCTACCTGAAGCGCTTAACAATGAAACGTTGCTCGGCATGGATTTCTTGTTTGCCGCCGAAGTAGTCATGGATTTTTCCCGGGAATGCTGGTATTTTTCTAATAACAGCCGCGTTCAGTATATGATGCGTTTTGAACCCTCCTTATCACCAAAGCTGGCTTGTTCCTCTGCTGACGTACTTCGGGACGACGAAGGTACATTGTTAAACCCATCTGACCGGAACCTGCTAGCGCAGACCTTGGTTACCAATACGGACATTTTCCAGCCAGGGGGAGAGCCTACCCCGTTTGCTGAGCACCGTATTGATACAGGTGAGAATCCTCCTATCTATGTACCTCCGTACCGATTGACTCCTGCCAAGAAGGAGCTTATGCGTCAGGAGATTGAGAAGATGCTGAAGGACAACATCATTGAAGAGTGTGAGTCTGCATGGTGTTCACCAGCTCTACTGGTTCCTAAGGCGAACGGCAGCACCCGTTTTTGCGTAGATTACAGACGTCTAAACGCCGTGACCAAAATTGACCATTACCCAATGCCTTTGATTGATGATTTGTTACAGTCAACAAAGAGGAACTGTTATATGAGTACATTAGACCTGAGATCCGGCTACTGGCAGGTTAGTGTAAATGAGCAGGACAGAGATAAAACCGCGTTCATTAGCCCATTGGGAACTTTTCGCTTCAAGCGCATGCCCTTTGGTCTCAAAAACGCTCCGGCTACTTTCCAACGGCTGATCGATCGTCTGCGCTCCTGTTCATCCCTAGCCAATGTGACAATCCTCGCATATTTAGATGACCTGCTGATCATATCTGAAGGTTTCCAGCAGCATCTCCAGGATCTCCAGGCTGTATTCAGTCGGCTTCGCGAATTCAAGTTGCGAGTCAACCGGGAGAAGTGCGTTTTCGCAAGGGGAAGCGTCAAGTACCTGGGACACGTAATTACCCAACAGGGCGTCTCACCCGATCCTGAAAAGGTTCAAGCTGTACTAGATATGAAGGAACTAAGCAAGTTGAAACATCTACGGACATTTTTACAAACCTGTTCTTGGTTCAGGAAATTTATCCCGAATTTCTCCTCTGTAGCAGAGCCACTTACGAGGCTAACAAGAAAGCATCAGACCTGGACCTGGGATTCAGCTCAGACCATTGCTTTTAACGAGCTGAAACGACTTCTTACCTCAGCACCAATCTTAATCCAGGCTGACTTTAATCGCCCCTTCGTCCTTCGCACCGACGCGAGCAATTATGCCATCGGAGCCGTTTTACTCCAGGGGGAGGACAAGGAGGAAAGACCCATTGAATACGCCAGCCGTCTTCTGAACACTGCTGAGCGTAACTATTCTACAACCGAACGAGAGGCCTTAGCGGTAGTGTGGGCGGTGGAGCGATTTAGATGTTACCTAGACGGACATCCGGTGATTATTGGTAGCGACCACCAACCTCTTCGTTGGCTGATGACGCTAAAGTCTCCTACAGGTCGTTTGGTGAGGTGGGCCCTCAAGCTACAATCATTCGACATTCAGTATCAGTACACCCCGGGAAAGGCAAATGTAGTGGCAGATACGCTGAGTAGGCCGATATGCTCCCAAGATACCCGTGACAGTTGCGGTATTTGCTCAGTGATAATTGATTTTCCCACTAAGAGCCCTGCGGAGTTAAGGCGGGAACAGCTTGCTGACCCGGAGGTTGACAAAATTATCAAAGAGATGGAGAGCCCAGACGAAGTGGCATCTCGTAGATGGACGGAGCGCGGGTACCTGTTATCACAAGGAGTACTATACCGGTATAATCCCGACTCAGATAGCGAGGCTCCTCAACTTGTTATTCCAATTTCACTCCGTCCCGAGATCTTGAAAGAGTGCCACGATTCACCTCTGGCGGGACATTCTGGAATCGATCGTACTTACCACAAGATCGCCCAGTCCTATTATTTTCCCGGAATGCGAAGAACCATTATAGATTATGTGAAGGCCTGTGTCGATTGTCAGCGATATAAGGCTACCAATGAAAAACCCTCTGGATTACTACAGACGCCTGTGATGCAGCAACGGAATGAGGTCCTAGCAGTAGACCTCTTCGGTCCCTTACCTGAAGGAGAGAACGGTGAGAGATGGATACTTCTAGTTGAAGACACCGCCACACGTTGGGTAGAGCTCTACGCCCTTCAGGAAGCGACTGCTGAGGCCTGCGCCCGTACTCTCACCGAGGAATACTTTCTCCAATACGGCTTACCGCGCAGGGTCACATCTGATAACGGCGTACAATTTGTCGGGGCTGTCATGCAACAATGTATGTTCATCTTAGGGATCAAACAAAACTTTGTGCCACTTTATCATCCGGAGGGAAACCCCGCCGAACGTAAGAATCGAGACCTCAAGGCTCAGCTCTCACAACTCGTGGAGACTAACCATTGCTCTTGGCCTGTGAAACTCCCAATGATTCGTTTCGCTATGAATAGCGCGGTATGTAGAATCACTGGTGTCACTCCCGCATATCTCATGTTTGCCAGAGAAATGAGGTCCCCCACAGAAGCTCGTCATGATTTGAGGGCGATACTCGATAAAGAGAACTTTCTTCCCCAAATTACTCCCTACCTAAGATCTTTTATCAACTCTTTATCTGCAGTTCGTGAAAGAGTCGAATTACAGCAAGATCAGTCTAAGAAGGTTGCTGATCGATCCCGTCGACCTAGTCCAACGTACGAGGTCGGAGATAAGGTTCTGGTCCGGTCACATGTACTGAGTCAAGGTAGCAAGGGTCTCACTGCTAAATTTGTGCCCAAACGGGATGGACCGTATCTTATAACAAAGAAGGTCAGCCCTACCACTTATCTTATCTCGCCAATAGGGAACCCTGAGGAATCCTTAGGAAAATACCATGCACAGGATTTGACGCCTTTTGTAGACAGCGGTACTGGAAGCGACGTACCATCTAATCCTGTCATTCCCAAGCGACGTCGCGGACGCCCGAAGCACAAGGGCAATGAGCCAGTCCAGGAACGAGGGCGTTCTCCTGGACTAGAGGGGGAGTCTGTCGCAAACAATTCATGCCCCCGCACTTCCGGGCGCCGCCGCGCGGGCCCTCCCTCTCGCTTCAACGACTATACACTCGGGGCATAAGAGAGGGAGAGCGATAACGTGCCGCGGCGCTCGCGCGTCCCCAGCGCTGGGCAGTTGATGCATAGCCTCGCTCGAAGGCACAGTTACGAACACAGAGTACATTTTATAGTTACGAAATAACCATATTTTGATTTAAAAGAGTGTCCATAGAGTTTCTTGCCCGTTCTTCTCCATAGGTACTACTACGCTTTGGAATGTGCAACTAGCTTCATCTTTCTGACTGACCGACCCCTTGACAATTCATAAATGCCTGTAATTGGTTTATTTGAAATAAATGCTTTGAGTTTGAGTTTGGTCATACATAATATTTTTTTACTTTACCAACACCGCTCCTCAGGTGGTATCGGTCAACTATCCACTTATCAACCAGATTTCGGGAGCTGCATAGTTTCGCAGCAACCGCTGAACAATGACATCTGCTTTATATGAAACTGCGTATAAAGGAGAGGTCGATACGTAGACATAACAATCTATGTACCAAAAGTATTTTTTTTTTTGCAATAGTGTTAAGTGACAAAATATTACTAAAAAAATCAAATTAATATGGGTATAACCGACAAAATTGATTTTAATATATATTTTTTAAATTGTGCCAAGCGACAAGGTGATACAAAAACATAATATTCAAAATAGTCCTTCAACCAAACAAGGTAAAGTCGGTGTCGGTTGAGCACGTTTGGTAAGTATAGATTTTGCAATTCAGTACAAATAAATCTTTGGTGCAAGTGACTTTTTTTCATGCTAGAGAAACGAAACCTAGACCATTCGAAACAGAAAAAATAGTGGAGTTGGGGTCATTAAAAAATTTAAGATCGCAAAAAGTGGCGCTTGCCCCCTTTTGCTTTTTTACCGTCGATATGCCAGGTGCACGTGCGAGGTGTCGAAAGACGCGTCTCCGCGCGTGCTAGCGACCTTTAGAGGAACTGGAATTTACGCTAAACAAAAATTTTGAGTTTTGGTCAAAAAACGTGTTTATCGACTGAAAAATTTGTGAAAACCTGAATGAAATTACGACTACCAAACGGGACTCGAGCACGCGGAACGCGCACCGGAATACATGTAAGGCAGGTAAGTATCTATTAAAATTATTAATAAGCGGATTTAGACGAAAGGTTTTAAAATAAAAAAATGTTATAGTGTACCTATTCTTTAGAAAAATATTGATATTTTTTTAGAAAAATATTGATAATTTTTCTATGTTTTGAACTTATATACAGTGGGTTGCCATATTAATAGCCCGGGACAGTCACGAATTATTTTTATTTGTGAAGTATGAGTCTTAAATTAATTAGAAAAACACATTTTTTAATGGGGATAGCTTTAATTACACAAAACGGTTATTAACGAAGTAAAATAAGAACAAAAAACAAAAAAAAAAAAATTAAGTACATAAATAGGCGAAAATAAATGTTACTTAGTAGTGATTAGTACTTAGTGACATTTCCTTTCGCCTCAATTAGTGCTTCTATACGCCTGGGCATGCTTTCTATGCATTGTTTGGCACTTTCTTTTATCTTAGGGTTGTGATGCCAAACATTAATGAGCTTTTCTATCAGCCTGACCTTGGTGGTTATCATTTCTTTTGCTATTTCGGCCTTGGTAATCTCCCACAAATTTTCTATGGGGTTCATGTCAGGAGAATTACCAGGCCAAGGTAAAACTGGAATGTTATGGTCTGCCAAGAACTTGGTAACGCTTCTGGCTTTATGGCATGGCGCTGAATCATGCATAAACATAAATTCCTCACCATTAGGGAACCATTCTTCAAGTGTCGGTAACAGGCGAGTTTGTAAAACTTGTCTGTACTGGTCTTGTTTCATGGTTCCCTGGACAATGTACAGGCGCCCAACCCCCCCCCCCCCCTTGGCGCTTGTTACAGATAGGTTAGGTTAGGTTAGGTTGGGGTGCATGTTGAAGAGCCTCCTCGTGGCGCACCCTGGGCAACGTCAGCTCCAATTGCCCACCTGCTCTTGGTGGTGGACAATTGGGGCTGGCGGCTAATCTTCAACAAACGGGGAAGGGTCATGGTTCCAATCACCTATCATTCTAGATGGTCGGTGAAGGGAACCGGGCTAGGGGCGGGACGGCAAGTCCGTCATAGGGGTAGGCCTGGTGGCCATCTTACGTCTACACCCCCTCTGATTGCAGAGGGTTGGTGGTAGGCGTACAGTGGGAGCGGGAGAGGAAGACAACCTCTTTAAAAAATTACCTCAATCCCAAGGTCGAGCGTGCCGAGGGGATGAATGGCCGGAGGGTATCCGGTCGCTAGCGCTGGGGGGGGTAACAGGGGAGAAAAGGGACCACACCCTTCAAAGGAAAACAAAAAATTATGGACAAGACAAAGGGAAAAACACTACCCCAGGGCGGTACCGGCTGCTCAGCAGCCGGAGAATCCGCCACGTTCCCATCGGGAACGTCATGCCCCTCGTATTCTGGGGGGGGCAACCAATGTCTTCCGCTTGCCGATGGCAACATGAGCCGAGGAGGCTCATCACGTTCTCAGTCATCCGAGGACGTGATTAATTTTAATGCCGACACCACCGGCCAGCGAGAAAAGGAGCTTCAAAAGCACCTGAAGCCCCTGCGCGTCGTGGTCACGCCGATTGCTGTCTCCGACAGCAACAAAAGCCGAGGAGGCTCAAGTCCTGATAGGGACCGGTCCGACAGGGAGGACACAAGGAGGAAGCGCAGCCTCTCCTCTAGTGAGGAGAACCTGTTGGCCGCAAAGGTGCCAACGGGGCAGAGAGGGCGTGGTCGTGTGGTGGCGGGCGGAGTCCCCACTCGGCTGCCGGAGCGTGACGGGCGGGGTCGCTTCAAGCCAATAGGCCGGACCAACACGCCAGCTCCAGTGGAGCGCGTGGAGAGCGCGGAGAGCGGCCTCGAGCCCATGGAGGCGGACCTAAGCGGGGACTCCACACCCTCCCTGCTAGGGTCCAACAGAGCAGAGGCGAGCGCTGCGAGGCGGGCGCAGCGAAGGACTGTAGCGGCTGACGAGGTTAGCGAGTTAGCCCGACAGGCCCGTGAGCGGCGCTCTACCCGGATGGCTGCCGGGGGGTCCGTAACAGCGGTGGCGCTCAGCCGCCAGGTTTTGGACGGCGTGGATGTCGTCCTGAAGGTTGCCACCAAATCGGGCAACCTGAAGGGCACATTCACCCGTGCCCTAAAGGAGGCGGCTGACGGTATTAAGGAGGCGGTTGAGGTCCTCCTTAACCGTACTAGCACGGAGGAGACGGCGAAGTTATGGGAGGAGAATGGCCGTCTCCGATCCGAGTTGGAGGACCTCAAGCGGCAGTTCGCCGCTCAGGCCGCAGCCACCGGCCCCTCTTCCGTCGCGGCCCCATCGTCGGCTCCATTGCTGGTCCCGGCTTCGACCCCTGCACTTGCGGATGCGGAGATCGAAAAGATCGCCCGCATCTGCATGATGCAGTGCGGAACGATGGTGGGTGCCCGCTTCGAGGCCATAGAGACAAGGCTCCTGCCGGAGGAAACCCTCCGCCCACCGCTCGCTGCGGATAAGCGGAGAAAGGAGGGGCCCGCCAGGCAGGGGCCAGTGATAGCCGCGGCGGCAGAGACAAGCCGCTCCGGGAGTGGGACCAAAAAGCCCGCTAAGGGTGCGTCCGTGCCCACTTCCCGGGCTGCTGCGCCACTGGCGACTGCGCCACCGGCGGCTGCACCACAAGCGGCCGCGCCCGGGCCTTCCACGGAGGCCTGGACGACGGTCGTCAAACGGGGCCGTCGTCACGGGAGGAAGACGGCACCACCGACACCCGCTGGAGCACCGGCACCAGCAGTGAAGAGGGCCCAGGGACCGCCTAAGGTCAGAGCCCCACGCTCCGCGGCTGTAGTGATCACTTTGCAGCCCGGAGCCGTCGAGAGGGGCGTCAGTTACAAGGCGGTCCTGACTGAGGCGAAAGCCAAAGTCGCGTTCCCCGACCTTGGCACACCGTCCGGCTTCAGAATGAGGCCGGCGATCACGGGGGCGCGGCTGCTTGAGGTGTCGGGTGCCTCTAGCGGCGAAAAGGCGGACATCCTGGCCGCCAAGCTTAGAGAGGTCCTTAACCCGGAGGACGTCCGGGTGTCCAGGCCGATGAAGACCGCTGAGCTGCGCGTCGGTGGCCTGGACGACTCAACAACCCCGGCTGAGGTTGTGGCGGCCATCGCCCGAGTCGGCGGATGTCCGCCCGACGATGTGCGGACGGGTGACATCCGCGTCGACGCTTCCGGGCTCGGCACGATTTGGGTGCGGTGCCCGGTGGCGCCGGCGAACAAGGTCGCTGTCGGTGGACGTCTATTGGTGGGATGGGTTGCGGCGAGTGTCAAGCTGCTGCAGCCCAGGGCCATGCGGTGCTACCGGTGCCTTGACATTGGGCATGTTAGGGCACGGTGCACCGCCGAAGTGGACCGCAGCGAGCAGTGCTATCGCTGCGGCCAGCCCGGCCACAAGGCGGCCCAGTGTTCCGCGGCGCCAATCTGCAGCCTCTGTACAGCTGCAGGAAGGCCCGCCGGGCACAGAGCGGGTGGAAAGGCCTGTGGCGCGCCCGCCAGCAAGAAGAGAAGGGGTGCCAAGGCTGCGGGGGGCTCTTTACCCCCTCTTTACCCTCAGCCTGGCTGCCCTTCGGCCGACTCCCGGCCTAGGAATGGTGCGGAGGGGATGGATTGCGCCTAATGGCGCTCTATCATTTCCTCCAGGGCAACATCAACCACTCCGCCAGAGCTCAGGATCTCTTGCTCCAGAGCATGGCGGAGTGGTCGATTCGCGTGGCCGTGGTCGCCGAGCCGTACTTTGTCCCCTCCCGGGATAACTGTGTGGGAGACTTGAACGGCTTGGTGGCCATCATCGGCGGGGCTCTCGTCAACCCGTCCCGAGGACACGGCTGGGTGGCCGCCCTCGCGGACGGCATTGGCGTGGTTGGGGCGTATTTTTCGCCCAACAAGAGTCTCGCCGACTTCGAAAGCTTCCTTGTCGAGTTGGGTGCGGTCGTGGGCCGACTCCACCCTCGCCCCGTGCTGTTGCTAGGGGATCTCAACGCCAAGTCTGCGGCGTGGGGATCTCCGGTGACCGATGCTAGGGGTGAGGCGCTGGAGGAGTGGGCGGTCACGACCGGCCTGGTCGTCCTAAACGTGGGCTCGGTCCACACGTGCGTGCGGCAGCGGGGCGGGTCTATAGTGGACGTATCGTTCGCTAGCCCTGCTGTCGCGAGCCGTGTTCGCGATTGGCGTGTCGCCGTGGAGGTGGAGACGTTGTCGGATCACCGATACATCCGTTTCGACGTCTCCGCCCAGACCGCCGGCGGCCGCAGTTCATCGGGCCCGCGAACGGACGGCCCGCGCTGGTCGCTCAAGCGCATCGACAGGGAGCTTCTCGAGGAGGCCGCTATTGTCCAGGCCTGGATCCGGGAGTCGGCAATGAGCGGACCCGTCGACGTCGAACAGGAGGCGCTGTGGTTCCGCGGGGCGATGACGCAAATTTGCGACGCGTCCATGCCCCGGGTCCACACACAGTCAGAAAGGCGCCAGGTGTACTGGTGGTCCGCCGCGATCGCGCAGTTACGCGTCGCGTGCGTGGCGGTGAGACGCCAGTACACCCGATACCGGAGGAGACGTCGTCGGGTCCCTGACGAAGAAGCCGCGCTGTATGAGGTGTACCGCGCGGCTAAAGAGACTCTGTGGCTGGCCATCGGCGAGGCGAAAACGCGAGCCAGGGAGGAGATGCTGGAGACTCTAGACGGGAATCCGTGGGGGCGCCCTTATCGAGCGGTTCGGGGGAAACTTCGAGCCGCGGCGCCTCCACTTACGGAGAGTCTTCAGCCAGAGCTGCTGGAGGAGGTAGTCGCAGCCCTCTTCCCGGCAAGAGCGGAGCATACTCCGCCGCCGATGGCTTTGCCCACAGCCGCAGAGTCTACAGAGGAGAACGCCATTAGCGTCCCAGAGGTGACACAGGCAGAGATGAGGGCGGCCGTGATGCGGCTCCGGGCCAAGAACGTGGCTCCGGGGCCCGACGGGATCCACGGTCGTGCATTAGCCCTCGCTCTGAAGGAGCTGGAGCCCCAGCTGAGAGGACTCTACACAGCGTGCCTCGAGCAGGGCCAGTTTCCCACTTTGTGGAAAACCGGTCGTCTGGTCCTGCTCAGGAAGGTGGGGCGCCCTGCGGACTCGCCGTCCGCGTACCGGCCCATAGTGCTGCTAGACGAGGTGGGTAAGCTGCTGGAGCGGATACTCGCAGCCCGCCTCGTCGGCCAATTGAGCAGAGAAGGGCCGGACCTGGACGAGAGCCAGTTCGGTTTCAGGCATGGGCGCTCCACCATACACGCTATATCGCGGGTGAGAGTCCTGGCGGAGGAAACGGTGTCCCGGGGTGGGGTGGTGGTGGCGGTGTCGTTGGACATCTCCAACGCCTTCAACACCCTGCCCTGGAGTTGTATTCGGGAGGCACTGCGTTACCATCGGGTGCCTCTCTACCTCCGCCGTATTGTTGGGGCTTATTTGGCGGAGAGGTGTGTCACCTACGTGGGACGCGATGGCGTCAACCAGCGCAGCATGTCGTGCGGTGTTCCACAGGGCTCGGTCCTGGGCCCGCTTCTGTGGAACATCGGGTACGACTGGGTGCTGAGGGGCGAACTCCAACCGGGCGTCGACCTGACGTGTTACGCGGACGACACGCTGGTCACGGCTCGGGGGAGTTCGTACAGGGAGGCAGCGTTGTTGACGACGGCTGCGGTCTCACAGACGGTGAGCCGCATACGGCGCCTCGGCCTGGAGGTGGCCCTCAACAAGTCGGAGGCCATGGTGTTTCATGGTCCCCGGCGGGCGCCACCATCCGGATCCCACATTGTGGTGGGGGGGGTTCGAATCGCTGTCGAGCCCACCATGAAGTACCTTGGGTTGGTGCTCGACAGCCGGTGGGATTTCGGCCCCCACTTCCGGCAGCTGGCGCCCAAGTTGTTGGGCGCGGCCGGGGTGCTGTCAACGCTGCTTCCCAATTTGGGGGGCCCGAGCGCCGCTTGTAGGCGGCTCTACGTGGGGATCGTGCGGTCGATGGCCCTTTACGGGGCCCCGATCTGGGCGGCTGACCTGACGGCCGGCAGCATTGCTGTGTTGCGAAAGCCGCAGAGAGCAATGGCCGTCAGAGTCATAAGGGGGTACCGCACGATCTCCTACGAGGCGGCTTGTGCACTGGCCGGATCCCCGCCCTGGGACCTGGAGGCGAAGGTGCTCGCGTCACTGTACCGGTGGCGCGAGGAAGCGCGGGCGCGGGGCGAGCGACCGATGCAGCGACAAATGGAGCAGCGTCGGTCGCAGCTCCGCGAGGTCCTGGTGGCGGAATGGCGGGACAGGCTGTCACGTCCTACCGCCGGCCTCGTCACCATCGAGGCGGTCCGGCCGGTGCTCGACCACTGGCTCGGGAGGAGGCACGGCTCCCTGTCGTTTCGGGTGACGCAGGTGCTCTCGGGGCACGGTTGCTTCGGGAAGTACCTGTGTCGCATAAACAGGGAGCCGGACGCCCGGTGTCACCACTGCGTCGACTGCCGGGAGGACACGGCGCGGCATACGCTGGCAGAGTGTGCCGCTTGGGAGGAGCCGCGCCGTGCCCTCATCTCAGGAGTAGGCAGTGACCTCTCGCTGCCGGCCGTTGTGAATGCGATGGTCGGCGGCGCGGAGTCCTGGGACGCGGTGGTATCCTTCTGCGAAACAGTGATCTCGCAGAAGGAGGCTGCGGAAAGGGAGCGAGAGATCTCATCCTCTCACCCGGCCCGCAGCAGGCGCACCGGGCGTCGGCGGAGGGCGGACAATGCCCTCTTCCAGCCCCCCTAAATTGGTCCAGGGGCGACGGACTCGGAGACGTCCGTCGCCCCCCATACATCAGGACCCGAGGTGGCGGCGCGTAGTGTTCCACGCGCGCCCCTCTTAGACGTCGCGGGGGGAGTCAAACACCTCACTCCCCCCGCTGGACCGGACGGGGCCCGCAGAGGCGGGCCGGCACCGGCCGGGGGTTGCGGAAGATTTGTACGTTCCCGCGACCCCCGGCGTAGGTGTGAGACGGAACACCGGGGTGGTTTTTAGTCAGTAAGAGTCTGACAGACCCCTCCGCCCCCCCAGGGCGGGGGACATCCATGAGGATTTTCCACCCCGGAACAAAAAAAAAAAAAAAAAAAAAAAGGTTAGGTTGGGGGATCCCCCACAGCGCATACTTCCTCGTAGTATCCCCTGGGCAACGCCGTGTCTGACCACCGTAACGGAGTGGCAGACCGGCGGCTAAAGTGCGCTGTGAAGTCGTAGCATATTTTAATCCTTTTTATTCGAATTTTATCCAAGTCGGCAAGCTACGACCTGCTCTTGAGGCTATGCCTAGACTCCTGAGGGAAGCCTCCGGGCGTTTTAAAAAAGGCCCTTCTCAGGGCCAACCAAAAGGCCCTTCTCAGGGCCAACCAAAAGGCCCTTCTCAGGGCCAACCAAAAGGCCCTTCTCAGGGCCAACCAAAGGGCCCTTCTCAGGGCCAACCAAAAGGCCCTTCTCAGGGCCAACCAAAAGGCCCTTCTCAGGGCCAAACAAAAGGCCCTTCTCAGGGCCAGTCAGAGGGCGCTTCGGCGTCGGAAGCTAGCCGCGCATCGTCTGCGGCTAGCTTCTACCGTCTAGCAGACTCGGACAACGAGTCCATTGGGTTCAATGCTCGGACCCAATCCACTGGCCCTTCTAAGGGCCACGCTGGAGCTGGCCGCGCACCATCTGCGGCCAGCTTATCCAGCCTACAGGCGGAGCTGGAAGTATCGGACTCCGACGCATCGGAGTCTGCAATGGATACGTCGGCGGCTGGAAGTGACCGCCTCCAGAGGAAGCGGGCTTTCATGAAGCCCGGGTCCGGTGGCTCCTCGGAGTCCATTGGGAAGTCGAAGAAGAGGCCGAGGTCAAAAAAGGCCTCGACCTCTCCGTCGACTTCCACCCATGAAGTAGGCCTGCTGGACGCCGAGCGTCAACTCGGCCTAGCCAAGAGGGCACAGCTCCAGCAGGACCTGGAGGAGAAGGTCGCCGCGAAAGAGCGGCAGGCGCGGGCCGCCAGGTCGAGGGCCGGTTACGGTGCATCAAGTGTGCTGTACGCCGACCACTCCCTGGCGGAACTTGAGCGCATGGCGCTCGAAGACAAGGAGGGAGTTCTGGAGGTCGCCTCGAGGTCCTCAAACCTCAAGGGGACCTTCCAAAAGGCCCTCAAGTGCCGGGCCGTGAGCTTACATGGCATCGTGGCGGAGCTGGTGCAGCGCACCGCCACTGAAGAGACGCGGCAGCTGCAGGCGAAGGTGGATCGCCTGCAACTGGAGGTCAGCCAGCTGCACCAGAAGCTGGCTGAGGCCACGGCCCGGCACGTCCAACCTGCCCCTGCCCCTGGTCCGGTGGTAGGAGGCTCCTCCTCCTCTTCCAACCTTGAGGATACAATCCGAAAGGTGGTCATGGAGGAGAGGGCCTTCACCAGAGCCTGTTTCGCAGGAATTGAGGACCGGCTCCTGCCGGAGACGCGGCTCCGCCCGCCACTAGCGGCGGACAAGCGTTGCACGGCGAAGGAGCCGGAACCTGCGCCTGTAGCAGGCCCGGCATCGGGGGAGCAGCCCCAGGCCCCGAAGCCCTCCAAGGGCAAAGGCAAGGGAAAGAGGACCACCCCTCAGACCCTTGCTACGGGCTCGGCGGGAGCGCCTACTGCTCCAGCAGCCCCCCCGAGCTCGCAGAGGGAGGATGCCCCGCTTCCCTCCACCACTCCGTCCAACGAGACGTGGACGGAAGTGGTCAGGAGGGGAAAGGGCAAAAAGCCTGCTGCGGCTGCTTCGGCAGCCCAGAAGGCTCCGGCGGGTGGGAGGAAGTTGGTTCCTCCCAAAACTGCGGCGGTCGTGGTGACCATCACCCCGGAGGCCGTGGAGCGGGGCGAGACGTACGAGTCCGTCCTAAGACGGGCTCGTGCTAACGCGGATCCCTCCCGGCTGGGGATCGGAGCCATCACCTGCCGCCGTACCCTAACCGGAGCCCGAATTTTTGAGTTCGGGGGGGAGCAGCGCGGCGCAAACGCGGACCTCTTCGCGACCAAGTTGCGAGAGGTCATCGCGGATGCGGCAACGGTCGCCAGACCCGTAAAGACCGCAGCCTTGGAGGTGGCCGATCTCGATGATTCGGTCACCAAAGAGGATGTGGTGGCGGCCGTTGCGGCGGCTGGAGGCTGCGACGCTGGCGCAGTGAGAGGGGGAGCCATCAGGCTAGGCCGCCGCGGCATGGGCACCATCCGCGTCGAGTGCCCAGTCGCCGCGGCTGCGGCCGCTCTAAAGGCGACCAAGGGTCGGCTGCTGGTGGGCTTCAGCTCGGCTGTGGTCCGGCCGCTTGAGGACCAGCCCTTGCGGTGTTTCAAGTGTTTCGCGCCGGGCCACACCCGAGCCACGTGTCCCTCCAAGTCCGACTGGGGCGAGTCCTGCTTCAAGTGCGGGCAGGAGGGGCACAGGAGTGCCACGTGCAGCGTCGCCACGCCTCGCTGCGCTGCGTGTGCCGCCAGTGGCCGCCCCGCGGGGCACAGGATGGGGGGCAAGAGCTGCCGGCCACCTGCGAGGAAGGGCGTAGTGTCGGCGCAGGTTCGCCCTGCTGCCACCACCGCCGCTGTCGTCGCCGCTGTAGCTCCAGCTCCAGCGGCGGTAGCCGAGGAGGAGGGTGCGATGTCGGAGTAATGGTTTCCGACTACCGCATCCTCCAGGCGAACACCAACCACTGCAGAGCGGCCCAGGACCTGCTGATGCAGACCATGGCTGAGTGGTTGGTGGACGTGGCGGTGGTTGCCGAGCCGTACTCGGTCCCTGGCCGTTGGCTGGGCGATCGGGATGGCTTGGTGGCACTAGCGGCGCGGTCTTCCACGGACTCCCCTCCCCTCTCGCTATTAGAGAGGGGACCGGGATACGTGGCCGCCGCGTGGGGAGAATTCGCCCTTGTGGGCGTTTATTTCTCCCCAAACCGCCCCCTCCAGGACTTCGAGAATTTTCTCGAAGTCCTCACCGCAGTGGTCGGTAGAGTGGCGCCACGCCAGGCAGCCATTTTGGGCGACCTGAACGCCAAGTCGACGGCCTGGGGCAACCCGGCCGCCTCCTGCAACGTCCGGGGACGCGCCACAGAATTCTGGGCGGCGTCCTGTGGTGTGTCCCTCCTTAACAGAGGGACTGTCCACACGTGTGTGCGGCGGCAGGGAGGGTCGGTGGTCGACGTATCGTTTGCCACCCCCGTGCTAGCCGCGCACGTCGTGAACTGGCGGGTGGAGATGGTGGAGACCTTGTCGGACCACCGGTACGTGCGGTTCGACATCTCCACCCAGAGCTCCCAGGGGACGGTCCGCTCGGGCCAATCTGCGTTCCCACGGTGGGCTCTCACCCGCCTGGACCGAGAGGCCGCGCAGGAGGCGGCGTTCGCCCAGGACTGGTTCGCGCCCCCTGTCGAGGGATTGGACGTGGACACCGCGGCGGTCGAGCTGAGGCGGTCCTTGACCGAGGTGTGCAATTCCAGCATGCCCCGGTCACGCCGCCCGGCTCCGCGCCGCGCCGTCTATTGGTGGTCGGAGGAGCTGGCCGGGCTCCGGGCCGCGTGCGTAGCGGCCAGGAGGGCGTACACGCGGAGTCGACGACGCAGGCCCCGAGACCCCACCAACGAGGAGGGCCTGTATGCCTCGTACGTCGAGGCAAAGAGGGTCCTCAAGACGGCAATGGGGGCGGCCGAAGACTCGGCGAGAGCCGAGATGCTCGAGGGTCTCGACAGGGATCCGTATGGACGGCCTTACAAGGCGGCGCGGAACAAACTGCGCCCCTGCGGTCCTCCACTGACGGAGACCCTCGAGCCGGCATTGCTGGATGGGGTGGTCCGGTCCCTGTTTCCGGCCAGGGCCGACTTCACCCCTCCAGTGATGGACCCCCCGCCGGGGGTGGTTTCGCCGGAGGAGGAGATCCCTCCGGTTACGGCGTCTGAGCTGTACGGGGGGACCCTTCGCCTCCGCGCGAAGAACACAGCCCCAGGGCCGGACGGCGTTCCCGCACGGGTGGTGGCCATCGCCGCCTCTCAGATGGAGGAGAGGTTTCGGGACCTCTTCAGCGCGTGTTTCACGACTGGGAGGTTCCCGAAGCTCTGGAAGGAGGGGCGGCTATGCCTCCTCCGAAAAGAGGGACGCCCGGCAGACTCCCCCTCGGCTTACCGGCCCATCGTTCTGCTCGATGAGGTCGGTAAGTTGTTCGAGGGGATAATCGCCGACCGGCTAAATGGCCACCTGGGGACTGTGGGGCCGAACCTGTCGGATGCCCAATTCGGTTTCCGACGGGGTCGTTCGACGGTCGACGCGCTGGCCCTACTCAAGGGCCAGGTCAAGGAGGCCGTGGAGGCGGGTGACGGAGTGTTGGCGGTGTCGTTCGACATTGCAAACGCCTTCAACTCCGTCCCCCACTCTACAATCTTGGAGGCGCTCCGGTACCACGGAGTGCCTCAGTACCTGCGCCAACTCTTGGCCAGCTACTTGGAGGACCGGGTGGGCCTCCTCGAGGATAAGACGGCCAGATTGAGGCGCTATGGCGCAGAGTCCGGTGTTCCACAGGGGTCGGTCCTAGGACCACCGTTGTGGAACATCGGATTCGACTGGCTCCTGCGGGGAACCCTCCTCCGTGGCACGAGTATCATCTGCTACGCGGACGATACCCTCCTCATTGCCCGGGGGAGGGACTTCAGGGAGGCGGCCAGTCTGGCCTCTGCTGGCGGGTCCTTAGTGGCGGGAAGGATCCGCCGCCTAGGGCTGAAGGTGGCGCTGCAAAAGACCGAGGCCGTGTATTTCCACGGGCCTCGGCAGCGCATCCCCCCTGACGGCCACATTGTCGTGGAGGGCGTCAGGATCGGGGTCGGGGCCCAGATGAAATATCTGGGCCTTATTCTCGACAGCAGGTGGCGCTTCGGTCCGCACTTCAGCGGGCTGTCGACCCGCCTGCTGAAGACCGCGAACGCCCTGTCCTGGCTCCTCCCGAACCTGGGGGGTCCGAAGGCGCGATGCCGGCAGTTGTACGCCGGCATCCTCAAGAGCATGGCCCTTTATGGGGCTCCGATCTGGGCGGACTCCCTCCACAGGAGGGAGAACGCCACTGCCATCCGCAGGCCCCAAAGGGCCATTGCACAGCGGGTGGCGAGGGCCTACCGCTCGGTAGGGTTCTCGGCAGCGTGCGCTCTGGCCGGCACCCCTCCTTGGGAGCTCGAGGCATGGGTGCTGACCAGAGTGTACGAGTGGACGGCGCGGCGCAAGGCGCTGGGGGAGCTCCCCGCCGCAGAAGAGCGGGAGGCCGTGCGGCAAGAGGCGAGGGACGCTATCGTCCTTCATTGGACGGAGGACCTCGCCTCTGCCACTTTTGGCCGCCGAACCCTGGACGCGCTCGGGCCGGTCCTGAAGGATTGGCTCGAGCGGTCCCATGGTTTCCTCTCTTTCCGTCTGGTGCAGGTGTTGTCCGGGCATGGATGCTTCGGATCGCACCTGCATCGGATCCGAAGGGAGGAGACCCCGTCGTGCCACGACTGTGGCGCGGCGGTGGACACGGCACAGCATACCTTGGAGGTGTGCCCTGCCTGGTCCGAGCTGCGCCACGCCCTGGTTGCAGCGGTCGGGCAGGACCTCTCGCTTCCCGGCGTCGTCAGCGCCATGCTGGGGAGCGAGGGGGCCTGGGCAGCGGTCGCCTCCTTCTGCGAGGAAGTGATGTCGCAGAAGGAGGAGGCGGAGCGCGTGCGGGAGGACGACTCTCTCGCGGCGCCGCTCCGAAGGCGGAGGAGGGGTCGAAGAAGACGTCAGTATGACAGTCATCTCCGACTCCTCCCAGGTGGAGGCCAGCAGGCAACGGGTGCGGGGGCACTCTTGCCTGTATTGCACAGGCCTCCACCAGTGTCGGATGGGAATGGCCAGGTGTTCCCGGCCATTCCCGTAGCCCCCCAGCCTGGGGGGCATGCGGGGCCCGCCAGCTAGGCGGGCACGCGCCGGGAGGGTCGTGGACGTTAAGGCTGTGCCAGTTTCCCATGGCCCTCCCATAACGGCATTGAGGGAACACCGCTGGGTTTTTTAGTGGGTATACCGGCACTCTGCCGGGGAGTCCCACATACCCCTCCCGTCCCCCGACGGGAGGGTATGCGTAATGCATTTTTCCCAGCGGGAAAAAAAAAAAAAAAAAAAAAAAAAAGGTAAGGTTAGGTTGGCGCCTCGGCCTGGAGGTGGCCCTCAACAAGTCGGAGGCCATGGTGTTTCATGGTCCCCGGCGGGCGCCACCATCCGGATCCCACATTGTGGTGGGGGGGGTTCGAATCGCTGTCGAGCCCACCATGAAGTACCTTGGGTTGGTGCTCGACAGCCGGTGGGATTTCGGCCCCCACTTCCGGCAGCTGGCGCCCAAGTTATTGGGCGCGGCCGGGGCGCTGTCAACGCTGCTTCCCAATCTGGGGGGCCCGAGCGCCGCTTGTAGGCGGCTCTACGTGGGGATCGTGCGGTCGATGGCCCTTTACGGGGCCCCGATCTGGGCGGCTGACCTGACGGCCGGCAGCATTGCTGTATTGCGAAAGCCGCAGAGAGCAATGGCCGTCAGAGTCATAAGGGGATACCGCACGATCTCCTACGAGGCGGCTTGTGCACTGGCCGGATCCCCGCCCTGGGACCTGGAGGCGAAGGTGCTCGCGTCACTGTATCGGTGGCGCGAGGAAGCGCGGGCGCGGGGCGAGCGACCGATGCAGCGACAAATGGAGCAGCGTCGGTCGCAGCTCCGCGAGGTCCTGGTGGCGGAATGGCGGGACAGGCTCTCACGCCCTACCGCCGGCCTCGTCACCATCGAGGCGGTCCGGCCGGTGCTCGACCACTGGCTCGGGAGGAGGCACGGCTCCCTGTCGTTTCGGGTGACGCAGGTGCTCTCGGGGCACGGTTGCTTCGGGAAGTACCTGTGTCGCATAAACAGGGAGCCGGACGCCCGGTGTCACCACTGCGTCGACTGCCGGGAGGACACGGCGCGGCATACGCTGGCAGAGTGTGCCGCTTGGGAGGAGCCGCGCCGTGCCCTCATCTCAAGAGTAGGCAGTGACCTCTCGCTGCCGGCCGTTGTGAATGCGATGGTCGGCGGCGCGGAGTCCTGGGACGCGGTGGTATCCTTCTGCGAAACAGTGATCTCGCAGAAGGAGGCTGCGGAAAGGGAGCGAGAGATCTCATCCTCTCACCCGGCCCGCAGCAGGCGCACCGGGCGTCGGCGGAGGGCGGACAATGCCCTCTTCCAGCCCCCCTAAATGGGTCCAGGGGCGACGGACTCGGGGACGTCCGTCGCCCCCCATACATCAGGACCCGAGGTGGCGGCGCGTAGTGTTCCACGCGCGCCCCTCTTAGACGTCGCGGGGGGAGTCAAACACCTCACTCCCCCCGCTGGACCGGACGGGGCCCGCAGAGGCGGGCCGGCACCGGCCGGGGGTTGCGGAAGATTTGTACGTTCCCGCGACCCCCGGCGTAGGTGTGAGACGGAACACCGGGGTGGTTTTTAGTCAGTAAGAGTCTGACAGACCCCTCCGCCCCCCCAGGGCGGGGGACATCCATGAGGATTTTCCACCCCGGAACAACTCCCGGTTAGGTTAGGTTAGGTTAGGTTTTTTTTTTTTTTTTTTTTTTTTTTTTTTTTTTTTTTTTTTTTTTTTTGTAGCAGGAGTGGGAAATCCTCATGGACGCCCAGACTGACTCACTTGTGAGTCAGTCTGGGCAGTGCCGGACTCTTACCGGCTAAAACCCACTCCTGCCTTTGCCAGTGTCCCTCTGACATTATCAGAGACCTTGTTTAACGAGTTTTGGTTTTTTATCGTTGTGTCATTCTAATGTCTCGTTTCCTATACTTGTTTTAGGAGATGGGGAGTTCCTGGAAGCAGTTGCCTCACTTAGTCTTATTTTTTATTTATTTATTTTTTTACATATCTAATCTATTCGTAGTATTTCTTAACAAGCTAACAACTAACGTACCTATTGTCTTATTTATCTTTATTATTTTTGTATCTTTTTTTTTTTTTTTTTTATTTATTTTTGTCTTTGTATGTTTTTTTGAGTCTACTTATGCTAATACCTATAATTTTTTATATCTTTTCTTAAGAATTACTATGTTTATAATATGGCTATTCTAATATATATGCAATATATCATATAGTCATAATTACTTATTCTAATTTGTTATATATATTCCTTATCCTATATGTTTTTACTACCAGTTTAAAATAATATGTTTTTACTAACTTATTTTTTGTCAGTCCTGGCAGACTCACAGTTGCTGTTCCAAATACAATTTTTGCTTGTAATTTGTCGTGCCGCTCTTGCTGCTCTCTGGGGCGTTCTCTGCTCTCGACCATTGCTTTTGCCGTCTCGTGCTCATAATTTCCGTTTTGTTTCAGGAATAACAGCTCGTCAACCTGTGCTCTCCGGACTGGTGCCGAGCTTTGAATGCGGCTTCTCAAGGTGTCGACGCTTTTCTTCTCATCAATCACGTTCGACCACAACGGTAAGGTAAATTTTCCTCTAATTTTGAATAATTTTAGTTTGGTTTCAGCATTTAATTGGGCCAATTTCTTATGAAATTGGCTCCAATTCGGTTTTCCAGATTTATAAATTTCATTGTTTTTGATTCCGTCTGTAATTTTGAGAATCTGAAAATTAATTTTGAAAACAATACCGTTGTGGCTCTTACTTTCGGTAAACGTCGACCCCACCTTAGCAGTACGCCACCGACAGGCGTGCCAACGCGTCCCATTTGGTGCGTATCGGGCACACGCTGTCGAAGGCGTTGTGGTCAGTCTTTTCAAATTTGGCTGATGCGCAGTTATGGCACTTCGGTGCCTCTGCTGCCAGACGTGAAGGGCAGTCAGCACGCATATGGGGCTCGCCGCAATGGATGCAGAGGTCGGCGGGCTGCGTGCACAGTTTTCGGCTGTGACCGAAGCACAGACAGCGAGTGCACTGCACCAATGGTGACTGGTCCTGCACCCGCACTCGCTGTAGGTCTATGTGCACGCGACCCGCCATAGTCAGCCTCTGCCACACCGTAGGGGACACCTGCAGGATAATGTGGCACATGTGGGGGTTCCTCGTCCTACGACGGTACTTCACCCCCAACCTCATTTCCTCCGCAGGTATGTCCCCCATCAGGTGGGTGTTTTGCCGCTGCAGGGCCTGTGTGACCTCCACATCTGAGTGGCAGGAGAGAACGTCCTTGACGATTATGAGGGGGTCCTTGTTTTTTACCTCCTCCACCACCAGATTACCGACTCTCCGGATGCGTTCAGTCACCCTGGTCATCTCCTCTCTGGTCTTGAAGCCGACCACAACTTTTTGGTCCCTCGCCTTGCGCAGCCGTTCGACCCTGGTGCCCTCATTTCGGGCATCGACCGCCGTCCTGAGCTTCTCAATAACCTCTTCACCCGTGTCTTGATCATTCACAGATGATACAACCACCGAGTGAAGAGGCTCTTGGATGTTCTGCTTCGGGCCGGCGGCGATTTCCGCGAAAGTCGGACCCTGATTGGCGACGTAGCGAGGGGCCTGCTGGAGATGTTCCGACAGAGCCCGGGTGTGCTGTTGGCATTCCTCCAATGCCTGCTTGTGCTCCTTGAGGCCCGCCACAAGGCTCCGCATGAGCTCCGTCGGTTCGTTTATGGTCGGCTTAAGTGGCGTTGCGGCTGCCGGTGTGACTGCAGGTACAACAGCAGACACACTTGTATCCGCTGTTATACCCACAGTCACGACGGGAACTTTGCTTCGCTCAGACTCTTTCACGAGTTCAAAGAGCCGGTTGATCGCGTTCACCACCTCGGTCTTTATCTCAGTCTTGAGATTGCGAGAGTTGCCCAAATAAAGCTTCGCTTTATTCAGGCAAGCTCTCGCTTCCGCAGTGAGGCTGGGGTAACGGGACTCTGTCTTCTTTGGCTGCTTTGCGGTATCCACGGCCACTCGGCGCGTCTCCAAAATGCTGGTAGCAGGTGGTGTGGTATCCTGCTTTGGGTTGGCCGGGGACTTGGGCTGAGCCTCGGTTTTCCCGGCCTCCCATTCTCCGATACTACGCCTCACGCTGAGAAGCGAGGGGCCAGCCTTCTCAGATGAGCGCGACGAGCGTCCGGAACCTGGTGAACTCGCGTCCTTCTTGGCCGGTGTGCGGAACATCGCGGCAGATGAGGTGAAGGTAAGGTTCATGTAAAATTACAGTCAGAGGACACTGGCAATACTTCTGCGTCCCTGTAAATGGGGGAT